>OY856384.1:17139314-17679314 GCA_963693495.1 Malacosoma neustria | reverse complement strand
AAAGCGTTTTAACAAAGTTTCATTAGATATTTTCCGGGAAAAATTTTCGAGGACTAATTTTAGCGTTTGCAAGAGCGACTGCCGCCTTAAAACACCAAAATGAGAAAGATTTTTAATTTTTTATGAGCAACAGCAGAGAGGCTGACGGTCCAATTAATAGTAAGCAGTTACCGTCGTCTATGGATGTCTGCGAAGCCAGGAGTATCGCTAACTTGCTGCGGTACTGGAATCTGAGTCACTAATGTCGGAAAACAACGCAAGGCTATGGCGGCGTATTTATACACCGGGGGTAGTTGCCATCCAGACTGGTTTGGCGCCCTACTACGGAGCTAGAGTGGGTTGTTTTGTCGCTTTTTACGACACGCCCACCCCAGCTGCATGGGTTTTTATTCTTACCCCACTCCTGCATGGAGAAAAAGCTTTGTTTTGTGCTGTCTGCAAAAAGCAGTACTAAACCTTTAGTCGTTTTTAACGACTCTTTAAAAGTGAGAGAGAATAACCATAGTTTTCTTCAACAAAGATCTCTAATCAGAATCATCTTAATGCTGCTTTTCATATAATAATACTTTACACATATACATGTACAATATATATGTATGATTTACATGCGTGTATATTATACATGGCCTTTGCAGTTGGTTGAATTTAATAATTGTTGCAGCTGTTTCCGCCATCCCAACACTAAATAGGAAATGTAGTTGAATGAACGTTTATATAGTTTAGTGCAGAACAGTAAGTTTAGTAAAAAACTGAAGCACCTTTTTTCAGTTGTTAGTTTGGGATCAAGGACAAATTTTGCGCTCTAAATTGATGCTAGTGAGCTCAGAAGGATTTATTAACACTATCTACCTACCTATCTTTGGAACAAGAGATTCATCTCGTACTGAAATTATACGGTTAAATGGATTGAAAATAAACATCATCTCTGCAATATTTCTGAAAATATTGAACATTAAAAATGGTTAAAAATGTCTACGTATCTTTAGTGTGACAATAAAAACAAATATTTATGTATTCTACAAACACAGGGTGACTTTGACAAACCCGTCCAAATTCACACAGAAGAATCTTTAGTAAAAGTTATGAGAAACATGTATTTTAGTTTTGTATCACATAGTACAAAAATGTTGAGTAATCAGCATCACAAAGTCATTCAAAGAACTCGCAATTTACATAATACGGCACTAGAGTGTCAATGACCTCTCCATCTGACCTAGTAAAAGGCCGAGGACGGCGGCATTGCACCGGGCGAGCGAATACGCACTACTCATTTACGCGGGAGAGATAGAGACAGGTAATAACAGGTTAACGTACGAAGGTTGCACCATAGCACTATTCTGTACGATTGAATTAATGACATACAATTTTTTTTGCAAAAATGGGTCCCTTAAATGATGTTTAGTGCGTAAAAAAAATTTGGACGGTTTTGTCAAAGTCACCCTGTATATATTTTGACGAAACCCTTTATGAACCGGCCATTTTATGAATTTCTTGAACCAGCCTCACGAATTTTATGAACCAGCGGTGGACGATTCAGAAAAATAGCAGGCAGACCGACATATTCCTGGCAGGCAGACCGACAGCTTCCTGGCAGGCAGACCGACAGCTTTCTGGCAGGCAGACCGACAGCTTCCGTTCTGTCTTCTGCTATGAAAGGTAACCAGTGGTGAGACGGCAGGCAGAACGACGGACAGCCTCCGCACGCGACGACGAGCGAACGAAAAAGAGAGCCTGGCACCTACTTGCGGCGCTTTATATAGAAGCGGTCGGACTATCTCTCACTCATCCCCATTCCACACTCCGGAAGCGACTCTCATTGGTCGCTTATATTCCGGAAGTCTCTTTGGTTGTTTTAAATATTAGGCAGTGTTGCCAATAAGATAATTTTGAGTTCGATATTCATATAGATATTTAAATATGTTTATTTATTTATTATATTTTATGTATGTTATATGTTCTATTCTGCAAATAAAATATTAAAAAAGAATAATATCCTATAGCCCGGGTTGCCTGGAAGAGATCGCTCTGTAGCGATAAGGCTTTGTACTAAATAGTTAATCCTCGGATTCTCTTAAAGAATAGTGCGTGAATCCTAAACACAAAAAAGGATTTGAGTTACTGTTTGTATCTTAACCGATTTTAATTGCTTTCTAAAATGACTTCGAGTTGGGGTAGAATGTAAACATAGTTTCGCCTGCGTCTCCGCTTATTTGATATTGTTCGACTGCTTCGACCTAGTGTTTGTTTTGCTTCGCTACTTGATTGCTTTCTTCACTGTTTTATATAGCTACATATATATCATACATGTTTTGTGTACTTTCTTTACGGAGCTGGAGATTAGTAAATTACGTAATCATCTATTTATTACATTTACCATTCCTTAAACATAAACGTACTTATTCTACAGGCACACTATGATGGCCGTTTTGACGTTTGTCCAATCCATGAAGTTTCGTATTAATTAGTAATTACATTTGAAGGAGCAAATTGCTGTTCTTTATTGTCAATAACTGCACGTCACTATTGACAATAAAGAACAGCGATTTGCTCCTTCAAATGTTATTACTAATTAATACGAAACTTCATGAGTGGACAAACGTCAAAAGGGCCATCATAGCGTGCCGGTAGTATAGTTAAGTATGTTGATAGTTATCGTCAATTATTTTATTGGTTATGTTTAAACGTATATTAATACCCCACAGCAATAACTTGTATTTGCAATAGTCAAATATGATCTAAAGATACATATTAGGCAATTTTACTTTTTTTAATGTCTGTCTGTACTGTCAGTACACAGGCTCTTATTTATTGTTACATTGATACAACCCTTGGTTCGATCAGAAGGCTAGGTAGTAACATAACCTATTGTTTTTTTGCCTTTTACGACAAGCCACCTCTATAAAAAGACTAACACTATATGAAGACTTTTAGTTATGACTTTTAAAAAAATTAGAAGAGATGAAACAAGATTTTATTATATACACATCAAAAAAGTCTAAGCAACATGCATGATATTACAAATATACCATTTATACTAATTAATTTCTATGTCTTTACTCATGCACTCAAAGTGCGTAGGTATGTAAACTTTTTTGTTATTGATGACATACTGGCTGGTTGTAAAAAAAAATTCGATTATGTTTTGTTTTTTTCATAAAATTAAATGAAAGGGAATTTGTTTGAATTTAAGTGCATTTTTATTGCTACGTTTAGTCTAGATTTTATAATTTTATCAACCATTTAAATAAAGTTAGCGACAAAATTGAATTGTTAGATATTCTTTACGTCAATGCAAAGAGCTGTAGGGATATTGCAAGCAGGAAGTAATCAATCTCAGGTATTTCGGCATTTTGGCATTCATAGAAGTGTTATTTGTCGTCTTTGGCAGCGCTACAATAATACAAGGGAACCCGCTGAACAGCATCCAGGCCGTAAAAGGAGTACAACCACTCGGCAAGACCGGTACATACAACTGACTGCAAGACGCCAGCCGATGTTAACCGCTCGAGAGATGAGTTTGAGGCTACAAAATTCAAGTGGTGTTGATGTAAGTCCCCAAACTGTGCGAAATCGACTGCATGAGTACGGCCTACGAGCTCGACGCCTAATTTGGTGCCCACCGATACGTCACGGGAATCGCGCTCGTCGAAATGAATGGTGTAGAGAACGCAGAACATGGACCCAGGAACAATGGGATAAAATTATGTTTTCGATGAGTTGCAATTCGGGTTTAGGCCTGATACAAGAAGGGTGTGAGTGTACCGTCGGCCCGGAAATACTGAAAGGCTCAGGTGCATTCAGGAAGTTCATTCATACAGCGGCTCATCCACCATCCTAAAATTTAAATTAGTACATGTTACTTAGACTTTTTATAATAGTGTGTGTAAATAAGTTCATATATTTCGGCTTAGATGATTGATTATAAATGGTATTTTAAAAGACTAAAAGTACTATAAAAGAGTTTAATATAAAATCGTATATTTTTGCTTGACATATTGATTTTAAAAGTTCAATCAGAGTCGTCAGATGTAATTTCACGCGTAGACTCGTCAGCAGCAGATGAAATAAGGTTCGAAGTTCCCGCTTCATCGTTTGAGGCTTCATCTTGTTCTTGAAGTCTCTTCAATTCTTTTAATTTATTTCGATCGAAGAAACCACACTGTCAGAAATAAGGAATATAATAACTAAGTATAATGCAATAATTTTGCTACATCTCTGGTCGATTAATAGGTGAAAAGTTGAATATTGGTTGCACCTTATAGTCTCAAAGTAAGTAGCCGACAGCTTGTATTATAAGTAATAACAATTGATATACTACAAATATTTTTGTAAATAAAAACATGTTACACACCCAGAGTCATGACGGAGTCCAAAACCACCGCAGGCAAAACAACATCGCAGAAGTCATCAAACAACAGAATATATAAATAATATTAACTTAAGATTTAAAAAAAAATAATAGATATGACCTAAACCACTCTGTAGAAACACTCGTTGAATACTGGTATTTATTGATAAGTAACATTTATACTCACCCTGTATAAGATATATACGATGATAACCAATGCCAGCAATCCTGCAACTGAACCCAAAATCTGAGGCCAAATAGGTGACGCTGGCTCCAACACTAGTGTTGTTGTTACGTTCTTAGATCTGAAGGAATAAAAAAGTTACATCTTCTTTATTTGAAACCGTCCGCGTGGAATAGTTACTTTGGGATAACGCAAAATTTTACCCACGGCATCATTTACGTAGAAGGTGAAAATATTTTTGATTTTTTTGCCGGCGAAGTATTATTTAATAGTTAGCCGCAAACCGGGCAGCCGGCGCGGCGGCACCATGTACATTATCATTGCACGCTTGATAATTATTTTGCTACGATGTTATTTTAAAACTGCGATATCTTCTAAGATACTCATTGAAATCAAATTATGTAAAATTTCTTTTAAATTAAATACTTGAAATGAATAACGTATTTAAGATAAGGATTAATATCATCTTTATAAAAACACCTTCACAAATAATGCTTTATTTTATAACAAATTTGGTTGGCATAAAAAAGGTTATGAGAGCCAACCTTAAAAGATAGACATATGCTGTCGTGGATTTTTTTTTAGAACTTTTAAACGGGAACAATTCTGTCAAACATTATTTGTTGGTGCTCCGCTCGTATTGGTCTTGGCGTGATGTTATAGCCATCCTCATTAAAGTGGCTATCTAACCCTGAAAGAGTTTTTCAAATCAGACCAGTAGTTCCTGAGATTATTAACTCTTCAGCTTTATTATATTAGTATAGATTAGTATTATTAATCTTTGGCGTCATACTTTTGGATAAGGAAAAGTTTATACTACGAATGAAACCAGTTAATTAATATTATAAAATATGTTAAATAATATATAACGATGCAATAGATTTGACTAAATGTGTGTGTAGGGCGATAGACTAGGTCACCCCGTTTGGCGAGTCAATGCGCTGATATTAGTAAACTGTATTATTTTTGTGAATTGATCCCCACACTAAAAAGGCAGAAACTCCACCAATCTTATGATTTCCTACTCTGGATCGGTTCAGGTGCAGCTCGTAGTGGAATTACGCTCGGCGCCAATTTTATGTTACAAATTGTTGTTTAACTATACTGCGCTTGTCTGTTGTGTAAGGATTTAGGTTTGAACGGCCAATAATATAGCCTAAAAATATGAGGCACACGAACTTTGCACACAGTGCTAGAAGTGTTTCTTATTTTGTCAAACGTTGTCACAATAGTAACATTGTCCGCACGGCGTCGACCGTCACTTCTCGCAAACTTGAGATTATATATTTGAGATTACAAGACTACGTACATATATACTTCATTGGATTATACATACTAGTGATCTCTGCGTAATTTTTTTCTAAAATGACATAATATACTTACTTGTTATTATCTGCCCATGACAGTATTATTTCTGTCGTGATATTATAAGTCATGTTTTGACTTAATTTGTCCCCTGAAAAAAAAAAGCTGTTAACGTCCGATAACAACTAATATATTATATTGCATTCGAAATACAAAAAAGGGTATGGAAATATTTTCCTAAAGCTAAAAGGGCATTTGTCTAGACTTTGTCTTACGCGTCCGGGCTTGGATCTGACCACGGTCGGGTTAGGATATGAATGGACCGCCTTCAATCCTTGTGCAAGGCAGTAATGTCCGTAAAGAAGACAGCGGGGCGGGAGTTGAAAAGTCATCTTCCTCCTCGATCAAGACGCCGAAAGGCGTCCAACGATTTCCAACCCCTAAAGACAGCCACCCAGGGGAGGTTCTGCCAACCACACTTACGCAGTGAGAGTGATTTTTTTGGCGTCAGTACACCATTTTTTTAATTACAGCAAATGCATCTACCCTTTTGACACAAAACCTTAAACTGTTGTAGTACACCCTTTTGCTGTTTATCCAGGAAGATGGAAATATTGAATTATTATATATCTTACCATAATTGCTCAAATTAAACTTCATTTGCAAATTTATTGGCGTAGACATGTTTGCTGGTATGAACATCAAACTTTTAATTTGAGATCTTTCATTCTTGCAGTCATTGAGGGTAGTATAAACTTCGACCTGGAATTCATTTTGTTGAGCAATTCATTCGGTCATGAAACATACGAGTACATTCAAAATGAAAAACTTTTCACATCTCATTCTAATCTTAAACTTTGGAGCCTGGCGCTTCTCCTGAAAGAACCACTGCAGGCTCTTTTTTCAATTCATTTCTAAGTCAAATTTAATAATAATAAATCAATAAATAAAGTTGTATCATTCTCACAGCGCCATCTATTTCAAAAGAAAATGCTTACTTTTGATAACATTGTGTTGTTGGTACTAGACGACTGATACATTACTTTTTTTGTTAATATATATTACATAAACACCCAGATTCGGGACCGGATTTAAACCAATCACCTTCGTAGGTGTTCCGAGATGCAAACGCCTGTGTCAGGAACGACTTAAACAAACCGACATAAAGATGATAATTATACTGATTTAATAATTATGTTTAAATCTATAAATATATAATATAACATATATTTATAGAATAAAATAAAATAATAGATAGTATACATACCTCAAGAGGCAACATTATCAGGACTTCCAAATCAAAGCAATCAGATGGCCCATGATTTGTTATCTGTGAATGAGAATAGTTTTAGTGGTCTACTTTACTAAAAATTCAAAATATATCCACTAAATCGTTTAAAAAATTTGTTTCAAGTGATCATACTTTTAGGCCAAAGGGTTTACGTTCGTTTGAAAAGTAGACAACCTAAGAGACCCCACTTCAAACAGGCTTTGAATTTATTTAGCCCTTCTACTTCTACTGATGAATAGTAGTAGACTGAAAAAAAGTACATTTTGAATACATAAAGTGTATAAAATACTTTATAGTACTTTGTCTTTAAAACTAGAGATAATTTAACATATAAAACAAACAGAAGACTTCACATGGCTTAAAATTAGTTAAAAAATAATGTTTATTATATTCCTTATTATTTTTATATTTTCTACGTGGTAGGGCCTCAAGCCCGTCTGGATGGCGACCACCTTTGGTCTTAGGTATTCCGCCATAATAACCTTGTGTTGTGTTCCGGCATTAGTGACCGAAGTTCCTGTACCCTTATGGGACGGCAGCGTGTTCGCGATGCCACTGGCATTGCAAACACCTATAGGCGACGGTAACTGCTAAATCCTAAGCGGGCCGTCAGCCTGTCTGCTGTCCTACAGCAATAAAAAAAAATTCAAACCAACCTGATAATAATGTTGAAATAAAACATCTTCCAAATTATAGAATTTCTCATTCGAAACCGCCATTGTTGCTTTTGGCAGCGGTTTACTGAAACGACGCATATAATTTGAATTCCATTAAAAATCCACTATAATTTATCTGTTTATTAGGGTATGAATGTTATATTTTTCTCTTTAAATAACATTTTCAAAGTTATTTCCCAACTATTAATTAAATATTAAATATTGCTTTTATAATAAAGCCCATCTTTGTTTTACTTACTACCAACATAACTACTATTTGATGAACAATAAGGAAAGTATAAAAATAGATATACACAGTATTCAAATATAGAATTGAATTTAAATACAATAACTTTATGACTAATGAACTAGAATTATTAAAACAAAAGAATATACCTAATATTATATTAATATAACCTATACATAAATGTATATATAAGGAAAATGTGGTTCCTTTGACGCACTATCACAAGAAAACCACTGAACATATGTATCTGGATGGAAATGCTATACCATTCGACGCGGCATTCTTCTTACATGGTTATTAGTTATTGAATTTTTGGATTCCATTGACCCTTTTTCCTTTTTTTTGATTTACTTTTGTCTGTTATTTGCTCAGCGGAGCGGGCGTGATCGGCTAGTAATGTTATAAAATGATAAACAGACACAGGCCTAAAATAGCTAAACTTAGTCATCAGATTAGTTAGTAACATTATTTTCAATAATACTCGTATATTCAATATAAGTCACAAACATCTAAACTATGTTGTTATGTTATATCTTCGCCATTATTAAATCATTAAATGATGATTATGAATAAATAATAATAACACCTTTACCATTCGAATAAAAAATCTATCATGAAGTCATAATAAAAAACTGCCCACAAAATTTTATACTTAATTGGTATTAGATTTTTTAACAAATCCATGAAAAGACTTTTTAAATATAAACGTAGCGTATTAATCGCAGCGTTTAATATATCATAAGGGAAATTTGAGATAATACATACTTACCCAATAACATCAATATCAACAACTGGTGTCACATTAATAACTACTTCTTGAACTGCTTCATCAGTAATATTTCGATTATATAACGAATCTTCTAAAACGGCTTCGATTTTCAGCTCATCATCATTGTAATTATATACATATTCCAAATCAATATCCCAAGCAATTTGTTCTCCTCGAAGTAAAGGTGCTGGTACATCACACACCATAACATACATTGTTCCATTGCCAAATCTTACAGGCACTTCAAGGTTGCATTCACTAGGGACTCTTTTTGGTATTGCAGGAAGAGTGATATTAATTCTCGCTGCATAAGCTGGCTCTTCTTTATTTAAAACTGTTAATCTTGCACCAAAGCGTGAAGATAAACCTGGAATGTATGGACTATTTTGGGTTAGTATAGCTTGTGATACATATAATTTTACATTCCTGCAAACCTCCACAAAGACTAGGCGACGGCCTAGGTTTTTAGTTGGTATGCTGCCGTGACCTATGCTTTGTTAGCCAGTTGAGTGGTCGCAGTAGCAGTGCGGTTTTCCCCGGGGCAAAAAAAAACTAATATATAAATGCGCAATAATCCTTTTGAAGTTTTTTTTATCATTCAATCACATTTTATGCTGACAATTGTATAAGTAAACAAACGTTATGACTGCGTGCTAGTTTTTAAACAAACTCTACTATAAAAAATATATGTCTTTATTCGTCTTTAACAAATACTAATATATTCAATTTAGAATTTTACCTATTTTATTTGGGCAATGATATAATAGCATTTTTACTTAACTATATTAATATACTAAAATTAAGGTAAATATATTCAGCTCAACAGATCTGTACAAGAAAGTAAAGATACGTACGAGAACAGGAAATATCACCGAGAAAAAGGTTTTTATTGCTGTAGGACAGCACACAGGCTGACGGCCCACTTAGAATTTAGCAGTTACCATCGCTTATGGGTGTTTGCAACGCCAGTGGTACCGCGAACACGCTGTTGTCACTAATTTCGGCACTAATGCCGGAACACAACACAAGGTTATTACGGCGGCATATTTAAGACAGAAAGTTGGTCGCCATCCAAACGGGCTTGGGGCCCTACCACGTAGCTAGGGTGGGTTGTTTTGTCGCTTCTTACGACAGGCTGACCCGGCCACCGAAGTCTTTATTTTATGTCCACTCTTGCATGGATAGAATAGGAGCCACAGAAAGCCGCATTCTCAAAAAAATACCTTATAAGGAGAAAGAAACGTAGATTAAAACACTTACTTTTCTAAAGCGTCTAACGTCATGACTATCCATGGAGTGCAGACCATGTCCTCACCGCAATCTCGGATCAGCTGAATCAAAAAAGACGAATGTAACGTTGAATCTTCAGATAATCTAGCAGCCTCCAAATTGAAAATAGTCGAATCTTCTGTAAATAAAAAAAAAACGCAAAATAATGTTAACTATTACATATTACTATTAAGTTTGGGTCAATTTATTATTTTTAAAAAACTGCTTAAAAAAAAAAGGAAAACTTATCTCATTAGATCATAATCTTGATACTGACAGCTCGAAGTACGTTTTTATTTTAATTTTAATATTGTTATTATTGTTATTGCATGGAATCATTATATTGATTTTATTATATTTCATTATTTAATTTAGTTATATAATTTAATGATTTTGTATTTTGTGACTATGAATGAAACCTGGTTTCCGTAATAAATGATTAATATTATATGAACACTTCAAAAACCTTGTATACAGAATTTTCCATTCAAAACATTACAAACAGTAATAATGTCCATAAAAATAAAATTACATAATTTCAAGAAAACATTTGCTGAGGTAATTAATTTAAAACCATATCATTACAACTTTTATTTTCTCAATTTCAATAGATTATGATAAATGTTTTTAATATAATGTTTTGATTAAAGCAATTAACTTACTTTGCATCAGATCCACAGGCTGCACTTCAAAATTAATACTGATTGGTTTCGATAAATCAGCCGTTGTCTGTAATTGAGAAAATCGAATTCTTCTTTTAAGATTACGTCTTAAGTATTATACATAATCACGAGAACCACGACCTTCTTATTTAAATAAGTATTTTATCTTCTCCAAGAACTTCAGGACTTCATTAAAATAGACTTCTAAAATTTGTACTTGTTACATAGATCTTTAATATTGGGAATAAAATGATAATTTATTTATCCGTGCAGGGGCGGAGAAAGAATACTAACCTCTATGGCCGGGGTTGGCCTGTCGTAAAAGGCGACAAAACAACGCACCCTAGCTACGTGGTAGGGCCTCAAGCCGGTCTGGATGGCGACCACCTTTGGTCTTAAGTATGCCGCCATAATAACCTTGTGTTGTGTTCCGGCATTAGTGACCCAAGTTCCTGTACCCTTAAGGGACAGCAGCGTGTTCGCGATGCCACTGGCGTTGTAAACACCTATAGGCGACGGTAACTGCTAAATTCTAAGCGGGCCGTCAGCCTGTCTGAAGTACTGTAGTACTGTAGTTGCTGTAGCAATAAAAAAATCTCTCGATAAAGTGACCAGCTCCTCTGTTCTTATTATTAAACAAAAAGTGGAAATGTGATGAAGGTATAGAAGAATAAAGAAGAAGCTTAATAGAAAATTAATAAAAAAATTTACCTTGACCTCAACAGTTTGCTCGTCACATGCTTCATTTCCTGGTTGTACACTAATCCCGTATTCTGAATCACCGTTAATCACTGCTCTATTCATTTCAGGGTCTACGATTATTTTTGCATTCAAATCTACGAAAAAAAAAATTGTTTAACTATCTTTCAATCAATAACCGAATTTCAAATAGGTAATATTAAAAACAAGCATTGCCACCAAATAGTTAAAATTTACAAATTTTTTATTCGATCTAGAATTTATGAAAAATAATTAGAATATACAAAAAAATTAATACTCACTCATCTTTACATGAGGCCATAAAGGTTTTTCAGGCGCAGAGACACAAAATAAAGCTGTAAAACTGGTCACATTTGCTGGTAAATTCATTGCATTTGGAACTCTAATCGAAACATGAATTTGCATTGTTGGTATACACCTATAAATGTACACCGTACCACTATTATGCGCTCCTACTGCTAAATCTGAAAGCAAATTCATAGATATCTTGAGCAACTCTTGCAATACTTTATGGAATTCTAGCTACATTGTTCTATTGTACATACCATTACAATTATTGTGATCAACATCCATTCCCTTTGAAATGGATATACCAAAACCACCAGATCCTTCCGCCGTAATTCTCTGAACGTATTGCTGTCTTAAACCTTTGTCAAATCCTCTATAAACGTATACTACACCTAACCCATTGTTCTCCCAAGGAGCGCCTATAGCGACATCTGAAAGAGAATACAAAACTAATTAAATGTGTAATTGAATTTACGAAAGATATGTGCACTTAATAAATCAGTTGTATAGAAATAAGGTTTTAGGATAAAACTTAAAGAGTAAATATTAGGTCTTTACCTATGAAATTGCCGTTTTGTATGAAAAAATTAAAACGAATTTTTTTCATGTATTTTGTATTATTTGTATTAATCGAAGTAATAACCCATGCAATCAATGCATCTTTGCCAACGCAGTGGCAGTTTATGGATGCCCTTCTTAAAGAAATCAGCTGGACGGGAGGCAACAAATTCTTCAAAGGCATTTTGTACTGCCTCTCGGGTATTGAATTTTTTTCCCGCCAAGAAGTTATCCAAATTCTGGAAAAAGTAGTATTCTCTAGGCGCAAGATCTGGTGAGTAGGGCGGATGACGCAGAACTTCCAACCCCAGTTCTTGCAATTTGGAGACCGTCTGTTGTGCAGTATGAGATCGCGCGTTGTCGTGCAGGAGCAGCGGAGACGAGCGATTAACCAATGCTGGTTGGAGATGTGCCAGCTTCTCCATCATTGTGTTCAGTTCTTCACAGTACACATCTGCAGTAATGCTCACCTCATTTGGTATGAAGCTGTGATGAATCACACCGGCGCTAGACCACCAAACAGTGACCATCACTTTTCTAGGGATAAGTTTTCGTTTAGGGCATTGTTTAGGTGCAGAACCAGGATCCAACCAACTTGCTGAGCGCTTGCGGTTATCAAACAGAATCCATTTTTCTTCGCAGGTAACAATGTGTTTCAAAATTCCTTCATTGGTGTATCTGTTGAGTAGTGCAAGGCACGTCTCGACGCGTACTTCGCGCTGGCGATCATTGAGTTCGTGGGGCACCCATTTCTCAAGCTGTTTTACCTTGCCAATTTGACGAAAATGGACCAATATTGTTTTGACGCTAACGTCGAAAGCTGCTGCTAATTCAGCCGTAGATTGTGTATCATCAGCTTCCACAATCGCCTTTAATTCGTCATTGTCGACTAAAGTCTTCGGACGACCGCGAGGTTAATTTTTCAGGTTGAAATTCCCAGAACGGAAGCGAGCAAACCAATAACAGGTGGTGCGTTGGTTTGTAGTGTTAGCTCCGTAAACGTCGTTGATGTTGCGTGCTGCTTGTTGCTGCCAGGATGGTACTCATATTCCATAATTACTCGAATTTTTAACGTATCCATGATGACGAAACAGATTGAAATGCGATGAAAATGTAACACTAATCAATAAACAAATGACTACTTTTGGAAAAAGAATTCCATGTTTTTAAAATAAAACTAATTGGAAATTAGAATTCTTAGCCAAGTAAAAATTATTTTGATTTGAAATAGCCAGTACTGCAGAGCGGCAATTTCATAGGTAAAGACCTGTTAATAGTAAATCCACATCGTTACGTTCTATTTTGTTATTGTACTTAAGTATGAAACTGGGTCTTACTTTTCATTATCATAAAACACGTCAATATCAGCGGCCGTATAATACATTCTCTTACATAAAGATAGTCTTACATTCCTTCTATTAATATTGAAGGAATGTAAAAATATTAGCATGAATGAGTATTTTTCTTCTATTCATTTAAGATAAGTATAATGTATTTTACAAATGTCTACTTACTACATGTGATCTACACAATCGATATTAAAATAGATATAACGTCTCTTTTTTCAGTGTCACCATGATTTATTGTTAAATATGCATATGATTGTTGAGTCTGAATGCAGTTTATGTCTACATCAACTGAATTCAGATTCAAGTTGCAGTAATCAACTCAGGAAGTGATGCAAATGCTTTAAATTCAAGAATAATAACTTCCAAACTACAATAGCTACCTATAAATCCATCTCCGTCTACATCACCCAACTCAGCAATAGTTGTTCCAAATCTTGCACCACTTTCGCTTGAACCTGACACAAATCCCTGCTCTTCGAAAACTAATTTAGATCCCTGAAGTATATTGTCAAATTTATATCATCATCATTATTAATATGTGAAATCTCGGTTGTGGCCAAAGTTGATACTTTGTAGCCCAGGTTGCCACGTGGTCTCAGCCGGGCAGAAAGCGCGTATAAAGTTATATATCTTGCTCTGTGGGCGTTGGGCAGCAAAAGAACTCCAGGTTGGTTTTAGTGGGTATGCCAGTGAAGTGAGCCACCGTAACAACTGTGGGGGCATACGGTCGCATTACACGAGAGTCGCTCTCTACGCCACCGCTAGCTCCCAAGAATTGGGGTGTGCATCATTTCCACATCAAAAACAAAAAAGTGCCTCTCATGACTCTTCTTTTTCTGAACTCTGTTTAGCTACGTGGTGGGGCCTCAAGCCCGTCTGGATGGCAACCACCTTTGGGCTTAAGTATGCCGCCATAATAACCTTATGTTGTGTTCCGGCATTAGTGACCCAAGTTCCTGTTGTTCCTTGTGTTCGCGATGCCACTGGCGTTGCAAACACCCATAGGCGATGGTAACGGCTAAATTCTAAGCGGACCGTCAGCCTGTCTGCTGTCCTACAGCAACAAAAACATCGAAGAAAGTAACAAAAAGTTTATTCCAGATTGAGGCTAAATAAAAATTTTATAGGACCACAGATGAAATTGCACTTCTGCAATAATGTTTATAAACTAAATTGTCTATGGACGAATTACGTAAAGTTGCTGGTATTGACTAAAACTCAAAGCTTATTTTAGTGTATGTATTGGGATAATTTGTCCAGGTAAAACCTGTGTGGGATTCGAACGTGCTCACCCGGTGGATCAAGGTTTCCCTCTTCGATTCCATAGTGAAGTCTGTTTTGCTCTTCGGCTGCGAGACTTGGAAGGAGACAAAGGGTCTGACGAGCAAGCTACAAGTGTTCGTCAACAAATGCCTGAGGTCCATCCTGCGTATATTTTGGCCGAACACTATCAGCAACGAGGATCTATGGAAGCGATGCCACCAAATTCCGATAAAACAGGAAATCGCGCAACGGAAATGGAAGTGGATAGGGCACACCCTCCGAAGACCAGAGGACAATACAGCCAGGGTCGCGTTCGCGTGGAGGCCGCATGGGAGCAGGCGACGGGGCCGGCCAGCGCACACGTGGCAGCGCACCGTGGACGCCGAGCTGCGGGCGGTCAGGTTGAGTTGGAGGGACGCGGAGCAACAGGCGCAGGACAGGAGCGGATGGCGATGTCTCACGAAGGCCCTATGTACCACTGGGTTACCATAGGACAACAACAACAACAACATTGGGATAATTTAAATATATGATGTGTGTGGTATTATACTAGACTACCAAAAAAGAGGTCAATTCTTCAATATTGGTCGACTCCGTTTGAGACAAACGAGGCGAATACATTGTCCGTTCCCCTTAGGAGGAGGTCTCTCTAGAGTGAACTACGTAGTAGGCCGTTATGGGCTGCTATTATTATAATCAATACACACCGATTCTTTATTCATATATACGTATACTGCACCCTGGTCATAAGGCAGTTCACCATCACTCTTCACGAAGTTTGGTGCTCCTACTAGTAAATCAGATCTTCCATCTCCATCAATGTCAACGCAGCAAAGAGCTGCTCCAAAATAAGACCCAAGCTGATGTCCTTTAAACTTTACATAAATATTCAGAGGATCTTGTTCCCGAAGAGATGGTTCGAATATCAAGACCTAAAATAACAAGAAGTCATTTGATTTGTGGATAGGGTATGCAAGGTCTCTACCCTCTTTACTCTTAAAGTGTCCAGCTGTACGTTGTAAATTACGATTATGATATGAAAGAAGCTGTTGTAGAAGAATTAAAGTAGGCAGAGTTAAAAATTTAATATCTCTGGCGACTGCAGTAGTTAGTTACAGTACAGAATTAAAAACTTAATAGAGCAGTTCAAATTATTTGATAAATAATAACCAAAAAAAATTATACTAATGCTATTGTGGCGCCACCTTAATTTAACGTATTTGGACGGACACCCACAGAGCCCACCCCATAGCAGGGGGACGTTACGGACTATTAATTAAAGAAAAATAATTGTCACGGACGAGTATCCACACTGGCAACGTGTTCTATGTATTTTCAGTCATCTAGGCCTTTGTACTCGAGTCCGAGTCTTTGAAAAATGCAAGCTATGATTCGAGTACTTAAGGTTTTTTTAATAATTGAATACATGTAACAATGGAAGAGTATGAGTACAAAATTAAATGAAGTCAAATATGTAAGTGGGAATCTTAGTCCTAAAAATTAAAACGAATATATACTAATAATACGCCTGTTTATCACTTGTTTTTAAAAATACTTTAATCACGTCAACTTGGGGAGTTGTGAGTCGGTGAGTCAACGAAGTGATATACTGTACTCAAGTATTAATGTGCCCCTTGAATATACTTTACATTGTTGAATTCAGGAATTACTATTTAAATCTATTTTATCAGACATTTGAATAAAATTTTTACCTGTCCGTAACCTGCTCTTGATCTGGGTGCTCCACCAACATACAGAACAGTGCCATTTAAAGTGAATATTCCTGTTTCAACACTGTACCCTGAAACAAAACAACAGTTTAAGACGCTTTTTCTATTCGTATCAGTCTACGAATAAATAAAAAGTCTTTTTATTTATTCGTAGGTATCAGTATTATAACATTATTTAACTATTGGCAATTCTTTTGCATTAATGATAAAAAATAATACATACATGCATACATATAATCACGCCTCTTTCCCGTAGGGGTAGGCAGAGACCACTTCTTTCCACTTGCTACGATCCTTACATACTTGTTTCGCTTCGTCCACTTTCATTATATAAAAAATAATAATAACCCATATTACTTAGGGAGTCGCGACAAAAGAATAATTTTTCCGTAGGAAGAGCGCCACTTTATTTTATTTAATGGGTCTTATATGGGTCAGATGAAAACCATAGTGTTAATTTCCATTTAATTATATCATATACAAATGCTGGGTAATGAAACAGCATTGACGCCAGTGTGCAAAATTTATGCCCTAACAATATTCAGCTGCTTAAACCTAAACCACTAAAAAAACAACAGCTTTAAATTTAACAGTAAATATAGATTTTTTTTATAGCTAGAGTGCAGCAGACAAGCAAACGGCCCACCCTGGCAGGTGGTCGACGTTACCTATGGACGCTGCCGGCCTCGAATAAATTTTATAACGCCTTTTTTGAAGAATCCCGTATCGTACCGCGCTGAGAAAACCTCAGCCGGAAGTCATTCCAGATCCTGAGTGTACGCAACATGAACGTTCTAGAGAACCGTTTCGTATAAGAAAAAAGAGGCTCCAAAAAATGGGGATGAACACTCGGTCGATGGCGGGCAGAGCGGTGGTAGAAAGACGACGAGGGCACTATTCTGTTCTTCAGAACACTCCCCGTTGTACAGACGGTAGAATACGCAAATAGACGCAGTCTCTCCGAAGTCCAAGCGTGTCTAGACCGTCTGTGAGTATGGGATCGTCGACAACACGAACTGCGAACTGTATAAAATAAATGTAAAAAAAGGATTGATAGAAACATGATTTCTATAATCAGTTGTTCTAAATGACCATATTGTCGGTACAACATAACGATGTAGCAAACCCTATGGTTGCGCAGCACATTTAAAATTTATTATTTTATTTACATATTGATTAAATACTTTATTGGTTTATTAATCAATTTTTACTGTGAATACTTTACATAGTCTACATGTACCCTTATGGGACAGCAGCGTGTTCGCGATGCCACTGGTGTTGCTAACATCTATAGGCGACGGTAACTGCTAAATTCTAAGCGGGCTGTCAGCCTGTCTGCTGTCCTACGCAATAAAAAAAAATGTACATACATTGGGGCATGCTTATTAGCCCATATTGGAAAATTGCAAAATAAAACAAAAGACAACGAAATTCTCTCTTCAGGCCCAGGATTCCGCTTCATGAACATGCTGGGAATTTTCTAATTTTAACGTGTCCATCAATGTTATTTTTGTAAATATATTAATATAAAAGATTCTGTTTAAATAAAAGAAATATTAAAGTGTAATAATACACAAATGAAGTATGTTTCATTTGATACATCAACACACAACTAATAGTTAGGGGATGAACTAGCTTACATCCCCTAAAATACCAATATGACAAGCCATCTGTACTATTAAAAATCATCTGTATATTAAAAAAAATATACTTACCAAAATAATTATCAGGCCCCAAATCTGAAGTGAAATATGGATTTGTCATTGGTTGTTTGCTTATAAACATACTGTCTGGCGATGGGTTAAATCGAAAACTTACTACCCCACCTAAAATTATAATATTTCAATATATAAATTAATTTATTAGCTGTTATAATATAAATATTTTTTGGTATGGAGTAACGGAAAGTCTGGGGCATGTCAAGGATTGTATTTGCCTGCAAGCTACTGCGCGTATAATATACACGTGTGATAGATTTCAACATGACAGACTTGTCACTAAGGCCAATGATCATTATATCACACTCTTTCTGAGTAATAATGATGAAAGAGTGCGATTTACGAGGATTTACGAGACCGTGTATTTGTGTAAAATTATTGTCATATAAAAAAGTTGAAAGAGGGATTTGTTTTGATGTCTTGTGATAGAGTTGTGAAACTGTTATTGCTAATGGTACTTATATCTAAGAAACTAGCTGTGCCAGTGACTCCGTTCGCGTTGAATAGTGACTTTGGGTAGCATTTTTTGGACAAATCTTATGGTTTATTTTGGATTACAAACCATATAAACTCTAAAATATAAATAAAAGAAATATGCAAACAGTCAGTGTTATCGCATGCAACTGTTACTCCATGCGCCTCCGGAATACGTGCGTTTGAAGCTACAAAGTCCAGCCTAAGCTAAACCCTATTTCATATGATTGATGATATAAATCTGAGGTCAACTTAAATTGGCATACAAAATTTTCGAAACGTATCATTTTTTACAAAAACTGTTTTTTTGTAAAATAAAAATAGCCTAAGTTACTCCTTGTTACATCAGCTATCTGCCAGTGAAAGTCCCGTCAAAATCGGTGCAGCCATTTCAGAAATTAGCCGGAACAAACAGACAGACAGACACACAAAAATTGTACAAAATGTTGTTTTAGTATATGTACCGTGTATACGTTCGAACGCACTTAGTAAAAAGCGGTTATTTTAATATTACAAACAGACACACCAATTTTATTTATTTGTATGGATGTCGTCAAAATTGAGAGTGACTTGGTTTTTAAATCCACTCCGGTAGAGCTAACGCTAAAGACGTAACCGTCTATGGTAGCGGCGCGGCCATTTTCTCATTTTTTGAGCTGGAACCGCGAGCGCACCTGGTCTGCGACAAACTGCTTTTGATTGGTTCTTACTTATTAGTTATATAACTAACAATATATATTGTGTATTACTATTATTATGACAAAGTTCCAATAATTACCAGCTTTCGATACAATTTACGCCCACGCTATCTACAATAAGTTTTGGTGAGTGCCTTCCTGTACTTATATTATGGAAATACTACTCATCACGAAATTTCTAAAATTATACACTCGATTAACATGAAATATAGCGTAATTACTGATTTTGCGGTGTAGACGCTTACTAAGAACAGATTTTACGAAAATCCTATCCAAAGTGTTTTTATTTTTAATTTATATGGCAGAAATATAAAAACTAAAACTCACTTATCACGAAATCTCTAAAACTATACTCCGGATTGACTTGAAATTTGACATATTTACTCATTTTGACACACACCAAGAACGGATTTTACGGAAATGATACCCAAAACGATTTTTCTCAAATTAGGTATACCAACACGTTTGTCGGGTCAGCTAGTATATAATATGTTATATTTTTACAAGAGAAATAGCTCTATATAAAGAAATGTTAATTGTTCACAAGGATGCAACTAAAATATGTGTTGAGCAAGATTCTATAATAAGAAGATAATTATGACATTCTTTATTATCAGGTAATACCGTTTTTTTTCTTGCTTCACGCTGTCGCGCGAAATTACTGAGGATTCTTTGCATTGGTGGGCACGTGATTCCTCGTATCGAGATAACATAAACAATATTTGGACTATGTTTGACTTAGTTTGGTTTTTGTAGTGAAAAATGTCGCAGAAGGAAAACCTTTCCTCAGATACTCATTTATTTTAATTGACCAACTTGCAGTTGGTTCGAGAATCAAATATATTGGTGGGTTGACTTACATTCTAACTTTTACAATAAGTATATCAGTAGTATACTCACAACACAAACGCCCCACTCTAGGACTAGATGGCACTGTGTTAATGGAAACAGTATACTTTTTTAAATGTAACAAAGTAACATAATTTTGCATATCTCACCAGTCCATTGCATGAGCCCAGGTGCTCCAACAATTATATAATTGTTCGATGAAACTGCAATAGACATGCCGGCTTGGCCGTAAGCGAAGAAGTTTAAATGAGTGCCATAGTCGCCAAACTCTTTTCTTTTGCCATCAGTGACGAAAGCTTGACGATCTGAAATACGGTACAATTGAATATTTTTTCTTATCACACAAATTTTTGGTTTAGAAAATAATGTTTAAGTGACAAAAGAACTTAATTTCAGTTTTTTGAACCTTCCAGATAATCCATGCTTATCCAATAATTATAAATTAAATCACACCAGATGGCTGGATGGGAAAGTCTCTCTTCAAGGCTGGTTAGTAATTATATTATAATATGAATTGAAAAAACGCTACATATACAAGCACTATTATAAACTAAATCAGATCTTTTTTGGTTGTTAGTAATGTGTTAAACAAAATAAGAACATTGAAATCAAAATGAGCAAGGCTTATTCAGGGAAAAAGACAAATGGAGCAAGGTTGTGATTAACTAGTGGTAAAGGCAGGAAAAACAATCGTAGGAAACAGTTTAGAAAATGGGAGGATGAGATAAAGTTTTTAGCAGGAACCACATGGACCAGACAGGCAAGAGATGGAAGGAAATGAGGATATAGAGGAGGGCTTTGCCGTACAAAGACAAACTGACTTAGTAGTCGATGACACTTTAGCAGATTAAGGGAAAAATGTACTTATATATTAGATGTTAAAATGATAATAAAAAATGATCATATCAGTCATCATCATCTTAGCGATGAATCCCGGTTGTAGCCCAAACTCTCGCTTCGGCTCCCGGGGTCCGGTTTCCGACTTTTTCTTCTCCACTTCACACGGTCTTCAGCATCCCTGTTAGTGAGCCCATTGGCACGCATATCACCCTTCACGACGTCAAGCCAGCACTTTTTGGGTCTACCCCTCCTGCCAGGGCCCGACGGAAGCGGCATGGCCAGATATTTGTAAAACGTGGCCGTACCATCGGAGCCGACACTCCTGCAATTTATCCGCAATGTCACGGACATGAAGGCTGCCACGAATGCGGGAGTTCCTAACGTGGTCCTTCCGCGTCACTCCACACATCCACCGCAGCATATTCATCTCCGTGACACGCAGTTCTTGCTTGTGTCGCTCTAAAAAAAGATCATATCAGTAAGTGGTTTAAACAAGTAATTTTTTTATTCATTTTCACAAGGGTTGTGATGCATGGTTGCGTGGCATGGATCAACCATTGCATGTGGTCGATGATCAGATGATTATATTAAATGTGCATATTTTAATGCTATGCGTTGTATTACAATAAAAGCGATGTTAGATAAAATAATAAATAATTTGCTTTTAGTCTTGTCATGAGTAAAACTTGCTACAATGGACGTCAAAGTTATGATGTCAAGGGTCTCCATTTTGAAAAGAATGGTAGACTTGATCTTTTAATTATTCTAAATATTTTAAAGAAATATTTGATATCTAACTTTAAAGATCTGAAAAGAAAAGTCACACAGCTATTCCTTTGTTGTATGTAAACTAGCAGAATTAATGCTATTTTTCTTCAAACTGGTTACCTTTCTTTTAGATTGAAGCTTTTAAATAAAATTTTGGTAGGATTACATGACAAAATTCCTTAAATATATTACTTACTTGTTTCCTTTAGTGGGTACAACACGCCATCTCGGTCATATTTATGCAAGTAGCAAACTCCGTTCGCCAGCAAATGTTTGTCTCGGTAAGGAATAGCCCATCGCGGTGCGCATATCTAAAATTTTAGAACACTCTTCAGAATTTTAAGTACTTTTAAAACCATTTTATATCATTATTTAAAATATTTGGGGGTAATAAAATTAATCTGACCCGTGTGACCCCGGCCAGTGAAAAGAATAGGGTCACCCCAGGTCATTCCAAGGGAGTCGTAAAAGGCGACTGATGGACTACTCCTTTGCCAGCTTGCATGTGGCAAAGGAAGTGCACCTCTCGGTTTTCCTCTAGGGGTTGGGAGGTCAGACGGCAGTCGCTTTCATAAAAACCAAAACTTCCCAAATACATTATGGTTCGGACACGTAAAGGATTTGTCACGGATAGGGCGTCGCCGCAAAACGACGCGCAGGAACCTCGCCCGACTCCTGTGACAAGTGGACTAGGGCTGCTGTGCCATGGGCGAGCACGGCTAGAGACATTAGCCCCATCCAAAAGGAAACTTCGCTTCGCAACTTGGAATATTGGTACGCTGACTGGACGTGCGAGAGAGTTGGCTGATGTACTCTCCAGGCGGAGGGTGGCCGTGATGTTCCTGCAGGAGACTCGGTGGAAGGCCAGCAGATCCCGGTTTATTGGGAATGGCTACAAGCTGATCTACACGGGTGCACCTGGTGGGGAAAATGGGGTCGCCATAGTGCTCTCGGAGGAGCTCCAAGACGACATTTTGGAGGTGAAACGCTGTAGCGATCGGCTTATGATTGTGAGGGTGCTTGTTGGTGGAGTAGTTACCCACTTGATAAGCGCCTACGCGCCACAGGCCGGTTGTAGCGACGCCGACAAGATAGCGTTTTAGAACCTACTCGGAAAAGTGCTCGTGGGATTCCATTGCCACATAGGATCGTTTTGGGCGGTGATCTAAACGGTCATGTGGGTGATGAATGTGGAGAATTTGAGCGTATTCACGGTGGATTTGGGTATGGTAGCCGCAACGTGGAAGGGAAGGACATCCTCAATGCGTGTGCGGTTGCCGACCTTGCCATCGTGAACACGTATTTCAAAAAGAGATCCGAGCATCTCATCACCTACAAGAGCGGGAGGAATGTACTCACTAGGAGACACCGCATCAGCAAAGTAGCCAACTGCAAGGTCATACCCGGTGAGAGTCTCACTGCACAACACCGTCTTCTTGTCATGGACCTCTGCGTGAAGCCAAAAGGCAAACGTGTCGATCGCCTTCAGCGCCGAATCAGGTGTTGGCTGCTTGATGAAGTCAAGTCCCAGGAGTTCGCCTCTGCCATCGGCGACAAGTGCGCCGGTGGTGAGGGCGAACCGGTTCAAGCTTACTGAGACAGGATTCAGGCGACTATCCTTGGGTCGGCGAGGGAGTTGCTTGGCGAGTCTAAGGGCGGACGCAAGTGTGACAAGGAGACATGGTGGTGGAACGACACAGTCCAGAGGGAGACTAGAGCGAAGAAAGCCCTCTTTAAAAAGTGGCAAGCGTCCAGATCTCCTGAAGATCGCGACGCATACAGAGCTGCCAAACGCGCCACCAAGAAAGCTGTAGCCAGAACCAGACGAGACCACTTTACGATAAGTTGGAATCGTCTGAGGGGCAGAAGCTCATATATAAGTTGGAGCGCTCCAGGGTCAAAGCGGCACAGGATAACTCCAAGTGCCGCTGCGTAAAAGACCCCGGTGGCAACCTGTTATGCGAGGACCTCGCGGTGAAAGAGAGATGGTGCTCTTATTTCCACGAGCAGCTGAACAAGCAGCCTAAAGAGGTTCAGCCGTCGGATCTTCCTCCAAATTAAGGATTAGTGCCACCGGTAACGCCTGCAGAAGTCCAGTATTGTCTTCGCCGCATGAAAAATCGGAAAGCTGTCGGAGCCGATGGAGTGCCCATCGAAGCCTGGAAGGCGATGGGCTCTCGTGGTGTGGGCATCTTAACAAACCTTTTTAACCGGACACTCCTCACCGGTACGATCCCGAACCAATGGAGGCTGAGTGTCATTACTCCAGTCTTCAAAGGCAAGGTATCGGTGCAGGAGTGCGGTAACTATCGCAGTATAAAGGTCATGTCCCACACCATGAAGCTCTTGGAGAGGGTTATCGACTCTCGGATTCGGCAGGAGTGCACTGTCTCGGGATGTCAGTATGGGTTTTGCCCTGGTCATGGGACCATGGACCCTGTTTTTGCCGTAAGGATTGTCGCGGAGAAATACAGGACGAAGAATACGCCTCTGCATTGCTTGTTTCTTGACTTGTAGAAGGTCTTCGACTGTATTCCTCGCGCGATAATCTGGTGGGCATTGCGATCTAAAAGGGTTCCAGAGGCCTATATTGACATCATGCAAGACATGTACCGTGATTCCGATTCCGTAGTTCGGACCGCTGTTGGCGACACAAAACCTTTCCCCATCACCGTCGGGGTGCACCATGCTTAGTCCGTTTCTATTTAGCGTGGTATTAGACGTATTGTCAGACAGTGTCAGAAACTCACATGAGCAGCCCCCGTGGCTGCTTATGTATGCTGATGATATCGCGCTGGCAGATTCGGACAGGGGTAGGCTGGTGCGACGTGTGAAGGCGTGGAAGGAGTCGCTTGAGAACAGTGGTCTGAAGCTCAATGTGGCGAAGACCGAGTACTTGGCCTGTAATTCCACAGATCCCACACCCGTGTGCATAGCCGGCGACACGGTCGAGCGCACGGACCAAGTGAAATACCTGGGATCTGTGTTTCATGCATCTGGTGACATCGATTGCGACGTCAAGGCACGCATTGCTGCCGCGTGGTCCAAATGGCGTGAGGTAACTGATGTCATTTATGATGCCGGTAAAGTTGAAGGGACAGGTCTATAAGACCATCATTAGGCCTGTCCTTTTATACGGCTGTGAAACGTGGCCGGTGTTAGAGCGACGCAAGCAGGAACTGCGTGTCACGGAGATGAATATGCTGCGGTGGATGTGTGGAGTGACGCGAAAGGTCCGCGTTAGGAACTCCCGCATTTGCGGTAGTCTTCATGTCCGTGACATTGGGGATAAACTACAGGAGTGTCGGCTCCGTTGGTACGGTCACGTTTTACGGCAACCGGATGCTTACGTGGGAAACAAATGTCTGGCCATGCCGCCTCCGCCGGGCCCCAGCAGGAGGGGTAGACCCAAAAAGTGCTGGCTTGACGTCGTAAAGGGTGATATGCGTGCCAATGGGCTCACTACCAGGGATGCTGAAGACCGTGCGAAGCGGAGTAGAAAAAGTCGAAAAGCGGACCCCGGGCACTGAAACGCAAGTTTGGGTTGCAACCGGGATGAACGCTGAGATGATGATGAATAAAATTAATCTGACCAAAACCCCAGGAGCCCGATTTTACCCTTCTTGCCAGTTAATGTACACAGCTTAACTTCGGTTCTGATGAAATGTTTTTCTTGCCGGGTCACGCTTCAAAACATGAAAATAAATGCTTAGCAAAAAAACGAGAGATAATGTATAATGAGGAGAGGAGAAACATGTAATGAGGTGGATAACAATTTGTAATCGAAAAAGTTATGAAATCAATACAGTAAATGAATGAGAAAACCGCAACACATTTTATTGAAAATTCTTCGCAGATTGAACTGAAATTTTGCGAATTATAACTATGCATGAATTAAACGATTAATTTCATGGGTCGAGCGCGAAGAGGCATCACACGGCCAATAGACTCACCACTGCCTAGCCGTGAGCGAGCGCCTCATAGCTCTCGGTAAATCCCCGAACAACATGCTACCCCGTGCTAAAATATTTATTGGCATATAAATAAATCACTGAATCACGAAGTAATTCCCAACTGCTATTTAAAATTCGATTAACGTAATTTGATCAAATGCAGTATCGCACATTGACTTTCACTAAACGCCTACACAAGTCAACAACCCTTTTGATGATTAATATTGTTGCGAAGAATTTCCTGCGTTTGTTTATGTAAGTCCGACAAGAAATGGAAACATATTTACCATATATATGTATATTTTTTAGACGTAAAAATGCACTACTCACGCACCACCGCATGGGAACGTGTAGTGTGGAACTTTTTTTTAATTAATTCTAATCTAAAAATCTGTCTACCACATGTATAATATGTTTAAATATGTTTATATAATGTTTCCTAACATTTTTCTTTGCTTTCTTTAACTCTCTGGATAATCAGTTAAATGAAAGATTAAAAAAAAAACAGCACTTGCAATACATTCCTACTTGATATCTCGCTTGCTTTGTACATATTATGTTTATTTTACTATAAAAAGTATTCTACATTTTGTTTCTCTGGTTGTGTTTTAGCTATAAACTATTGTCAGCGTTTTATTTAATAGTTTAAATTTTATCAATTGCTAAAATATTGTTAACTCCTTTTCAATATTTGTATAAGTTGGTTACTATTAAGCTATGTGCTATCTTATCTTTTTGTGGTTCGACACTGTTGTATTGTAATGTGAGGTGGGCATTGAAAACCAGCGCTGTGTCGATATTTCGACTCAGCATACTGCTGAATGCCAAACCTTGTTGGCTAGAAAATTGGCGCTTCTATAATTAATTGTACATTGTTTAATAACAACAATACGAGACGATAATTCGTTTTTTTATAAATATAAATTATTATGTCTTAGTCAATTATGTTGAAATTTTTTTGTTTTTTGTATATTTTGCGTCATTTTTTGCCAATAAAATTTTTCTTTCTTTCTTTCTTCTTTCTTTCTTTCTTTTTTTCTTAAAGCTAAGGCTGTTGTTGTTTCAGACGACTCGACAGCGACTACGGACGTTAAGGCATTCCAACCCCGTGGGAGCGGGCTCGATCAGCCGTGGCAGCGTGTTCGGTCACGCGCCTCCTGTGAGGCGCGTTTCCGGCTCGACCGCTGCATGGGGACAATTGAGAACAGCCACGAATGGCAAGAATACTATTTATTTGGGGACTATCGGCTCCACCGGTGAAGCCGATCCTATACTAATCTACTACCGTTTCGGAGTGCTTGTAGCTGGGAGAGAAAAAACGGCGAAAGAAACTCCCCCGCAACACATCTATTCTACGTGTATTTTGTATTATGTGAGTTGTAGTGTGAAACTCCCTTTGCAATGTGTGCTTATATTCCCTGACTCACACAAGGACCCACGTAGCTGATATACTCACTACTATACCGGCACGCTATGATGGCCGTTTTGACGTTTGTCCACTCATGAAGTTTCGTATTAATTAGTACTTATATTTGAAGGAGCAAATTGGTGTTCTTTATTGTCAATAGCGACGTGCGGTTATTGACAATAAAGAACAGCAATTTGTATAAACTTCAAATTCAGCCGAAATGAAAAAATCTAGAAATAATTTATTAGGACAACTCAGAAAATAAACTTACATCGAAATTTCACTTCACAACACATTACAGTTATACTCTATAACTCAGCATGATGCTGGTTCTTAAAAACCAACGACGATCTCTCGTCAAGCCCTTGGAATAACGTCACGAGATTTAACATATCGATACCTCTGGGCTCAAAGGGCGTATAGCACAAAACAGCTACTGTTCAGGAGAGCCAAAAAACCGAAAAAATTAAACAAAATTAGCTATAACTTTTTTATCTCAATGATTATATAAAAACAATGGTTGTAAAGAACAATAATGAGAATTAATGCGTTATACGCCTTAATACTCATAATTGGATTCCTTTACAACCTAGGACATTTTTATCTTGCGCAGTAATGTAATTTACAGCCCGATTTCCTGTTTCATTTTGGTTTAGCAACCCAAAAAAGATGGGGCGTAAAGAACATTTTTGTGCTAATTTGGCAACTTCGTATATACCAATCGATAGAGAATGAAAAACTGAATGCAATGGTATTATTAACTCCATATGCCCCAAAATGTGCTTTACGCCCTTTGAGCCCAGAGGTATCGATATATACAAAGATATTTGTATACAAACTTATATATTAACAATAATAAAATGTATAAAAAACAGCCCAAAAGTAAATTATTTCAACGCAACAATTAAAAAAAAACATATAAATAAATACAGAAACACATATAAAATATAATAAAAGCAAACACAACATATTAATTAAAGCTTTTATTACACAAAGAAGGATTTGCGAAATCTAATTACATCATCAGTACCTACCTACCCATGCATTTATAGAAAAGAGAAATATAATAATACTTTATTCCTATACATAACTAAGTAATAATAAACAATATAATGTTATACAGCCAGGTAAATTTCTTTACAGTTAAAACAAAATAACTATATAGTTTTGATATTGTTTAAGACCATAAGTTAATGTACTACTCATATCTAATAATCATAGCAATGAAGGTCCACCACGTCATAATCAGTTTTTAATATTTTAAGTCTGAGTCCTGTCATAGCACCCAGGCAACGACAGGTGATTTCGTTTTTTTTACCAGGTAGGCATTTAGAATAAAAAAAAATACCTTGAAATTTAAATAATAATTTATACAATGGTTATTTAAATTTGAAATATGAGTGTATAAAAGAATGGGTGGCAGGGTAGTGTGGGGGGACTCCCCGTGCAATGCGTCCATACGTACCGTTCACCACGCCCGCGACCGGTAACTACGGCGGCCGGAGGTCAGTTGCCAATCTCCAGCGATGAGCGGCCCTGTGTGAGCGAGAGGAAAGCTTAGCGCGCTCCTTCTCCCTGTCCGCCGTCTCCTTCGCGGACATGACTGCCCCGCAGAAGGAGGCGACAGCGTCCATCCAGCTTGGCTCCCGACCATCGCTAGGATGATGGCCGGGAGTGAGAGGTCAAGACCGATGGTGGCGACGAGGTCTTGGCACTTCGATGCCCATGGGAGGCACACTTCAAGGGTGTGGAGTGCCATGATCTCATCACTGGCGTCACAGTGGTGGCCGTCTGTCGTTTGCTCCTTTTGAGCGATGCAACACAGGTATCGCCCGAAGCAGCCGTGCCCCGAGAGTACCTGTGTCACGTGAAACGACAGAGTGCCGTGACGCCTGTCAATACAATCTTGCAGGGCAGGCCGCACAACTGCGGTGGTGTTTTGGCTAAAGTAGCGCCAGTTTCGCTTCGGGCATTCTTGGCAAACTATATAAAATAGTTGGCGGTTAGTATGGGTAAGACGCTCATTAATATAAATTTTTCATTTGGGTCCTGATATCGACGGTATAAGCCTTCTCAGCGTCGTCGGTAAATTGTATGCGAAAGTGTTGATTGAAAGGGTTGTGAATGAAACAGACGAAAAAGTATAGGATGCACAAGCGGGATTTAGGAAGAGAATGGGATGTACGAATCAGGTCTTTTCCTTGCGGTGCATAGCCGAAAAGTGTTTGGCTATAAACAAGAAGGTCCTGATATCCTCATGTCTAAGGTACTGATATTGTGATGGACGCGTGCAGCTCGCAAGAGATCATCACACAGTTGGAAGCGTACGATGACTGGGCGTGGTGCTTTTACTACCTGGGTTCCACTCCACGAAGACAACATCTCGTTCTTCTATCTTGATTCCCAAGTTATTATCTTTATTCTCAGTAAGGCAGCGAATTTATAAACGGAAAGTAACGCTTCCTTTTTTTTATTGCTATAGGACAGCAGAGAGGCTGATGGCTTAGAATTCAGCAGTTACCATCGCCTATGGATGTTTACATCGCCAATGGCATAGCGAATACGCTGCTGTCGCATAAGGGTACAGGAGTTTCCTGTTCACGCTCGTTGAGTTCCGATTTCAGTTGCGCAATAGTCAGCTAGCCAGTAGAGTGGTCGCAGTAGCAGGGTGGAATACCTGCGTAAGTTTTCCCCGGAGTTCTGACGTGGCACTGTTAAGGTGCAGTTTTCCCAGGGCAAAAAAGGTACAAATGCTAAAAACGTGATATCGCATTAGGTGGACGAATGACAAGCCCACAAACTTAACTGGGGTCATAGTACTCGTGTTGTCACTTTTTCGTACCATATTTTTGAACTCTGGGCAGACCCAAGCTTTAGAAAATGACGTAGTATTTGAAACGGCATTACATCACCCTAGTACCTGACGATACAATTAATTTTCCGCAAGCTGAGCATTTATACACGTTGACATATTAGCGACAATCTATATTGGGTATAAAATTTTCATTAGAAATTATACGAATATTTATCCTTATATATAAATAAATAAATATAATAAAAATATATATAAATAATTCTACAACTTGTCCTGATATTATTATAGAAAATATTAGTACTGTACTTTTGATTTGGAGCTATTTTATATTTTTAACGAATAAAGACGCAAGTACGTTCGAATTGCTATCCGTGACGTCCCTCGAAATGAAATGAAACGTTTGGCTTCTCACTAGAAGGAACGGGTAGTATACTTATCGCCTTTCCGCGCAGGCGTATTACACGTACCGGGTGATTTCAGTGTGCATTCTTTCTTACGACATGATAACATCTGATAACATGTACTTAAAACAATAGCCTTATATAATGTGTACTCTAAGTGACACATATCTTTCCTTTCGCCGAATAACACATCAAATCATTTAACGAGAATTCGGTCAATTTTTTTTTCATGCTGATGACCACTTAATAGTAAGCAGTTAAGGTCGCCTGTAGATGTTTGCGATGCTAGGGGCACCGCGAATACACTGCTGTCCCATAACGGTACAGGAACTTGGGTCACTAATGCCGGAACACAATACAAGGTTATTATGGCGGCATTCTTATACACCAGGTGTGGTTGCCATCCAGACGGGCTTACGGCCTTACCACTAGGGTAGTTTTGTCGTCTTTTACGAAAGGCTGGCCCCGGCCGCAGAGGTTGGTATTCTTACTCTGTCCCTGCATGGAGAAATTATTACGATTCCGACTTGCATATAAATATTTTATTCATGTTGTCGCCCTTGATGAATATTATGGACGTTTTTAAAAGTAAATTAAATCTTACCAGAATTTTGCCATCAGTCAATGCAGCGATGGTTGCTCCGAACCACATGTCATCTTTGAAAAAATCCGAAGGAATTAACCTTTTGTTTCTTAACCTGATAGATACTGAAAAAAAAAACTTTATTACAAAAAAATTATATAGAAGAAATGGATCCAATTTATATTTACATAACACATAAAAATTTATCATTGCTGCTGTAGTTCTTTGTAAAATCGTTAACTCCGACGCTGGCTAAATGTCTTTAACTCAACGAAGTCGCTATTAGATAAAGATAATGTTTGAGAATGACGATAGATTCCCATTTCAAAATGCTCTCCATTTCACGTTAAAACCCAAACGATCGTGATGATTTCTTACTTGTGAATATTGACTATTTTTTTACTCTTGTCGCTTAGCGCCTTGGAATATTGACTGTCTACTCAATCTTCTTCTTTTCTTCACCAGATCTATAAAAGTACAGACCCCACCCACTGATTTGAGATTTGACTTAGTTATTCATTTCACAACGTAGACGCTCACTATTCCCTAATTCTATTCCATCTCTCTTAGATCTCATTTTAGTTACATCTATAGCACACATCGTTAAACATGGCCAATGCTCCGCTGAATGCTTCTCTTATCACGATGATCAACGGTTGACAGTTCATATAAAATCCGTCTTCCAAAAATCAAACCCAAAATCCTATTTTAGCGTTATTTAGAGACGCAAGCGAAATTGATTGGTCTGTACTATTTTTTTCATTGCTGTAGGACAGCAGACAGGCTAACAGCCCGCTTAGAATTTAGCAGTTAGCGTCGCCTATGGGTTTTTGCAACGCTAGTGGCATCGCGAACACGCTGAAGTCCTTTAAGAGTACAGGACTTAGGTCACTAATGCCGGAACACAAGGCTATTATGGCGGCATACTTAAGACCAAAGGTGGTTGCCATCCAGACGGGCTTAAAATTTGAGCACATCGGCAGGATTGGCAAGCGTCTGGCAAACTATCCCTCTAGAACTAGGGGTTTTTTGGCCCTTGTCAAATCTGTCGAAGGAAACTTTTGTTGGACGTCCATACCTCCACTACGTGCATCTGACGCCCGTCTGGCTCATGCTACCAAAGATAAAGCCGATCTTCAGGGCGAAATCATTGCAGACAATTCGACTCTTGATAACGGGTGACAATCTCCATCTTCTATTAGAAGATATGGAGACTCCACAATGTCGGAGGTACGGTTTTCACAAAAAGCCGTGCGACGTGTCCTCCGACCCTCAACGTCAAGAAGTCCACCGGGCCAAACCGTACCCCTGCTATTGTGCTGTGGATGTGCTCGGCTGAGCTGTCTCCAGTCCTTTCCCGGCTTTTTACTTTATCCTACAGCAAAAGTTGTGTCCCGAGTTCGTAGAAGGTGGCCCATGTTCACCCTATTCTCAAAAAGGGTGACCGGCTGGACCTGTTCAACTACAGGCCTATAGCGATAACTTATAATAACCATCACCTTTGTTCTCAAAGGTTCATCTCCATTTCTTAAAGCCTCTTCTTTCTTGTAGGAAACAGATCTCAAGAACGTTAATTTTGCCTACTCTCAGGATCTGGAATGAGCTTTTGGCTGAGGTTTTTTCAGCGCGGTACGATATGGGGTTCTTCAAAAAAGGCGTTATAAAATTTCTTCAAGGTCGGCAGTGCATTGGTATTGCAGACGTCTATAGGCGACGGTGACCACCTACCAGGGTGGGCCGTTTGCCTGTCTGCTGAACTCTAGCTATAAAAAAATTACGGCTCACTGTATCTACAGCTTGCATATTTCGCTATGTCGGTTACTCTACTTCTCCTATAAACATTCTCATTTTGTATCTTGTTTAAAAGAGAAACACCTAACTATAGATCACTTCATAGTCCGCTGAGCCACTTGAGTCATATATGGTTTTCATAGTTTATTATTTGGGTCTTGATTGAAGAAAACTGTTTTCATTATTTTTTTAAAGTTCAGATTTGTATACCTTTTAAAAATACAAATAATCCCACCTGGTTCATTCCATCCCATTGGAAAACAAGTGACATTGTGCACATTCACATTTTCTAATGAACAATTGTATACAAGTCCGGGTTTAATTTTATCATTTTCTCGACTTTTCGCTTTTGGAGCACCAATTATCAGACTGAAATAAAAATGTTAATGCTATCAAGTAGTTAATGTATTGGTGAATCTCTTATTTACCAGTAAACTACATATTATGTTAGTATACACATATAAATAATAACATTAGTAACTTTTTTTTATTGCCTTAGGACAAAGGCAATTACCATCATCACCATTACATATAGGTCTTTGCAACGCCACTGGCATCCCGAACACGCTGCTCTCCCATAAGGGTACAGGAACTTGGGTCACTAATACCGGAACACAACACAAAGTTATTCTGGCGGCATACGACTAAAGGTGGTCGCCATCCAGATGGGTTTGGGGCCCTACCACGTAGCTAGGGCGGGTTGTTTTGTCCCCTTTTAGGACAGGTCGACCCCAGCCGCAGAGGTCAGTATTCTTTCTCCGCTTCTGCACGGATATAACGCCTAACACTGCTGGACTCAGCTTTCCATTTAGAGGCGACGGATTGTATATCTGGCATGATTGGCAGCTTAGTCACACTGAGTATACAAGTTTTGTTTGCATGAGTTTCTTTACCATCAGTACTTATAATATGCAAATTATGTAAGAAATATTTTATGAGACACGTAGTAGTAATTGTACTTAGCACTTTTGAGTCAAGAGGATTGATACGAGGGGCTTTTTGTTCAACTCAGGTTACATCATCATAAATGTGGTTGATTTCGTGGAATTCCGTATACCCCTAAAACAACTAATCATTGTTCAAGTGATTATATCATCAAAGCGAAAATAGGGCATGTTTTTTGCGTCAAAATTCAGCTCTCTGTCTATTAAAGCACCAAAAACGAGATGTTTGGATTTTACTGAACCAATTTTCGACTTTCTTACACCCCTGGAACTCATGCCTAAGCGGTCATCCATTAATCACGTGATGTTTTTTTTGTCATTTTTTAACCCCCCCTATATCACGTGTATTATTTAGTACCTACAAAGGATCTTAATTTTAAGTATCATCTAATTTTATTATAGAAAATTAAAGACTACAATAATAACGTTTAGAGGTGGACAAAAAGGTTGCACGTTGTTTTTGACTGACATAAAAATAATGAAAGAAATGCAAAACTTTTTTATACTAATACATGAACAATGAACATAATTTAATGTACAGTAACCTCGGACCACGGATTAGCAAGACTTTCTACAACACCAATAACTGAATAAGCATCTTGCAAGTCAGTTGTTGGCACAATGCTAAATTCGTTTTTGTACGCGTTTGCCAAAAAAAAAAATACGCGTGATATATTATTACACCCCCCCTCCAACCTTGTAATATTTCGTGATTTTTTATGGACCCCTCACCCCCTTTCGAGCCTCACGTGATTAATGGACAGCCCTAACTCGTCTAAATGCTTGCAATAAATATTAAAATGGTTGCTAACCCATATGGATTTAAAAGTACAGAATAACCAAAGAAATCAGAATCTTCATTCACATCCGGCCTGAAAGTAATCTTCGTATTTTCATGATAAATACCATTAGCGCACACAAACACACCGGCAATAAAAACTATAATACATTCAATATATTTCATTTTTAAATATTAAAATAAATAGTTATCCGAATTACACGCGGATAATTTTTACTTGAATTTGTTTCACGGCTACAACAATATACTATATACCAACTACATAATTTTAACACAGATCAGTCTCTAAATATTTTTCTTCTAATTAAAAATATAATTTTCGTATATATCATTATATTTTACACTCATATATTATTAACACAGGCTATTGAATAATAGTTTAAATAAATCCATTATAATTTACACGTCCACTATATTTTATTATTCAAAATTAATTTACTTTTTCACTGTTACATAATTTGTATTCCGTGTCAATACAATTATAGTGTTAAAGTAACTGAGGCTAATAACAAATTGATTGTAACACAATGTATATTTATATGTGATAATGAATTTTAGACTTTAATATAAAGGTGCAAGAGGCAAAATGGTTTGACACGTATTATCTACCCTCTATCAGTTCAACTTTGTACTTGTCCGAAATCACAAAAGCTGGTTAGTACATAAATTAAGGTTTGTACTGAACGCTGGAATAAGCGTTATAATTATGTATAGTATAAACAATATGATCATTTGGGAATTGAATACATTAAAATTTCTCAAAAATTTTATTCCAAACTTTTAATAGTTTATTTAATTATGTATTTTACTAAATCCTCGCATATCAAATGACACCGCTTATTATGTTAGCATAGCAATATAATTTGATGAATACTACACACAATAAAAAGGATCATGTCTTGTCGGCTTGTTAACATTTACTAAATTAGCGTATATGGCATTTTTTTTAAATATCTCGCTTCCCTTGGTGACCACGCTTAGTGTATAAGAAAACCCATCTCCCCTATAGTTTTCACGTAGTAATTCAAAAAGAAGGATGTCAATCACTTTTTTACTGAAAGTTTCAAAAAACAATTAATTTGGCTCATATTTGTTTTTATTAATACAACGCATGCCGCGTGACACCAATTGTGCATGCATATCTATAGTTACAACTAAAAACTGAACACTAAACAGTGTGCGCTATATTTGAATATAGTTAGAAAAAGCGCAAGATTTCCTCTACATGATATATTACTACATGATATATTAGTATATCTACGTAACGTGACTAAGCGTGGTTTTTAAAGAACCACCGGTCACGTAACCACGTTTCCCTTGGGTGAATTGCTCACGGGTACTATATTTTTGAGCGCTGAAACAGTTCAAGTGTCCATTCCTCTGAATTACTGTAGACAATTATAAAATGATATACGAATAAAATTAATTCATAAAGTTATCAATAGTACTTACTAATTTAGGAGCGGTATTTTCATACAGTATTTTAACAGAAATTAAATATTTAAATGTACTTTAGCTGATCTAGTTCGCTTAATATAATTAGATAGCAATATTGGGTGTTCCCTGTGTTTATTATGTTCCTATATAATTTATAATGGAGTTGACCGGCTTAGCGCGTAGGCATTAATTATAAAGAGAGTTTCACTTCTGTACTCTCAACATTTTGTGCCACAACTTATCAAAGTGTCTTTACATCGCTTATTTTGCAATTTACTAACAAACGACGAGTCATATGATACAAATCATGTTCTTTTAATACGAAATAACTTAATGCATATTTAAAGAAACAATAGTTTTAAATCTATTGTATTAATGAACACAGTAAGTAATGAAGGATTCTGCACTTAAATTACTAGTAAATATTGTTAGATAACTGTTAATTTCGAGAAATTTTCATCCGTTCATTTTTTGATTAACAGAACATATATTCTGTTAATCATATATACTGGTGTTATCGTTATTTTTAAATATTTAATTTAGGTATTATTAAGAATTATTTTTGTTTATTTAAAATAGAGTTCCCATAATAAACTGAATGTAAACCGGTATTAGGATGATACTGCATCAAAACAGCTGCTATACTGCAATATGTGGAGCATCCGTATGTAATTCTATTTCTAATTCAAAATCAAATATTTTCATAACAAGTCTGTTCGATAACCTCTCCTTCAAAATATTAAAAGCTTCTTTCTGTTATTTATCAAAAACAAAGTCTACATTTTTCCTTAATATGTCGTTAAGTGGCTCAGTCATAACAGCATAGTCTAATATATAAAATTCTCGTGTCACAGTTTTCGTTGCCATACTCCTCCGAAACGGCTTGACCGATTCTCATGAAATTTTGTGAGCATATTGAGTAGGTTTGAGAATCGGCCAACATCTATTTTTCATACCCCTAAATGATAAGGGTGACCCACCCCCAAATTTTTTTTTTTTAATTTTTTGACATTTTATTATTCATATGGCAGAACAACGTTTGCCGGGTCAGCTAGTGATCTATATATTTTCTGAAGTAAGATGTCAAACCCAAAAAACGTTTAAGTTGCTTGCTCGTCCTGTTCTATACGTGATAATGACCGAGGTCTTTGAGTTATGGGCACATCACCTTCTAACATTATCTTAAGCTCCAAGGGAACATCCTTCATGTGAAGCGGACGACAATTTTGTTTGCAACGAGATGTTTCCTGCTTCATAAACGGATCATGGATTTGTTCCACTAAAGATTCAATATCATCTGTGTGTTACAGATTTTATTTGACAGTATACATTATTGAACCATTTAAAAAAAATCATGTCCTCTCAAATCATGGTAAGGTAAATAAAATATGGTAAAGTAAATAAATAATTATCAATTTTATTTCAAATGTCATTTGTTACTCTGCTTTGGGCAAGTGTATTGGATATACTATCAATATTCGTCTATAATACACTGAATACTTCGAAACCGGACACTTATGTGAAAAACAAATGTCTGGCCATGCCGCCTCCGCCGGGCCCCGGCAGGAGGGGTAGACCTAAAAAGTGCTGGCTTGACGTTGTAAAGGGTGATATGCGTGCCAATGGGCTCACTACCAGGGATGCTGAAAATCGCGCGAAGTGGAGTAGAAAAAGTCGGAAAGCGGACCCCGGGCACCAAAACGAAAGTTTGGGTGGCAACCGGGACTAACGCTAGGATGATGATGATGACACTGAATACTTCGAAAGTTCTAATCTGAATACCTCATAGTCAAAAAATTAATGGGTAAAACGATGGAAAATTCTGGAGAACGATATTGGATATGATAGATAAAGCATTCCAAAATTTCTCACTATAGAATGAATTTATGGATGGATAGAAGAAAATTAGATATTTTACCGATCGTAACAAATTAGGATAAAGAAAAGTCTAAACGAGTTGAGAAGTCAAAGATATTGAAAATTATATTATTTTTATTGCATGATAAGCAAAGATTCGTTATAGTTTTTTGGTCCCGTATTTAACTTAACACAATTGCGTAGTAACTTAACACAAATATATGATTCAAAAATATATGATTCATTTAGCTAGAATATATTTACATGGGTCCCTGTGCGAGCACTTTTACAATGACTTTGACCCATATCGGTCGGAGAGTTCAGTATTGCAGCAGCAACGATCGTGTAATTCAGAAGGGGAGTTTAATTCAAACGTAGTCCTATTCTGTTAAACTCTACATAGTAAGTTACTTGGTAACATTTACTATGCTATGTTGTTTTGTTTTTGTAGTTGTTTGACGACCTCCTGGCGTAATGGCTGACACACGTCAATATGCTTCGCAAGCGTTTTGTATTCTGATTGTTTTGTCAACTGGAATAATACAGGGTGTCCTGTAAGTAGTGGACCAACGGGGTGTGGGTGATAGGGGGAACTATTATCTACCAAAACCACTAAAAATTATTGTTCTAGGTCTTATAGCTTTGAAGTTATGATTTTTTTAATAAATAGGTGAAATTATATATGTATGTATGAATGTATGTTATGTATAATGCACATATGAGGCGTGTAGTTGCAAAACCCGCTATAGCAATATTTTTTTTTAATTCTTAAATTGAACTAAACCCATGCCGATTTAGTGGCTTTTGATTCGAAACTTAAAATAAATTATAATAATAATAATAAAGCCCTTTATTCAGACCCACTTAGTATCTATTTACAAAGTACTAATAACTCAAAACTATGAGTATGGATATACAAAATATTTTTTTTTGAAATGAAAAGGGGAAGACCACAGAAAAGGTGGGATGATGACATTAGGCAAGTAGCAGGAGTAACGTGGAATAGAGTGGCTCAAGAAAGACAGGAATGGAAAAGGTTGGAGGAGGCTTTTGCCGATTGACAAACAGACCTATAAAAAATAATTAAGTATTAGAATAGAATAGATTAATTTAGCTAAAATAAATGGTTGAATATAATATTGGAATATATAGAATATAGAGGCTTTTGTGCAATAAAAAGTTGATAGCTATGTGTGTAGCTTAGAGTGTTTTAAAACGATATCTTCATTTTTCCCAAAACTGTTTTAGCGGGTTTTGCAACTACACGCCTCAATACGAGTACGTAACGTACATATTTATGATAACATTGTGGTAACAATAAATATTGATGAATTCCTCGGTGGCGTAACGGCTAACGCTTTGCTATGCTTGTGGAGGTCACGGTTTCGATTCCCGTCCAGCGTCTGGGTGTTTATGTATAATGTGTATTTATTTACAAAAAATGTATGTACGTTGTCTAGTACCCATAATACAAATTGCTATGCAACTTAGTTTGGGACTAAATGGCGTTAAGTGAAATGTCACAATATATTTATATTTATTTATTAATGTTTTCCAAATTTTTCTTTATATCAAATTATTTCCTTGCGTATGACGTTAAACAACAATTAATTTTAGAATAGAAGAAGAAACTTACACCTATCAACGTACACAATAGACAGGAGCAGATTATAGAGAAAATCACAGAGCATAAAGAAAAAATGTACAGTTGGGTTGCAAAGTTACTATATGGGAGATATTACGCTGACCTTAGTCAGCCACAAAGAGAAGTCAAACGAATAGCTCAGGAAAGGCGAAATGTGACCAAGTGACCAGTTATTGTTACAAGAAATTACAAAAAACACAATTTAAAAGATACAACACAACAATTCTGAAACTATTCAACACATAACCGGAGTTTGTCCAGTATTGGCACAAAATGTTTGCAAACACCGCCATAAACAAGTAGCTGCAATAGACCACCAGCACTTTGCTCATAGATGCAAAGGCATCAGATAAAAATACCATATTATAAATATCAACCTGAAACAATACTAGAAAATATACCGCAAAATTTATTGGAACCTACGATTGTAACAGATAAAACATCAGCACAGCAGACATGATATAACCGTACATGATAAAATTAATAGCATAGTTTATATTATCGATATAGACATTCCGAATTCACATAATATTCTATCAACTACTTCGGCCAAACTCACAAAACATCGAGATCTTGCCACAGAATTAAGAAAACACTGAAAAGTTAACACAGCTACCATCATACAATAATTAACTCCATGACAGACTAGTGTCAAAAGTATTCGTACACAATTTAGACATTCTGAAGGCACCAACTTACACACTCCATCACATACAAAAAGCCACCATACTAAATACCTCCCGAATAAATAGGATTTTTTTTTTCAAGTTCAGTTACAAAAGACACTAATTAATTAATAAATACAAATGTCTTTTACGCTTTGTTCAGACCTGCATAATAGACAATCACCCCTATCATGGGAGTTAAAATAAAAACAAATAATAATAATAATCTTTATTTAGTGACAAAAACATTAATTGAAAAATGAATTGTTTTAAGAAAATCTTCTTTATTTTATCGAACAATACCTAATACATAAATCATTCCGCATGGAATTCTAAAAACGACGGTCGATTTATTTTTGTCATCGAATAACCCCTTTCTTGAGGTCTATTATATACTGCATTATCCAACGATACTATTTCCATACTAACTGCAGTGTGTAGATGATATATTCATCTTTTATGCTCTGTTTGAATAAGTAAAAGTGTTACCAAAGATAAGAAGTAAAAGTTTAAAGCGACTTTTTGTATGCTTAATATCTTTTGGCAAGGTAAGTGTAAAATACTTATATATATATTTTTTATGACTTAGTTAGATTAAATTTTAGTGTAGGGTCTCAAACCTTCAATGTTTTATACCAAAATACCATGTGTTCTGAAGCATGCATCATGGTAGGGTCGGCATAACATGTTCTCTCCTTCCACTCTCCTCTGTTAGCCATGATCCCAATGTTCACAACTTTTTCCGCTAACACCTGTAACAAAATCCATCCATCTTACTAATAGGCCATACTTCTAAATCGTGTTGCGTGACAGGTATATTTTAAATGCCGCAATAAATTTTTTTATTGCTGTAAGCCAGCAAAGAGGCTGTGTCACACTTAATGATTAGCAACTACCGTCATCTATGGATGTTTGCAACGGTAGGATGACCATTAACTCGCTATCGTCTGTGTAGGGGTACTGGAAACTGGCCATTTACGCTGGAACATAACACAAGGTTATTATGGCAGTATATTTAAAAGGCAACCACCCCTAGTTGCCACCCAGGCGGACTTGAAACTCTACCACATAGCGACTAGGGTTTTTTTGTCACCTATTACGATAGACCGACCCCGGACAAAGAGATCAGTATATACCATCGCTGCACGGAGAGAAACCACCTCTTATTAACAATGTGACATTAAAAAGATCTTTACTAATTATATCGTTAGCGTGATGTTTTTCTTCCGTTTTTTTTTTTATTTTTTTCAGTCTAGTGTCTATCATGGTGGTTATGTTAGATCACTGCAAAATGCATGTTAAAGCATGAAATCCTCCATACATTGTTTTAAAGTTTGTGGGCGTTATGAGTCCCAACCCACATTATTATAACAAAACTAATGGCAGAAATTAAACAACGGAACCGCGTCACAAGTTAAACTATTGTGTTACATCAAGACAATACCTTAGATAAGTGAGGCGGGTCTATTTTCCTCCGTTCTTTCTAGAAGGAGACTTGTATCTAGAAGTTAGACTGATCATCATTTATAATAAAATCTCCTTTATTAAAGGGTTCTTCTCTAAACATTACTCTCATTGTTAAAAATGGAACATTTTCAAGCGCTCATTTAAAATAAATCGCTGAATAAACTGTAAACCGCAAGTCGGCTGTGAAAAATGCAAGCTTTAAACATTTTGTTTGACAGACGCTCGGTGGATTTTAGCTTTTGGAAAACTGCTTGGAAATATCCAACCCTATTCGTATTACATACACACTGTTACGTAGCCACAAAATATTATTGTTAATTAAATATTTTTTATCGTTTCATCTTGGTGCATTCGACGTTATTACTTCGGTGTACAAGGCACTGTTACGGGCAAAATTTTCCGTCACACTAGCTCTTCCTGGTCAAAAGGCGACAAATGCTCGAAACTCACAAGACACACTTGAAAGTAGTTTCACATACCCCTGTATATAGGGCCACAGTAAGGTGTAGACGACAAACATCGAATCAAGTTAGGCATACCAAAACCATTGTCGGAAAATAACAGAAGAGGGAGGAGAAATAGAAGACCAAGAGAAAACATAACATTCCGGAATCTTCAGTATTTTTATATATGTATATTTAGAGCGTTATATTATATATTGTAATTATTCTCGTAATAAATCGCGAGAAACATATACATAAGTATATTGAATATATTGTCTAGGAGAGACCCCATACTTTTAAAGGTCATGAATAGTTTTATGCTACAGCCCCGGTTGCAATCCAAAGTCTCGCCTCAGCACCCGGGGTCCGCTTTCTGACTTCTTCTCCACTTCACACGATCCTCGACATCTCTGATGGTCAGTCCATTGGCACGCATATCAACCCTTACGACGTCAAGTCAGCATTTTTTGAGGTTACCCCTCCTGCCGGGGCCCGGCGGCGGCGACATGGCCAGACATTTTTTCCCCACGTAAGTAGCCGATTGCCGTAAAATGTGGCCATACCAGCGCAGGCGACACTCCTGCAATTTATCCGCAACGTCACGGACATGAAGGCTGCCGCGAATACAAGAGTTCCTAACGCGGTCCTTCCGCGTTACTCCACACTTCCACCGTAGCATATTCATCTCCGTGACTCGCAGTGCTGCTGGTGTCGCTCCAGCACGGGCAATGTATTTATAATATTTCATTATGCTTTAAGAATAATAAGTTAGAAATACGTGAATACATAAAAAATTATACTATTATATTGTAATGTAACCTATTCATTCTTTTGAACCGTGTGTCCCTGACTGTACATTTGCAACTGGAGCTCCGCAATTTGGGGATTTACCGCACAAAAGTGGATAGGGATTATACAACGCTTACCTACATTTTGGTGTATTGTGACATAATTTGATATCAAAGTAGATGTTGTTTTTTATAAAGTGTACAAATTGAACCTGGTAGCTCAGTGGTATTACATTCATATAGAACTCCCGGGTTTAAATGCCCCGATAGCATGTAACGCTTATACAGTTTTTCCGGCCTAATGTTGTAGAAATACTGTCTTATTTCGACATGGTAAGGAAGAGAGATAACGAGCCCGCGGACAAAGGCCCTAACCTCATTCAAATTTTGCTCGGTCGTCCGAAACGCAACAGATAGGCACCGATGGAGGCAGATTATTAAAAAAGATGCACCACAGCACATATGTCCACATCCAATGATGACCACGATCCTCAGCCTTGAGGGAACGACCGCAGAGAGTGTTTTTGGTATAATTACCATGTACCGACGGTAAAGGAAAATATTGTGAGGAAACCTAGGACAAGTGTGGCCGGTATACTCCGTTCCGTTGCCTCTTAGAGGAAGTCTGGGCCCAGCAGTGGGACGTAGTTATTGCATACACGCATTGATTACAATCTCAAAAATATGTCTTAGTATAGGTACCAAAAGATTTTGATTATATACAAAAATAATGTACACAGTACACACATACAGAATATTATTAAAATGAAGAGTTTAAAAATATTGATATAAAAGCATTTGAATTTTATTCAGTACCAAAAATATATACACTTGTGTTATGGGTACTAGACAACTGATATACTACTTATCTCATGTAAATAAATACATTACTAAATACATAAATCACTCAGACTCAACATGTCGTCATCGATAGTAAATGAAAAACTATTGTTCATCAAGCTAAAGTAAAACAAAAATACTGAACCTCTAGTGACTTTCTCTTCTTTAGAAAATAGGATAGATGAAAAAAACCTTAAAGTCTTGGTAGGACCCCATACACCCTATTCAATCAGTCTTTTTATCATATATTTTGTACCATTGTATGAAAACAATTCCATGAACATGAATCATAATTCTCGTGAAACATCCTGTATTGATATTTTAATAATTATTTTATCATTATATTGCAGACAAATAGTGTATAATTTTCTACATCATAATCATCGAAGTAGGTACCTTAAGGTTGCATGCGAAACTCATGCTTTGAAGACTAAGTTCAGTTGAATACCGTCTGTTACATATTTTATTTAAACAAAAAAGATTCAAACAAGAAAGCTCTTTTAAAATTTTGTTTATTATTTTTAATTTCGTCTAATCCTCAGATCCTGAATTAGAAATTAACCGTACTTTATCTAACCTGGAAGCTAGTAAAAGGAGAAATCCAAATATTACCTTATCTAGAGAGACAAAAGGCAATATCTGGTAGACATCTATTGGGTTTTTGGGAAATTAAAATCTCTATGACCTGAAACAAAAACTTAAAATAGTCGTAGTTCTACTAATAACAAATAGATGGCGTTGTATTCTTCAAAATGTGATTACTAAAAAATATATATGTTACAAATGATATTGAATAATACCTTATATCTTTAAACGAGCAATTCTTGTATGTATATATATATATATATATATATATATATATATATATATATATATATATATATATATATATATATATATATATATATATATATATATATATATATATATATATATATATATATATACATATATATATATATATATATATATATATATATATATATATATATATATATATATATACATATATATATATATATATATATATATATATATATATATATATATATATATATATACGGGGGGTTTCGGGGGCGATAAATCGATCTAGCTAGGAATCATTTCTAGAAAATGTCAAAAGGTGGCGTTTGAGTAGTCCCAATTTAAACTGAAAAATGACTCTTCCTGACATCTATCGGCGAATAATAATACTATTTTTTTTAAATTGCTTTAACGATACAACAACACTAAAGCTATTCCAGCAGATGACGTTGTTAAGTAACACGAAGTCAATGAGTGTTTGTTTTGAGGTTAGACTACGAAAATCAATTGTTAATTTCCAAAAAACACAATTTATAAAAAAAAATACCGAGCAAAGCTCGGTCATCCGGATATTATTCAATAATGTCAATAAATGAATAAATTAATGTATACAATTCTTACTTTCAATAAAATTAATATATTTATGACGAATACAATGCTCATATTCAATAAATTTAATAAATAAATAATAAATGTAAAGCTTATTTTCAAAATAGTAAAATGTGAATGCCAAATATAATGTGTATACGACTGGAGTAACTTGGTAGGACTTGTAAAAAATCTCCTATTTTATAGAATCATTTTTTTCAAATTCAAATGATTTATTGCATATTATACTCACTGTGATTAGTAGAAAGCACCGACCTAAAATCCGTTTTTTTACCTCTAGTGATATTTATTTTAATGCAAAAATAAACGTAAATTACAAGATACGATATACTTACGTACAATATATCAACAAATTTCTTAACAATACCAATCAATAAGATCCCTATAATGGAAGTTCAATAAGGCACTTTATATTAATAAAGCTTTAATAGACGCCAATAATGCAGTTGCTTGCATGTGACAGGCATACATCTGCATAACGATTTTATTATATACAATACGATTTTAAGGTACGTTGTTAACTTTCTCAAAACAAAATAATAATATTCTTGTATTGTTTGTATATTTTTGCTATTTGAAGTCTTAATTAAAATTAAAGGTAATAAAGGTAATTGTAACTGATTGTTGAAAAAAATTGTGTAGGTGTTTTTTCACTTAAAAGTGACTTTTATAAATAAAAATGAGGGTAGTTATTTAGTTATATTTTCGAATAAATCCAAGAATAATATACCTATATATTTGTTGAATCAGGATCAGTATTTGTGCTCTCTGTTTCTGTAACTACAAAAGGCCCTTCTTTTACCATTGTTCAACGCTTTCAACTAAAGACGTAGAGTTTGATCACTTTGTGCTCCACTTTCTGAGATATCTGCGTCATTTAAAGGTAATTAAACTTCTTTGCCTATGGTTCAGGAGGTTATCAACAACTTGGACCCGTAGTATTTTCTAAGATAACATATCCTGAAATATGAAATTACTATTCCCCTATGGGACAGCAGCGTGTTCGCGGTGCCCCTAGCGTCGTAAACTTCTTTAAGCGACGGTAACTGCGTACTGTGGGCCGTCAGCCTGTCTGCTGTTCAGCAATAAAGTATATATAGGCCGACTAAATTTATGTCTGTCAAAAACTATTGCGCAAGTCATGTAACATATTCTTTAAAAAATATATCATATTAAGGTATTCTTTAAATACATAACACAATTAAAAAGAGTGTTTAAAATAGAATGCTTGCTAAGCTGAAAATTTAATAAACTATTTATGGTTACTAAACGAAACCACGTGAATGTTTGAATCGATGGCTGCGCGCGCAACAATCAGGGGCTTCTTTTGTTATTTCGAACATTTTGCAGTGTATTCTATGCATCGCTTGTATAGTTCTAGTACGGCTTAGGAGTTTTTTTTAAAGTGAAGATGGCATATTTCCCATCCTATTACTTCTCCATCATAGAGATGTTGGTATATCATATTTAGATCTCTGATCATATTTAGGTCTTATTTCTCTGTATAACATTCTTATGTCTCTTGCCACTTTAGTACTGTACCGCTGTCGCACCGCAGTCTGGCCTTAATTTTAGAAATAAACTCAGTAATAGTGATCTCAGTAAGCTGAATACCGGCAGTGGCCATCCATCATACCTGAGGCGGGCATGCAAAAGACATTCCAACAAAAGATTCTGTACAGACTCCTCGTTGTCATCATATTAACATGAATACACGGGGCCCTCTTTTTACTTAAACCTATATAGACAGGCCACAAAACCGACATGATTCGTCAGAACTTGAGTAAGACTGGTGTTTTTATTTTTGTGACATTTTTTAAAGTATCATCTGCGCAGCTTTAACATTCTGGTAGAATAGTTTTGTTACTTGAACAGTCGTTCATTCTTGCTAACGCTGGTTCCTTGGTTCTTTCTGACTTTATCTGTACAAGAAACTGCAGTAAAAAATAAGGAGAGTGGTATAGTTATGTGGCAATCAAGCTGGCCACGCTAACTCCATTAGAATCCGGTTGGAAAGGTGAATTTCAAGAGTGCTATTATCATAATGTCGATTCTTGTCAGTAGACTCTGATGGAATTCTGAAGAATTTATAATTTTTTGTGTAAAAAAGGAATAAAGTTTCATTCCAAAAGATGACTAAATTGATTCTAAAAGATCTAGAATCTGACTACAAGGAATTAATTACTATTCACATTTAATTCATTGAACTATGCAAAACTTTGACCCCGTTATCCAACTCGGCAATGTATACCTTACAATTTTCAACAACCGCCTTTCAATAAATAAGGATAAGTAGTGGAGACAGTGGAACCTGTCGGTTTATGCAGTGCATTAAGACACTGCATCGGATACCAAACATTTTCTTTATTTATAAGGACAAAATAAATAAAGTATAAGTATAGTTAGAATAAGTATAGTACTATAATAATAATCTGTTTCATAAAAGTGTCAGTATTGTCAGTGATATGTTAATTTCAGTGAAGTTGTGATAAGTGATTTTTTAAATATCTTTAAAACTATTATTTATACGTGTAACATTTTGACTGATGCGTATAATCTGTGACATACATTTACGAATAGTAAACATATGCGGAAAAGGGGTAGGTTAGGTTAGGATTTAAAATGTTAATGTGTATCTCCAAATTATAATATTAACTTTTTATACATTTTGTACATCATTTACTTTATTTTGATTAGTGTTAATGCTATTAGTTTTATATATTATCTTTGTAACCAACCAGTAAAAATATTTATTTGATTATTATCAATTTATGATTATAGATTCTATTTAAAGAACCTTTTTAAACTATAAAATTAATTGATTGATTTTAAAATTAAAATAACACGTAATGAGCTTGCATTAAAATTATTAACGTAATACTTGAATTTGAAATTCTAAATAATAAATAAATAAACATGCTAAAATTCTTTATAAATTTAGTTTTTCTGTTATCTTCAGGATCTCAGAATTTATGTAACCGATCATATTACTTTATTATTGTTACTATAAACTTTTCACTTAAATAAAGCGGATAGTGGATAAATCTATGCCAAACGCATTAAATTCATAATCAAGTATTAGTGAAAGTGGATCATTAATGTACCCTATGAAACCCTAGTTCTAGTTACCGTACGTACACAGACGGCAACGTGTTACCGATGCACCCGGCGTCGCAATCATCCATAGGCGACCTTAACTGCTATCTGTAAAGTGGGCTGTCAGCCTGTCGCTTGTTCTACAGCAATAAAATAAACCAAGTTTCTGCGTAAAAACAAGCATGGAAACAGTTTTTATGTACACCTCCGGACCTCCCCGGGTTTAGGGAACGGATGGTATAAACGCCACGCTTGGCCAAGGTGGATTGCCAGGTTACACCAACCAGAGGTGTTGTATGTAGGTTTCCCCACGACCCTTTCCTCCACAAACGGTCCATTGCAATTATGTTATAATACACACATTAGAAAAAAAACTGCTTAAACGGTGCATGCCATTGTAGGATTCGAACTCGGGACTCTACTTTTTTATTGCTGTAGGACAGCAGACAGGTTGACGGCCTGCATAGAATTTAGCAGTTACCGTCGCCTATAGGTGTTTGTAACGCGAGTGGCATCGCGAACACACTGCTGTCCCATAAGGGTACAGGAACTTGGGTCACTATTGCCGGAACACAACACAAGGTTATTATGGCGGCATACTTAAGGCTTGAGGCCCTACCACGTAGCTAGGGTGGGTTGTTTTGTCGCCTTTTACGACAGGCCGGGCCCGGCCGCAGAGGTGAGTATTCTTTCTCCGCCCCTGCACGTATGCTACTAGGTACTAATTGTACATATAGCGTTGGGATATGCCATTTGGGTTTCTTTACAGTGTTAGCGGTTAAATGTAGGGACTACCTTCTTTAAAAACCAAATTTAACTATTAAACTATTATAGTTGTATGTACCTTATTAAAAAAAAGTGTCGGTGAAAGGTGTTAAAGCAAAAATCTAGAACGGTGGCGGTTAGTGTGGGACTCCCGTGCGGTGCGGACTCCCGGTCTAAGCGTCCCCTTCTCTAGGTTGGGGAACGAACATCTCTGGTACATCTACTACCAGCCCAAAGGTCCTCCGCATGCCTTGAGTGACGAGGCAATGGAAGACGTTGAACTAATAATCTAGCCATGTACCTAACTGGCTGCTTTCACGAGCCTTTTCAAAGCCGAGGGTAGGACCCTCGGCATCTTCTTTCTCACGAAAAGTGGACTGGGCACTCAGAATAGAAATACCGTGCAGGGGCGGAGAAAGAATACTAACCTCTGCGGCCGGGGTCGGCCTGTCGTAAAAGGCGACAAAACAACCCACCCTAGCTACGTGGTAGGGCTTCAAGCCCGTCTGGATGGCGACCACCTTTGGCCTTAAATATGCCGGCATAATAACCTTGTTTTGTGTTCCGGCATTAGTGACCCAAGTTCCTGTACCCTTATGGGATACCAGCGTGTTCGCGATACCACTGGCGTTGCAAACATCCATAGGCGACGGTAACTGTTAAATTCTAAGTGGGCCGTCAGCCTGTCTGCTGTCCTACAGCATAAAAAATACTGCCCTGATATACTGCTAAGTTTTGCGTATGTGACCGCAATAGTGCAATTTAGGAAAAGTGAGATATTTTATTTTTTTATTCCTATCGAAGAGCAAATATGCATACTGGACACTTAATAGTAAGCACTTACCATCGCCTACGGATATTTCTTCGTCAATCATGGCGGGTATACTCTCTGTTCGGCCCGAACAGTAGGACGTTATGAACTGTTTTTATACGTCTGCTTGCAACGCTAGGAGCACCTTTGGAAATACTCCAACCATAGTGCGATGGATAATCGTCTGTTAGAAGCTCATGTCATATCCTCAGTGTGCACATAAAAAAAAAAATCTGGAGAATCATTTAAATTAAATACATATTTATATCAAGTCTGAAAAATTTAATTCTTTTGTTTATAATTTTTTATTCCTAGAGAAAACGTATATAAATGTGAATTCAAGACGTAAACAATAAATAAATAAATATAGCAAGTAAATATAATATATAAATTCAACACATTTTAATTAACCGTACATTGAACGTCACTGAATAAATAATTGAATATACAAGTATTTAAAACATGTTCTCATACAGTACATATTAAATCAGGCCTCACCAGTCTTAGACAATAACGAAACAAGACATATTCCTTCTATTTTTTTAAAATTAAGTATAATCAATTTTATATGTTATATGAAATATACAAATAATACAAGATATATAAACTATTATACAAATAAGGTGTAACATAAAGGTAAATTGAATAAACCAAATTAAATACATAATATATCAAAATACAGGTAAAAATATATTAATAAAAATACTAGAAAAAAACTTTATACTCGATAATCTCCAGATAGAATTATAAAAATTTAAAAGAAATAAAACTTAAGTTCATAAATATAAATTAAAAGAGACCAACTACCGGTAATGGAGAAGAGAGATCGCTTCACAGAGTATTTGTTCGCAAAGATGAGCCCCGGTGACCGTGGGCCGAAGACCACAGAAGAACGGACGGCGTCGATCGAGCCCACTGGTCTCAAGAAGTGTTTCGTTGATAACACTATGCTGGTAATCACTCTGGCTGGAGTATTGACTGGTATTGCTATCGGCAAGTATTCTTTTGTTTCTTGAATGTTATTAGTGTGGATGTATAGCAACTTATATTGCTCCTATATCTATCATGTTATATTTTGAGATATCGATTAAGTCGTGGTTACTGCCTCTGAAATCTGTTGAAATTTACGATGGATTATAAATTTATAAAAAATTTTAACCTCGATGTCTGTAATTTTGCATATAAATATAGTAAATTCGTGACCACGTGTTTGGGTTTTTGTTCGAATCTTATATCCTTTTATCAGGGATGGCGAAAACCGTGAAAATTGGGAAAGTGAACCTGTAAACCTGGTGGAAATGCATGACGCACACCCTGCCGCGTGGGAAAGGTCGGCGGAGTAGTGCGGAACTCCCCGTGCAATGCGCCCATATATCCCTTCACTAGGCAGGGGGACGCACGTCGCTGGTATACCCGCTAAAACCGCCTCGGTGTTCAAAGCCGGGGTGATGAGCCCCGGCATCTTCTTCCTCACGCAGAGGTGAACTACCCAGTTCCCCCGCGCAGAATGCTGCGCATCCGCGCAAATTAGCCGCGTGCGTCCCTCTCAAGACAAAGTTCTGGTGTAACCATGATTTAACGATAGCATAATAATAAGTATTTTCTGTGCAAATTGCTATTAAACTATTATATTATACGAAATTTCTGTATTGTATACTACAGAATATAAATAAAGACACACAATAGAGACCATCTTAATGATATCGACAGAGAAACAAGTGAGTTATTGGAAAAATCATTGGTGAAGATCCACAAAATAAATTTTACATAGATCCTGCAATGAATAAAATTGCTTGGGAAGTTACCTTCAGCGTGAGTAATGCGTTGAAAACTATAGGCCGCGAAAGTGGGTTTTAACATTAGCATGTGTACATCTTCTTGCTTCAAGTAGTTATTCCGTCATTTTTACTTCATTACTCTTGATATTTTAACGTTATTTTATCAAACAGGTTTCGGTCTCCGGCCACATAAGCTAGGCGCTGATGCTTTGATGATCATTTCATATCCTGGCGAACTATTTATGCGACTCCTAAAGCTGATGATACTACCTTTGATTATTGCAAGCCTGATCGCTGGTTCTGCAAGCCTTAATGCGAAGATGAGTGGGAAGATTGCTATTCGGACACTGGTGTACTTCATTTTGACCTCAATGTTTAATGCATTCTTAGGAATATTGTTATCAATATTGCTTCATCCTGGCCAGCCTGGCGTGATTAACCTAAGAGGTGTCACGGAAGGCAAGAAAGAACACAAAATTTTGGATAGTTTGCTAGATATTGGGCGGTGAGTTTATGTTTAATTCATTTGGAGTCTAGTTTCGATACGAAAATTATCGTTAATTAAGTTAATAAAATCAAAATTAAAATATCTGAAATGCTTTCACTTTTGCTAAATACAATTGTAATTTCTTCAAAAATAAAACACGCTTATTGATAGTTCTACGTAAGTTACAAACATTGATGATATATTTGGATCTTTGAATCAGTAAATTTCTTACGTCTTTACAAATATTCTTGATTCCAATTTAATTTATAAGAGAAACGCTCAATGTAAACTATTTCAGACTTATAATTGGTTAAACGGTCTCGCTGTCAATGTCCAAGTCAGAGTTATTACTGCTAGGATTTATTGCTGAAAAAAATTGCACTTACACTAGGCTATAGAAAACAAAAAGAATTAACAATTTTCCTAGTTATTAATTGCAGTAAATTGATTTCAGAAACATATTCCCCGACAACATAGTACAGGCTGCATTCCAACAAGCACATACCGTGTATAAAGAACCATCGAACTTGTTTGGCAAGAATATGTCTGATAATAGCAGTGTGCCTGATTTGGTTCGAGTCGTCAGTTATCGGTAGGATGATTTTACTATTATATAACAAATTTAAATATTATCTTTATAATAATAATAGTTTTAGTCACTTTGTGGCTAGATTTTGACCGGTTTTGACATAAAAAAAAACTCATTTAGCCTCTAAAACTAAACTAGCCACTTATAGCTACATCTGACAGATATTGCTCCATTACTATTTAGATTGCTATGTTAAAAATTTATTTGAAGAGATAAATTTTCAGATATCATAATACATTTACAAATTGATTTTTAATTGTAACAATGTTTAATGTTTGGTGACATCGATTACGATGTCAAAACATACATTGATACCACGTAAGCCAAACTTCATGAAATTTAACACTAGTCACTTCATGTGGCGATTAGTGTCTTGTGACCTTGGGATCAAGAGCCAAGATGTCAGTTAAGTCGAAGTGACAGGTCTGTAAGACCATGATCAGGCCTATCGCTTTACACGGCAGCTGGCCACTTATGTAGGGAAAAAATGTCTAGCTTTGCCGCCGCTGCCGGACTTCAGATGGAGGGGCAGATCAAAAAAGTACTGACTTGACGTCGTAAAGGAATTAGAGACAAGGGTTGCAGACTAATGTCTGGGGCTTATTAATATAAGTAACACTTAATCTTATTTTTAAGATTTAAATGTATTGTCATTTATTGTTAAAATAAATCATAGTTAAAAAAAACTAAAAGATGCGCTTTTATAATTAATCAATACGAGGCTTTGTATGATATTTTTAAACTCCATTTTGGAATGAAACTAGTAAAAAAAATTATGACGGTTGATATCGAGCACCCCACGCTTTTAGAACAGTGACATTAATTTTCTCTTTAATAATTTTATTATTATGTTAAGAATTATTTTTTACTTTTTAGTTTGATTAATTATAAAAGCGTCTTTTAGTTTTTTTAACTATAATTTATTTTTAACTTTTTAGTTTAATTAACCATAAAATATAATTTATTTGTTGTCAATTCCCAATCTGTAAAAGTTTTTACTAATTTAATGCCAACTTCCGGCTGATTTTTTTAAATTTAACACTATCTTACGGCAGTTTTTGTAATTAAGCATCAGATGGCGCTTTGGCAGAAGAAAAAGAAAACGTAATCTTGATGATCTTGATAAGGAATATGGGACAAAATTATAAAATTTGTGTATTGTCTTGAGAAGTGTACAAAATTTTGAATGTTTTTGAACGCTCAAAGTGGGTAAAAATCAAGTCCGAATTAATAATATAAAGCGTGTAAAAAAATCATTAATCCTGAGGATCCAGGTAATGATAATTATACAAACTACACAAATTAGTGCATTGTCATCGGTCCTTGTTAAGTGTGCAGTTATTTTAAGATAAGTTTCAAATCAATCCGTCGTTTTGAAAGGGGTGAAAATCACGTTCAAAGATTCCGTTACATAGATATATACGCCAAGCCAATAAAAGCGTGTTAAAAACATATATTTTAAACTTTCTAAACCAAAATATATGATTTATAAGTTTTAAGTGATAATTTTTTAATAACTAAATTTTTTTCGTTTTAAACCTATGTTTAACATAAAATACGACCCATGAACGTTATTGAACAGACGATCTTGACCTGACATCATTGATTTTCCATCAAAGAGGAAGAGAAGGAGTCTAGTCTATCTACCCAAGAGAGTTGACGCTATGATATAATAAGTATAGCACATGAGTTCTGATTGGAATTCGAAATGCGAAATCTGTTAATCGCTATTAATATTAATTAAAACTGATTCCCGATATTGTTTGTCTTGATGTAACTTTTATCTTTATTTTCAGCTCCGGCACTAATACCTTAGGCTTAGTATTCTTTTGCTTAGTATTTGGGAGCCTTCTTGGTACGCTAGGTTCAAAAGGTCAAGTGGTGATAGACTTCTTCCAAGCAATATTTGAGGTCATCATGAAAATGGTAACTGGAGTAATGTGGTTCACTCCAGTTGGTGTCAGCAGTGTGATAGCTGGAAAAATACTTGGCGTAGATGATGTTGGTAAGTGGTTTATTGTTGTTTAATTATTTTTCTTATAATCAATAAAATAAATGAGCCGAAGAGGAGGAAATATGTGAATTTTTAATAACGTGTCTGTTGACATTAAATTCACATTTACATTACATTCATATTAATTAACAAATTATTTAAATTATAATTATCATTTCAATGAAAAACACAGACGTATCTGTTTTTATGATTGCATTGACTCACAAGTGTTTTTTGTGCTACCTGTTACAGTAGAATCTCGATTATCCGAACATCGATTATCCGAATATCTGATTATCCGGACTCATTTTTGATTTGACGACGCAACAAGACATGTTACGACGAGTTCATTCCGGCCTTCGACGAGTAGGTACTCCCACTCAGTTAGAAATCTATAATGTCTAAGCGAAAAAAAGTAGTTTTATCTCTTAATGACAAAGTGAAGATAATTGAGAGTTTAAAAAATGGTGAATCTGGCAGTAAATTGGCGCAGATGTATGGCGTAGGAACTTCTACGATATCAGATATCAAAAAGAATTCTGATACCATATTGAAATTCAGGTGCGCGCTTGAGAACAAAGATGGAAGCTTACAACGTAAAGGAATGAAAAAATCACATAATGTAATTCTGGAGAACGCTGTTTTCACAAGACAATAAGCGGGCAGCCCATATCTGGACCTCTTTTATATGAAAATGCATTGGATTTTATTCAAAATCTTGGTGGTGATACTTCTTTCAAGGCGAGCTGTGGATGGTTATTCAAATCTAGACATGGAATTCGCGAATTTGAGATTTAAGACGAAAAACCGTCTGCTAGCGTTGTTTAGCTCAGCCAACTCATTTGTAGACGAGTTAAAAGCATTTCTAGATGAAAAAAACTACGATTTAGATTTTGTATACAATGCCAACGAAACAGGTCTTAATTGGAAAGCTCTACCAAGCAGATCACTTCATGTACAAGCATCGCGTCATATAACTCGTTACGGTTATGCTTTGCGCGAACACTAAAGGAACATATCGATTGCTAGAGTTACTTATTGACAAATCAAAAAATCCGCGCTGTTTCAAAATGTCAAAATCCACTTAACTTACGCTAACCAAGAAAAAGGATGGATGAACACAGATATTTTTCTTACTTGATATGAAAATACATTTATTCCTGAGGTGACGAAATTTCAAAAGGATGTGGCAAAAGAGGGCGATGTGTTGTTATTGTTAGATAATGCGCCAATGCACCCTTTTGCATGAACACTAAGTCAAGAAAATGGGAAGTTTACAGTAATTTTTTTCCCCTAAACGTAACATGCAACCCATGAATCAAAGTGTCATTGAAACTTCAAAATCTTTTGTCAGCATACAGCAGTGAAAAAATTGTTGCTATGTGCTGGTAGAAGCGCGAAACTCTGTGAAATCTCAAACATTAAAAAGGACATGGAATAAATTATTAAAGACTCCATCCAATTCTTCAATAAAACGCACGACGATTTCAAAGAAATAACAGAAGCAATAAAAATTCTTTGCATTGGTAAAGAGTGTAATGAAGACAATATCAAGGAGTAGCTGAACTGCGATAGTGAAGATCCTGGAATCCAAATTTTACCTGATGAAGAAAACATTGACGATTTGAACAGTTACGAGAAAAAGATGAAAAAGAGTCTGAAACTGGTGATGTCTGTCAAGTACCATCTCACGCAGAAGATTTTGAAGTTCAAGGCTTTTAAATGGTTTGAAAGACAGGACGAATCGGATCCCATACAGCTATTACAACTGAAGCGCATCAGGGACTTGGCCACAATAAAAAGATGTGATTCATTGCGTCAAAGATTAATAACAAATTATTTCTAACCAAAATTTTAAATTAAATAGGTATTATGTTATTTGTTATCTTTATAACTCGTATTTTTTTTTATATTGTATTGTCTAAATGAAGTAGGGATGTAAAACCCTTTCTATAATAAAAAGGTTATTAAAATTTAATTATTGTTTGATTTGACTTTGAAATCGATTATCCGGGTTTTCGATTACACTCCTGGTTTTAATTGATTCGGATAATCGGGATTCTACTGTATTCTAAAATTTAAATATTTTTTTTAGTTTAATATAATATTGGTGATAATTTTCATTAAATTTCAGTTATTTTCTTCTGTAGCACAAAATAAGTTAAGATAAAATTTAGCTGTTGAATTTGTTCTTTATTTATTAAAAAAACTTATAGAGAATCATCTGAATCAGTCTGAATATGTATGCCTCATACATTCTGGTCCTGAAGCTCCCACCCACCTAAAGTCCCATCATTATGCCTGTTTTATATCGGCGAAAAACCCTATTCTTAACGGGTTCCCCCCGCCCGGGAGGACTGTGGAATATGTGACACTCTAGGAATGATGTTTGGCCATCCGAATACTCACTAAAAAAACCCCGCTGTTTTCCTGTCGCGTACGCCCGGGCCCACGGATATGTGACCTGCCGATCTCGGTGCCCGGGCTGGTGCCAGCCCGCCCTTTGTGTTGGGGCAGGCTTCTTCTAGGTTCCTTTATCTGCCTTAAGCACGCAACCCCACCCTCGCGGCAATGGTGTGGGTGGTGTTTGCTACTTCGAACAGCAAAGTTTGATATTTTCGGGATTGGCGAGTGGAACGACATTATTACCTATTAATGCATATTTATTCTATTTCTATCCTTTGAATAAACAAAGTGTCATGGAATGGCACAGGTTAGTGTTCTTCGGTCTTGGAAGTGAGAGCCGGAAATTGGGATGAAGCTTGTAAAAAAATTCTGGTCTCTTGTTGTTCGTATTTAGTATCAATGTACTATGTTTGTTTAATCTATGCACATATCTAATTGTTTTCAGAGACATAGTCGCCAATTTAGTATTACTCTACCGTCTAAGGGCCCGTTTCCAATTTAGAAGCCTATCTAGACTATAATCCACGTCATACAATTTTAACAACTATGAAACATCTAGAGTCGCTTTAATGCTATCTATACATATTAATAATATTTCAATTTAACAATAAGGTTTATGAAATAATAAAGTATTTTATTTTGATTCAAAACATGGCATACTTAATTAAGTATTTAAATTGTATAGAGATACCAACAACATGGTATTCATATTGTTGGCATTGTTTTGTATTCTGATTATTTTGTCAGCTGGAATAATATAATGAATTTAAATATATGTATGTATGATATGTATAATGCACATATACGTAACGTACATAGTATTTATAATAACATTGTAGTAACAATAAATATTGATTAATTCCTCCGCAGTGTAACGGCTAACGCTTTGGTATGCTTGTGGAGGTCACGGGTTCGATTCTCGTCTCACGTTTGGGTGTTTATGTATAATATGTATTTATTTACGAAAGAAATGTTTATATGTAGTATCTTACTTGTCTAGTATCCATAACACAAATGGTATGCAACTTATTTTGGGACTAGATGGCGCTGAGTGAACTGTCCCAGTATATATATATTTTTTTATATTTATATATTAAGTTTTATTTGTATTTTAATTTCACCGTTATTTTGTTGATACAGTTTACATCTTGAAAATTTATTACTTCGGAGTTTTTAACTATAGAACTATTATTTTTATTTACAATGTCGCATTACTATAATAATTAAAATATATTCAATGTACAAGATTAATTTGTTGAGTCATATTATATGCATTCGTGTAAAGTGAATTTATATGATGAAGAGAGACAAAGAGCATCAAAGGTCCGGCTGAACTTGTGCCTCAAAAGCATTACCAGTTACTATTTACAGTTTTTACGACTAAATTTGAGTAGCCTCTTCGATGTTGTTATAACAGGCTTTGACTGTAATTTCAAAAATCCTATAAAAACTACGAGACACGTCCTATAAAATCAATAGCCTGCCCTATTGGCATTAAATATATCCATGAAATTAGGCATAACTAATTAAGTTACTACTCCCATTGAAGCAATAAAAATATCTTGCGAAATCTTGAGAAGAGCGGGAATAAGTTTGAGCTGCAGCCGAAATATATTGCAAAGATGATCGATGATTATTGAAGTATGCTCAACAGCTTTCAGTTATAACTTTACTATTTTGAAGTGATAACCTATTATGGGAGGGTAAGCCGCTACGTTACGTAACGCGTTACGGCGCCAGTCTGTCTGGGTTCCCTTTCTCTCAAACATACATCAGCGGTAGGCCGGCTCCTCCTCTCTCACTCTAACGCACAGCGCTAGATCTATTCGAATTGCGACTTTATTACAATGAAATACCGTTGAGTTTTTTTTTTCTTTACAAAGAATCTACATTATGGAATAATTTATTATAATTTAGTATTTGAAAAATTTGGAAATTCGTAACCTTATTTTTTTATTATTTTGGTTTTACTAACAAATAACTTTTCCTTACATTATCATATTATTATACATAAAATTTAAGTAATAACCTAAGCTTCTAATTTCAATTATAAAAGTTCAACTTAGATTAGTTTAAGTTAGCACTTCTGTGGAGCGTACCGAGACGCACACGTTTTTTTTTATTTATTGCTGAGAAACAACAGACAGGCTAACGCCCCCTTAAAAATATTAAGCAGTTACCATGGATGATTACGACGCTAGAGACACCAAGGACACGCTGCTGTCCCATAGGAGTTCAGGAACCTGGGTTCCTAATGCCGGAACACAATGCGACGATTATTATGGCGGCATACTTCTATAAGTACCCTTGGTCTATATCAAGGGGGTTGCCATCCTGACGAGCTTGGGGTCCTACCGCGTAGCTCGGGTTGTTTTGTTAATTTTTACGACTGGCCGACCCCAATCACAGGGATTCTTATACCGCCCCTGCACGGAGAATACGTTTGCTATTCGAATTATGCTTCTGGATCCATGCTAATAAGGACATTAAGTGACATTTTCTCGACCTGGTAAAGATTAGTCGCAAAAATAAGTGTTTGAAGATTTAGTTTTGCTCTGTGATTATAATAATACATCAAACATTGCAGTCCGGGGTGAAAACTTGTCATAAAACTAGGATATAGCGAAAAAGAAGAATAGATTAGTCGGTCATGAAAACCCCACTGCTGGTCTAAACTGCCTTTGATCAGTTTATGGACCAGTACATGTAGTTTTTTGTAAGACTAGATTTAAAGTAGCTCGAAGTAGACGATGCCGTAGCCACTCAGCTAATGGAATAGTGATATGTATTGTGACACAATATAAATCTTCTCGTTTAATTTCTTTCAGCACAAGTAATGTCCCAGCTGGCTTGGTTTATCGTCACGGTGTCAGTAGGTGTATTCTTCTATCAGCTAATAGTCATGCAACTCATATATTTCTTATTCTTAAAGAAAAATCCATATAAATATTATTGGGGACTATTTCACGCCATGTTGACTGCGTCTGCAACAGCATCTACGTAAGTTATAAATATATGTAGGAAGACTAAAAGTTTAAAGAGATCAAATTTGAATAATACCGTTTATACTATGGATATTTATTATTTTTGCTCAATATTTGATGAATTTGGTTATATGTCTGAAGGCAGATTATGAAAAAACTATATTGATTTTTGTTAGCTTTCTAGGACTTATAAAAGTTGGTTTAATTCTTTAGATTGACATCATTGGGCAACACGAATCACCGTAGTAAAAATTAAATAGATGCATGTTGTACAATTCTTTTATGATATTCTTCCAAGAAGCAGCATCATAGAAGATCTGATTCAGATTTAACTCAATGTCTATAGTTATTTTTATGGATCACATCAAAACATGAAGGAAGTAGTCCAAACACCGGACGTAATGGAATGTTGGAATTGTGCAGTATAATCGACTGCAAACCACAACCTCTTGAAATTTCATGTAATATAATTTCAGAGCTGCAGCCCTACCTGTTACCTTCAAAGCAATGGAAGGGCCGCTCCGTATAGACACAAGAATCACACGCTTCGTTCTACCTATAGGGTGTAATATAAACATGGATGGAACAGCCCTATTTCTGGCGACAGCTAGCGTGTTTGTATGTCAGATGAACAACATGCATATGGGGTTTGCACAATTAGCGACAATCTTGTAAGTATTGTTTCATATAGAAAGTGTGTCAGTGTCGGTTTTGCAGATGTTGCTGATATATCGGTTTGAGGCTCCAGCCAGTGTGAAATCTTAAATACATGCATGCTTTATATCAAAATTAACAGTTTAGATATGAACAAATATGAACATTAGAAACATCATTCCTGAAAAGAACAGTATTTAAATGAGTCGCCGTTGTTTAGCACCGCGTACTAGCAAATAAATCCACTTCAATGGTGCACCATATAGCAGGTGTAAATAAACCTTTACTTTAAAAATAATCAACTCGTAAAACTATAGATATTTAGTTTCTTGATCTATGTGAGCAGCGTATTAAATGAGGTGTTTCTTACCTTCTGTTGAATTATCGTGTAAGTTTTGTTAAAAACAGCTGAATCATAATCTAAAGAAGATACTACTTAACCCTTAAGTGGCTCGCGCTAAAAGGGCGAACCGTCGATAAATCGACTCTCGGACGTGTCGTAGCACGCGCATTATAATAAGTTAATAACATTTATAAATAACGATTTAAAATATGTCCCTTACACACAACAGAAAGAATTACGAGAATCGCATCTACATTTGAGTAAAATATTTATTAAGATACTTTTTTTCAAAAATCTTTTCGCAGTGTATGCAAAATATGTGAAAATTAGCTTAGCACTAAAAGGGTTAAGTGAGTAAGTAGTATACTATAATATTTTGTGACAATTCACACAGCGCAATCTAGTCCCAAACTAAGTAGCATAGCACTTGTGTTATGGGAACTAGACAACTGATATACTACTTATATACTTTTTTGTAAATAAATACATATTATACCTACATAAACACCCAGACGCGAGAATGGAATCGAACCCGTGACCTCCGCAAGCGTACCGAAGTGCGTTATCCGTTACGCCACCGAGGTCGTCATACTAACGCGATACCCGTTATATCGTGGACATACATTTTAATTTCAGCCTGACATCGACTGCATGTTCGCTGTCTTCAGCATCCGTCCCATCGGCTGCTATGGTGTTACTACTAGTAGTTCTTGCAGCAGTCGATGCGCCTACGCACGATGTCTCATTACTTTTCGCTGTTGATTGGCTTGTGTAAGTTTTAATAATAGTTATTTTCATATATATTGTATATATATATATATATATATATATATATATATATATATATATATATATATATATATATATATATATATATATATATATATACAGGGTGACTTTACCTCACCCGTCCAAATTCACACAGAAGAATCTTTAGTAAAAGTTATGAGAAACATGTATTTTAGTTTAGTATCACATAGTACAAAAATGTTGAGTAATCAGCATCACAAAGTTATCACAAGAACTCGCAATTTATACTTGACACCTACACTCGACAAGTGTCAATGACCCCTCCATCGGTACCGCATAATTCGCTACATTTCATTGATAAATACAGTACCTAACATAATGTCGAAATACAAAAATTTCATTAAAGGGCGCGTTTGTAATAAGTAAAAAAATACGTAAATCTTTAGTGATATGTACAATAATTAGTAAAAAATCAATTAGAGGTTAACTTACCATTACTGCTTTACACGTATTTTAATAAATGTTCAAAATGCAGTCCGTTTGTCTCTAAGCACAGTCTAGCTCGTTTTTGAACATTTTCCTTTACCTTTCTAAGCACTACAGTGTCATTACGCACATCTTCAAACGCTCACACAATTTTAGTTTTTAAGTTCGCGAGGCTTTGGACCTCTTCCACATACACGTGTCTTTTAATTTCACCCCACAAATAAAAGTCCAATGGTGTTAAATCCGGTGATCGAGGCGGTCATGGGACGGGACCACCACGACCGACCCAATGATTACCGTATTCCGTATTTTTGCACTGTCGACGTCGCGAGAGAACGAACGGTAAACACAATGCACCAACGCGGAAACACGCGGCCGACTGATTATTAATTAATTATAGCTGTGTGTCGTTCACGAATGAATGTTTCAAATGAAGTACTTCAGTTAGTTTCTGTCCTTCATTCTTTACTTCAGTTACAATTCAACCATCTCTTTAGTTCAGTTGTTTAGTTCACCGGCCGCGAACGAACTAAAATCGGCACTGTTCGTATCTCGTTCGTATTTCACGAACGAGACTTGTGCAGTGCTGAATGCTGATTGATAATTTGTTGTCACGCTCTGTTGTACGTACCATAATGATGTTCTATTTCTTTCACTCAAACGTTCGCTCGGTACGTACCCAGTTCTTAAGCGGTCGGGTCCTCTAACGATTTGTCATATCTTTGTCTAACTTGTCATACAAAAAAGCTAATTTAGAACTGTCAAGCAAAATGACAATGTACTACTATAGTAACTACAGTTTACAATATGTTTGTTCGAGTTTCAAATTTTAAATATTAAATGAAGTGCATTGTTTTCATTCTTAAGTATAAAAACAAATAAGAAAGCTGACTGTCAGACTATCCCTTCTATCACAAAACTGCTCCAAAAATTTAACACGGAGTTCGAAGGAAGGTTTAATTTTATTGAATTTTCCGTGTTACATACGGAAGAAGCTTTGTAATACAAAAAAATAATGGAAATTATCTAGATTGTCAGCCCTAAGCCTGATCAAGTATGAAAGGAAATCTGTGCTGTAAGTTTTTTTATTGCGTAGGGCAGCAGACAAGCTGACAACCCGCTTAGAATTTAGCAGTTACCGTCACCTATAGGTGTTTGCAATGCCAGCGGCATCGCGAACACGCTGCTGTCCCATAAGGGGTACAGGAACTTGGGTCACTAATGCCGGAACACAACACAAGGTTATTATGGCGGCATACTTAAGACCAAAGGTGGTCGCCATCCAGATGGGCTTGAGACCCTACCACGTAGCTAGGGTGGGTTGTTTTGTCGCCTTTTACGACAGGCCGACCCTGGACACAAAGGTTAGTATTCTTTCTCCGCCCCTGCACGGATAATTTTTTTTATCGGAGTTTTATTTTTACGAACCAATTTCTCTGAACAGATATACGTATTAACTTCAATTACCTATTTAACTATTCGATACGAGCTCATGTCTCAACTCGTCGAACTAATTTAAGTTTCCGATAAGATGACTCATTGAACTCTTCTTTTAACAACCTATTTCATATCTCTTGATAAACTAGTGAACGAAAACCGATCTACAAAGAAAACAATTTTTGTTGAACAACTGAACCTTACTGAACTACTGAACTAAAAGATGGATATAGTTCAAAGTAATGAAAAGACACATTTGTATCTTTTCATTTCAGTCACACATTTTTCGCAAGGATAATTAATTATTTACGGCAGCCAGGGTTGGATTCGGACCCTTTGAAAATTATTGTGTATGGAAATTAAAATACTACTTGACTAAAATTATACTACGTTTCTGGTTTCTTCGATTATGTTTTGAATAGAAATAAAATAGGTAGCATTTTTAGTGTGATTTTTTTTATAGGTACTAATTAATAAAATAGGTACTAAATTTTTACAAATTAATCAAATTGAAGCAACTGGATGTCTGTCTCAGCCAATACGTCAAACTCCTCTTTCAATACGTTTCCTCTTTGGTGTGGAAACACCACACTTTTCTTCGTCCTCGCTTTCACTCATCACTACAAATTGTTGAAAAGAATGTATAAGCACAAGAACAAAATGTATAAATACTCTAAAATTAGCTTCTTCAAATTCAAATATTCACTATCGACTACCGACTTACACTAATGGGTCTAATGGACAATATTATTTTGTCGTAATATCATCGTCTCACTCACACTCATGCATAAAAAAACATGTATCCTATTCTGTCAGAACGACCGGTATAGTAAAACATTACGTTGGGGAAATCCCCAGTGGTTGTCGTTGCCTGATTTGATGCTGCCATACGTACAGAAGAACCCTATAATATTGTAGGGTACATTTTTAAAAGCAAAATCACCACCAAAAAACAAAGGAGTCCGGTCGGCCTGAACATAAAATAATGGTATTTTCGCGTAGTATACTTGCATTACGATACTACATACTACATATCACGAAAATATGGTACGAATAATACTAATACTTTGGTTGTATAATTATACAATTATACTACCAAATCCAACCCTGCCGGCAGCCGTATTTCGCACGCCGGATTTCCCCGGCAGGCCTCCACTCGCTCAAGACCACACACACCGCTACGCTGCAACCGACATAGGGCTGCCAAACTAAAAAATAAATCAGGGTATTTATTTATAAATGTACATAGTAAAAAACATAACTTCAATAGCTTCAATGATTTGTTACAGTAGAAACAGAATGTTGACGAAACTACACTGTACACTCATTTTAAAGCCTATAATAAAGATTCATATTTTTATGGTGGGCTAAAAGTCCCACCTGAAACGTTTAGAAAAAGTATTTTTAAATAATTTTGACAACGTCATAATGAATCGGCCTGGTAGCACCATTTTCTTTTTTTTTTTGGTCTCAGGGAAAAACCTCTCTTGACGGGTTCCCCGGTCCGGGGTGACCGAGGGATATGTGGGACTCCGGGAAAGATGTACCCACTAAAAAACTTGGGTCACTAATGCCGGAACACAACACAACGTTATTATGGCGGCATACTTAAGACCAAAGGTGGTCGCCATCCAGATGGGCTTGAGACCCTACCACGTAGCTAGGGTGGGTTGTTTTGTCGCCTTTTACGACAGGCCGCCCCCGGCCACAGAGGTTAGTATTCTTTCCGCGCCCCTGCACGGATAAAACTTAAACATTTGATTGAATAATAAAAAATAATCATCATAGGTACAACCCTAGCGCATTCTTACGAAGACGTATTGACACGTGTCCCGCACGGCGGGCAACACAGTCTCGACTCTTTGTACACGTACTTAAGGTACATTTCTTCTCGTTTACAATACCGAGGAGGAGTTAGGTAATAAAGGTCAATGTACGAACCTTGGAACATATGATTATTTGCACGATTGAATAAGCAACCAAGTTACTAAACATTTTCCTTGGGATGAAATATTTTATTTTGAAAATTTTACACACAATTTTTTTTGCAAAAATGGGTTCCATAAATGATGCTTAGTGCGTAAAAAAAATTTGGACGGGTGAGGTAAAGTCACCCTGTATATATATATATATATATATATATATATATATATATATATATATATATATATATATATATATATATATATATATATATATATATAAAGTTTTTCGTAAATATCTCGCGACCTTATTGCTCGGAGGTCAATAGAGGTCATTAAGTAAATTGTTTGTCGTGAAATTATCTACAAAAAATGCCTCTTGCATTTTCCTGTAAAATTAACTATTTTCGGAGTAAAGCGCTGAGAAAGCGACTATATTATGACGATGCACTCGTTTTCTCACCACCTTTCAGGTAGAATGCAAGGCGCATGGTTTCCCCCGTAGGCATAATCCATGTTATAAGAGGTTTTTTTTTTTTATTTAAGAATTAATTATTTTTTATTTAAATACTGAAAAATACAGAAAAAATAAACTTTAGTACTTATATAATTTTTTTTGTCGTTCATTGTCGAATTCGTAAGTTTCTATATCATTAACAATTGCTGACAAAAGTTTAGTTTTAGTATTATGGCGGGATACTTATAGACCAATGGTGGTTGCCATCCACATGGGCTTGGAGCCCTACCACGTCACTGATTATTTTGACGCATTTACGACGGGCCAACGCCAGCAGCAAGGGTTGGTATTCTTACTCCGCCTCTCTGCGGAGAGAATAGAGGATACCTATAATTCTTCTGTGCGGTGTGCATGTGACCTGCCAAACGACTGGACCGACTTGACGAATTTTTGTGTATGTTTAAGTGGATTTAAAAATGATTTATATTTTATACGAATAGTATAGTTCAATAGAGAGGTAGTATACGAAATGTATAAGTTTATACGACAGAACAAAAAATTATTAAATCCTCTGAAGACCGAGCTGTTCTTTGGGTGCTACTTTTAAGTTAGCGCTTATCATGGTTCATTTATGATATAGGAAATGCTGAGAGTGATTTAAAATATTAAATATTTTTTTGTATTTCTTTAGGCTATTTAATTTAAATTTTATTTATGTGATAGCTTTTAAATGTTATTCTCATTACTATACTATACAGGGTGACTTTGACAAACCCGTCCCAATTTTTTTACGCACTAAACATCATATAAGGCACCCATTTTTGCAAAAAAAAAAATATATGTAAAATTTTCAAAATAAAATATTTCATATATGATCATTAATTCAATCGTATAGAATAGTCCTATGATGCAACCTTCGTACGTTAACCTGTTATTACCTGTCTCTGTCTCTCCCGCGTAAATGAGTAGTGCGTATTCGCTCGCCCGGTGCAATGCCGCCGTTCTCGGCCTTTTACTAGGTCAGATGGAGAGGTCATTGACACTCTAGCACCGTATCATGTAAATTGCGAGTTCTTTGAATGACTTTGTGATGTTGATTACTCAACATTTTTGTACTATGTGATACAAAACTAAAATACATGTTTCTCATAACTTCACCGAAAGTCACCCTGTATATATTTTAAATACTATACTAGTAATATATTTTGAAATATAGTTATAGATTGGTTTAGATTTTTAATTGGACAAGCCAATTGTAAGCAGTGTTGGATGATATGGTGTTTTAATATTTGGGCATATTTATTTCCAGTGATCGTATACGGACAACAAATAACATGTTGGGCGATTGCTATACAGCTGCAGTGGTGGAACATCTGTCCAAAAATGAGCTCATGGCGAGTGAAGCTGTTTCTGCGGTAAGATAATATCAATTATCATTTAGCGGTTGTCTGTTTTTTGATATTTTTCTCTTACTCTGGCAGTTTAGGCGTTACACAAATGTTATTTATTCACGTGAGCTTTTACTTGGCATTTTTCAAGTTATAGACTACATTTGTCCGTTTAGTAACTAGCCGGTTGACATATAATAAATACTAGATGTATATAGTTAATAAAATAACCCACAATATTGTTAATTAATATTGTTATATATAATTTCATAAATGATGATTGATGAAATTTATATAATTCCAAAATACTTTCTTCCTTCATCCAAAAATTACTAGAACTCGCACGCAACGTCAAAGTATAATGAAAACTTTAAACCTTAAAACCCGCAATATTTTTTTTTATTGTGGGTCATTATTTCACCTTATAGGCCCGAATAGGTCGGCACTGAAAACCAGCGCTGGGTCAGTTAACACAGCACTATGCTGAGTAGTCGACCTAATTTGGTGGATATACAATTAATACATACATACATATAATCACGCCTCTTTCCCGTAGGGGTAGACAGAGACCACTTCTTTCCACTTGCTTGCTATCCTTACATACTTGTTTCGCTTCGTCCACTTTCATCATTCCCTTCATACATGCCCTTCGGTTTAGGCTACTCTTGACCTGGCCTTTTTTCAAGACGTCCCTGATCTGGTCTCGAAACGCCCGCCTAGGTCTACCCCTTCCAACAATTCCATTCACACTCGCCTTATACACTTTTTTCGTCAATCGTTCTTCATTCATTCTCTCAACATGGGCAAACCATCTCAGCATACCTTTCTCAATTTTTGTCACTACATCTTCTTACAGACCACAACGTTTCCTTATCTCACTATTTCTTATCCTGTCACTCAGTTTAACTCCTATCATACCTGTTAACGCTCTCATCTCAACTGCATTTATTCTGCTTTCATGTTTCTTCTGCCATACCCAACTTTCACTTCCGTACATGAGTGTCGGAACCAACACCTCCTCATGCACAGCCAGACGAGCCTTGTTAGACACCTTCCGACTTTTCATAAAGGAGTGCAAAGCTCCATTCACCATGTTTCCTGCATTCACTCTTCTTTCAATATCACTCTCACACTTTCCATCTCTTGTAAACTTTGAACCCAGATACACAAATTAATGCATTTTTAAACTCGTTGTAAAACAGTTCCATCAAATAAATATATTTTCTTTCTTATTTGTTTTCAAAACTTTTAAATAATTTAATAAACAACCTTTAAATGTTACGTATGAACGCTATACGGAATATTTTAGACGATGTTATAAGATCGTAAGAACTCTGCACGTAAATGTTTTCGATATACACCTATGCTTATTCTTTCTTCTATTTTCATAAGCAAGAACTGTTAGTCACAAAACTAGAAATAAGGCTATTCCACCATTTACTAAAGTTAAAAGTTTTTTTTTTACGGCGCACTTAATAGTAAGCAGTTACCATCGTCTGTGAGTGTTTGCGATGTCAGGAGCACCGTTAACACGCTGTCGTCTGCGCAGGGTAACTGAAACCTGGGTAATTTATGTCTAAAAGCAAAACACAACTATTATTGCGGTATATTAAGAGACCAGAGGTGGTTGCTATCCAGACAGCCCACCTTACCACCTTCTTACCACCAAGCTATGGTTGTACGCCCTAGCCGCAAAGGCAGTTTTACTCTACCAACGTGCGGATAGAAAACGTTTGTAGTAACTATCATTAATTTATTATGTACTTATTAACATTATACTTATACATTAACTAGTACATATTAATATAGTATATTAATTTATACTATTATTTCAGGACGCAACTACGAATGGTGTAACTCCAACTTCAGAGGCCGATATTGAAGTCGCAACACCTGGAAATATATCGATTACGTCTGAAGTCATTATAAACATGAGAAATCCAAACCATCACATAAATGATATTGAAAATATATAGTACAAGTTTAGAATAGTAAAAATATGCATGTAGAAACTCAAAACTAAACAGTCACTGGTCTGAAGAATAAAACCATATTTGCCGAGTGGCAATCAGAGATTGAAAAAAATTTTATACACTATGTGGTAGTTTCATTTTTAAAATAAAAGAGGGACTTAGTATTGCGTCATTATGTATTTTAGTAATATTATATCCGTAATCATTTTCATCCGTGCAAGGGGCGGAGAAAGAATACTAACCTCTGCGGCCGGGGTCGGCCTGTCGTAAAAGAGGACAAAACAACCCACCCTAGCTACGTGGTAGGGCCTCAAGCCCGTCTGATTGACCACCTTTGGTCTTAAGTATGCCGCCAAAATAACCTTGTGTTGTGTTCCGGCATTAGTGACCCAAGTTCCTGTATGTACCCTTATGGGACAGCAGCGTGTTCGCGATGCCACTGGCGTTGCAAACACCCATAGGCGACGGTAACTGCTAAATTCTAAGCGGGTTGTCAGCCTGTCTGCTATCCTACAGCAATAAAAAAGGCTCAGCAGAGAGAAGTTATGGACTTATTACTTTCTGTTATAATAAAATAACTTGATATTGTGAAATGAAACAAAAACATATTTTAACACATTTATTTTCTGTTTAAATCCTCCGCAGTCATTGGAACGTATAACTAATATTATAAACAATATATTTACAAAACAACACTCTGTTCAATACTTCACAAATCTTTGAATTCATTCTACAGCGTGTAAAACTAAATTATTTTCTTATTTTATGAGACTTGTTATTTACGCCCACAAAAGCTGATAAACATTTTTTACATAAATAAATATTATATAAGTATATATTGTATTTAAATAATTGAGTAGAGCAAAAATTTTCTAATTCGTTTGAAAATATTTTATATTTATAAATTATTTTTAAGCGTTGTATTAAATATTTATAAAAAAAATATCTAAGAATTTCTTTGAATTTATATTTATTATATTAACAAACTTGTTCATATAGTTAAAAAAAATTGTATTTTCATTATACAAAAAGGAATGGTTACAACAAACTATAACTTTATATCATATATGATTAGAACAGAGTATGTAACGCATTTTCTTAATTAGACGAAAATCACAGTATAATTAAGTGATAATCAATTTGATTATTTCTACCGACATTTATATAAGTTCATATTTGTGACGGTAATTTAAAAAATTCTAAGGATTTATAAACTAAAGTTTTCAAATTATAATCTTTAGTTAGAAATAAATTTCAAATTATGGTAGAAAATTTATATTTTGGAAAAAATGGCATACAAGTAACGTAACGTTTGGCACAGGTCTAAGAAGTGATGGAGGCGATAAGTTCTGAAATAGAGACAATGTTAGCAAACATGATGTAATATGTAAAATATAATTGAGTGTCTTGGTTTAGGTGGTAAATCAATCAAGAAAGTAAACAACGAATCGAGTTTATTGAGTGACCTGTCATTTAACCCTCCAAACCATAAAAAGATAAAGAAATACGCATGTAAAATGACAGCATAATCTATTTGTCACAGACACCTTAGAAAATAAAATAACTGAGCCCTTTTATTGTCCTTATTAGCTGGCACCATTAACTCATATACTTCAAGTTTAAATACATAAGATAAATGTCGATAAAGATATCTAAGATAATTCCTTACAATATGCACAAATTACATTTCATATTTTCCGACATTTTACATTTACATATCGTCTGTCTTATAAATACACCTAAAATACATCTTATAGCTTACTAAAGCTGTTTGTTTGTATTAATACATAACATGGCAGTCTTGAAGTTTTTTATATTTTACAAAAGGCACTAAAATTTACAATCTATATAGTATTTACAGTAAAATACAGGCCCGTAAAAATATATGTACATTTACCGTAAAAATCGGTAATAAGCGCTTTACATCACTTTGAGCATTTGTATTGTACCCTTAAAACGACAACGATGTTTATTATTTCTTGTTCAATTACTCATGAACATATTTTCAAGAAAATATGTATATAGTGAATAGATAATACAATTTTTTTAGGTGGGTACAATAGATATTATGCACAAAATGATTATTACATAACTAAACAACCGATTATATCGATTCAAATAAATATTAAATACCCATACTAATAGGCAACAGTCGTATGAAATATATTATACATTCAAGGCAATTTATAACCGCATTGTCGAGTGCGGTGGCTTTCTTCCAGCAGATGCATGCGGGAGACCGGGTCCTACTAAAGGAGACATTGAAGGTGACCTCGTTGCTAGAGGTGACAATGATGGTGAGAAGGAAGGAGACATGGCTGCGGCTGCAGAAAAACCTCCAGCCATATCATGGCTTATTGGAGACCTTGGCAATAATAACTGGGGCTGCCTACAAGATAAAGAAGGCGCTGGACAGCTCCTTGGGGCGACTGTTGTTAATAATGGAGGTGGTACGCTTTTCCCTCCAGATATTGACGTACCTTTACTCTTAGCGCTCGAGGCAGCGCTGTTTCCACTTTGCAATGATACCGCATCATCCTTCAACCTTGCTATTTCTGAGAAAACATGAGCTAATGGTTGGTATTGTGGACCCCAGTCTAGTAAATAATCCCAATTATAACTACCGGTCAATTCTTCCTCTGAATGAACTATTGAACTTAAACTACCAGTCATTGAAGGCCCTGCAGTTGGGACAGCAGTATTTTCACCTGGAGCACTTGAAAAAGCTCCTAACGCCATTGCTCTATCAACAGCAGTGCTTGCTTCATCTGCGCTACTCGCCCTTTCACTTCCCGTCACTTCATTTAATTTGGCATATATAAGATTTGTAATATCGTTTTCGTGACCTCCATCTTCATCAAACATATGTATAGAATCTATTGGACCGTGATGCAGCATTGTATCCTTATTTACTAAATTCTCAGGACAACGAACTCTTGATGATGTAGAAGCTCCACCACCAGTAGCTGTATCAACAATACCTAGCCTCGCTAAATATTCTTGAGTATTGTGCACTGATACATCAGATAAATTGTCATCGTCTACTCCATTTGATTGACGATGTATGCCATCTCTTTGTAATGGTCCCTCATTGATCATTCTAATTTCTTCATCTTCCCCATCTTCACCATCTTCAGCAGACCCTCGACCACTGGAACCTGAGTTGTCTGATCCAGAAAGTTCAGAAGTTGTAGCAGCTCCAGAGTTAGAGCTAGCTGTATGTGGACCATAAGGAGGTATCTCATCATATTTTGGTGGAGCAAATTGGTTGCCTGAATTTACAGGACCTGTATTTCTAATTGGTATTGTATCAAAAGCGCTTGGATCTACATAACTATTTGTTGCTCCGACACCTTCAGAACTTAACCCTGGTTTGTTAACATTTTTGTGACGCTTATTTTTCATATGCAAAAATAAGAATGCAGCTGCAAATATGATAATTATAAAAATGAATGCTATCAACAGTCCTAATGCCCAATCTGATAAGCCACCACTTGGAGCTGAAGGTGTATCAGTTATTTGATCTGTATCACCTGCTAATGCAATATCATTAGTCCCAATTTCTACAGCAGTTTTGTTAGTGAGTGAACCTTGCCTACCAGAACTTGCAGTGACCACTAAGCTTATAGATTTATCAGCGCCAAACAAGTTTTGTACAGCATCAACTTTTTTCTTCACTATAATAACGCCAGTTGTTCTATTAATTTTGAAATAAGAATGAGAAGTTGAAAGTTGATAAACAATTCTACCGTCAATGCCTTTATCTTTATCAGTTGCAGTCGCTTGTCCTATGACATATCCAGCAGGCAAAGAGCCTGATTTTGGTACACGGAATTTATAAGTTTTTTGTGTAAATTGTGGATAAAATTCATCTCGACTTTCAATAGCTATTTTAACTTTGACTTTTGTACTTTTACCTCCTAAATCTGAAGCTTTAATAGCAAACTCATATTTGTTTTTCTGCTCATAATCAAATACTGCATTTGAGTTAACTAAACCAGTATTGGAATCTATCTGGAACATTTTCCATGATTCGTCATTTCTATTGTAATTATTAGTTGATGCAACAAGTGAATAGTTTAGCTTTCCATATTTTCCTTTATCTAAATCTGTAGCTCTCGCAGTAAATATTGAAGTTCCAATTCTTTCATTTTCTGCGATACTCTCATAATATTCACTTACTGGAAATATAGGAACGTTATCATTCTCATCGATTAAAGCTATTGTGACATACGCAACATTACACAGAGGCAATATTCCTTGATCACAAGCAATTATTATAATTTTATATACCGAAGGCCCAACATCATAATCAAGTGATTTATTCACTACTAAATTTCCAGTATTTGGGTGTATAAAAAACAATTTTTCATCATCACCAGATGTTATGCTGTAAGTAATGGCTGAATTAGGCGTACCATATAGGTCAGCGTCAGTAGCAGAGAGTTGTGTGAGCGTATAACCTATTTTAACATCTTCACTCACAGCCAATTCAAGATTATTATTCGAAAATTCTGGTGCATTATCGTTAGCGTCGGCAACAGTTACAAATACTGTAACAGATGTCTTATTTTTAATATTTGTAAGTACTTTTCCTTGTTCTATGGCAGCTAAACCCAATACGTAAGAATCCTGGTGTTCTCTGTCTAGATTTTTAAGTAAAATAAGTGCTCCTTCAACAGTGATATCAAAAATGTCATCTTCATTTCCAGAAATTATATGAAAATCCAAACTGTACTTCTTAAACACATCTTTGATTCCGCCAATATGAAGAAGCGATGATCCTTTCTCTGCATCTTCATTTACTGTTATTCTGTAATGTAAAAAACAACGTATTATAAAATAAATATAAATGTTGTTCTTGTTGGTCTCTAAGACCTAGAATCTATACTAGGACATTCTGAAAAAGGTAGCTACGTAAAACAAGTGAAGTAAAACAAGAACAGTCTCGATGTTTAAAAAATGTTCCGCAGAAAAATTTCTTATTTCTTCAGCTAGCTTACAGGCACAAAATCAAGGACACCACATGGTTTTTTTTTCGAGGTTCAGATAAGCGCTTTATCCCTATAAAATAAATATAAAATAAATAAATAGAGGTCCTTCGGTTTTTTATTTTGTAACTTTGTGCAATAACGCGAAAGCGAGTTAAATAAAAAAGGCGCACTCAAGTTTTAGCTTGTTATTACTCGCTATTAGTCGTCATAGCCTCCATGAGTGAAAGCTTCAGCTGTAAACAGTTGGTTTAAACAAATATTTTATTTTTGCAATCACATAAAACTATAATTTAATTATACTAAGTGAGGAAACATGCGAACCGAGATCACAGGTGCTAGTCACCTACCAACCAATCTTGGACAAGGTTGGTATACTATTTATTTCTTTTAAGGGGTATTCTGAGCATGTTGTATGGCTGTTAAAGCAATAAAGTCCTAATTTACCTGTAAGTATCCTGTCCGATAAAAGGCTTTATTTCCGTTGAAGCTCCAGTACTAATCCTTACAGACGCAACAGCACTCTTATTGGGTTTTCCATGATCAGTAGCTATTACTGTCAATTGTGTATCTCTATGACTTGAGGATAATGTGCTATAATTCACAAAAATTGTTCCAGAAACCGCATCAATGTAATAACCCGCCGTTGGCCGAAAAATTGAATATGAGATTTTGCCGTTATCACCGCTGTCTTGGTCTTTCGCACTCACTGCCCCAATTTCAATAGTCTCGACGCCTTCTAAAATTTAAAATAAATTAAATGTTTTTTTCTCCGTTTTTATATTAATTGTTAATTAAGCATGTAGGCCAAATATAAGCTCATGGTTTAATAAACTCTCTAAAGGCGACCCCAAGCTCCATAGTACAAGGATAGATTGGTATTAACGATTTCGATGTAACACAAATATTATACATCAATATTTTACTTTTTAATTTTAATAGTGAAGATTTTTGTCTTTTTCATAACGTCATTATTTTCCAATAAAAATGTAAATTTATAAACAAATAAAAATATAGAAACAAATTCTTAGTGTACAATATATTTGTATAATACTTACCAGGCAACAATTTGTCATAAGAAATTTCATCAAATATTGGGCTATTATCATTAACATCAGTCACTTTAATTGTTAAAGTAGTTTTGGCAATATGCTCACTGTCCGACGCGGTGATATTCACTTCATATGATTGCTTCGTCTCAAAGTCTAACGGTTTATTCAAAACAACCTTTCCACTGTATTTATCTATAGAAAATCTGTTATCTCCTTGAATAATAGCGTATTTTAATGCTGGGTACGTATCGACATCGTTAGCGGTAACAGATGTGAGCACAGTCCCGACTTCCGCTCCTGGAAAAAGCAAAAACAAACTCATAAGTATTTTGTCGTCTGTCGCTTTAACGATCAGCAAAATGAAACGGCCCATACAAATCACAATGATACAATAAAAAGATACAAAAAAAAAACCAAAACTGTAGACCGCTAAAACATGTATTAAAGGGAAAAAAATTGTACCATCGAATAAATATTGATTCAAAAGAACTTTCTTTTATTTAATCTCGACACAGGAATGGAGAATACGCAATGTAAAGAGCCAAATTCAAAAATACAAATTATGTAAAATGCCGTTCTCTTTACGGGAAAGTTTTTGTTAGTTCAAGTAATTTATTTTTCACTGTACATACACTGAAAGACGTCAATTTAAAGCCAAATATGCAGACATAAAAACAGTTACAAACCTTCAGAGATTGAAATAACGTTTGGTGGTGGGAATGTGGGCTGGTTGTCGTTCACGTCTACGACATTGATTCGTAAAGTGGCCGTTCCGGTCATCTGCGGATCCCCTTCGTCCGTTGCTATCACCGTTAATTTATATGATTCTCTTATCTCACGATCCAACACGATATTCGTCTTCACCGATCCCGAGAATGCCGGTTCGATTATAAAAGCATTATCATGATTTCCATCGACGATATGATACAATATCCGCGCATTCACACCTCTATCTCCATCTTTTGCTGCTAATTGTACAACGAATTCTCCTTTTGTGTTGCCTTCGAGCACATTAGCTATGTATTGCTGCTGAGTAAATCGTGGCGCGTGGTCATTTTGATCTAAAAGGTTTACGATGACCTCGGTGTACCCATATAAAGCTGGGGAACCTTCTGTTCGAGCTACTACAACCAACTTTCTTCTAGGTCCCGGATATGACTCATAATCTAAGTTTGCTGAATTATTCACCCTTATTAATCCCGTATTAGAATCAATTTCAAAGGCATATTGATCATTTCCATTTCCGATTTCATAAATAATTCTTTGGCGGCGGCCATCGCTCCTTACTGCCGTCACTTGTAATACATCTTTTCCATATGGAAAATTTTCTTCTATCGTTATATTATATGTAGTATTTTGAAAATTAAGAGTAGGAATTTGATCGGAAAAATCACCAACTTTAATTTCAATAAGTCCTATAGAACTCTGAGGAGGATTTCCTTTATCTTTTGCTATTACTTTTAGTCGAATCAATTTGCCATTTTCACTGGCTAGACTTTGAGTTGCTGTGAGCACCCCAGTAGTAGGATTTAGACGAAATTTGTGATTATACGTATCTTGTAGTTCGTAAATTATTTCGGCATTAATACCGACGTCATTATCTGTAGCTGATACACGGAGAAGGCTTTGACCTGGTGGCGCTAAAGTTGCTACTTGCTCAGTAAACGGATATTTAGTAAAAACGGGCTTGTTATCATTAACATCTGTTATTGTTATTTCCACGGAAACTCTTTGAGAACGTGCAATATAACGGCCCTCATCCGTCGCAACTGCTTCAAAATGATATATATCTAATTTTTCGCGATCGAAAGTTCTGTAAATAAAATATGATTTATTATATTTACATTTGTATGCATTTAGTTTTAGTTCGTAATTAAGTTTCTTTTAAACTTTATAAAAAATACACTCCTTTGAAAAAAAACACATCACTTAGTCATTGAGTTTTCTATGGATAATATTATTGTTTTTAGTATGTATAGAAATTTCTTATTATCAATGAGCATAGCGGCATACTTTTAGACCAAGTATGGTTGCCATCCAGACATTCTTGTGGCCTGGCCCTACCACGTAGATAGGGTTGTTTTGACGCCTTTTATGACAGGCCGACCACGGCCGTGGAGGTAAGTATTCTTACTCCGCCCCTGCACTGAGGAAAATATCTATTGTATTTTAAGTCACAATAAGGGGATTATGCGACAAACATACATTATTTTACTAAAAATAACGAGAAATTAGTTTTAGTTGCCTGGTAACCCATACGTAATAATAATGCTAGTAACATACATAGTTTGACTACATATTAAAACCTCTTTAGAACTAAATTATTACCAATAATGTAGAAAAATCAAAACCACCCGTTTTAATGCAAGGTATTTTATATATCATAAACTTACCCGGTAGTAAATATGACTCCAGTCTTATTGTCAATCCTAAAAAGTCCTTGACTTTCGTTAGCTAAAGAGTAAACAATACGTTTATTTAAACCCAAGTCAGCATCGGTAGCCCTGACTTTTATTACTGAAGTGTCAATCAATGAATTTTCAGGTAGAGCACCTGAGTAGTGACCAGTATCAAACACAGGATCGTTATCGTTTTGATCTTCAACCATTATTGTAATGTTACAAGACCCCTGTAATGCTACAGGTGAGCCGTGATCAAATGCTGTGATTGATAAGTGATACTTTGATTGAGTTTCTCGATCCAAGGTCTTAGCTGTAAGTTTGCCTGTAGTTGAATCAATTGAAAATTTATTTCCATTATTTCCAGAGGTAATGCTATAGGTGATAACTCCATTTGCTCCTATATCTTCGTCAGTAGCTGCTACTGTATGTATAACTTCAGACTCATTATTTTCTGGTATAGTTAAAGGATAACAAGACCCCATCTTAAAACGTGGAGGGTTGTCATTTACGTCCATAATGCTTATGGTAACAGTAGCTACATCAAAGTTCATCGTTGATTGAAAGGAACTAGAATCAGTGACGTAGACTGGGAAGATATACTGCTCACGTTCTTCCCTGTCTATTTTAGACTTGACAATGATTGTACCCAGATTTTCATCAATCGAAAATTTGTTATCAGCGACATCTGTTGGTATTGTATACGTTAAGTTACCTGTAAGTAAAATAATGTATGATATAGATATGTTTTAAAACGATTGTTTATGTAATTGGCTAAAGTACATAACTAATTGCACTTACTTTCTGTACCCCTAGATGATTTTGCTGTCAAACGAGTAACAAAACTTCCCAGCCTAATATCTTCACTGATATTTGCTCTGTAATATGATTCAGTAAATCTAGGTGGATTGTTTGTAGACTCTTGTAGATTCAAAGTCAAAGTCATATGACTTTGTTTTGGAAATGGCACACCATGATCGGATGCTGTAAGATTCAATTTATATTGTCCTGGTCTAACCCTTGAAACATCATTAGCATATTTATTTGATAATGCTAGTTTCCCATTATCATATTCCATTGAAAAGTAAGCGTGGTCATTTCCACCAGAAATATAATATGAAATCTTTCCGTTATCACCAGAATCAGCATCCACGGCTAAAGCTTGGTAAAGGGTACCAGAAAGAGCATTCAAAGATATTGTAGCTTTATTAGGTGATACAAAGGCAGGAGTATAATCATTTGCATCAGTAATTGTTATGTGCACAGTAGCTTGAGTAGTCATTCTCTCTGATACATTTATAGCTAAATCTGTTGCTTCTACTCTTAGCCAATATTCTTGTAATAGTTCGTAGTCTAATGCTGAAGTAAGAGTAAGAGAGCCAGTTAAAGGGTCTAAATTAAATACATTATTGTTCATTGGAAATGATGATATGATTCGAAAATTTAAGTCACCATTTGGACCAGCGTCTATATCTTTAGCTGTAAAGTTGTAAACAGTTGCTCCAATGGGTGTTATTTCAGACATCTTAATATTAAAAGGATCTTGTGGCCACTTTGGAGCATTATCATTAACATCTATGATCTCAATTTTAATAGTGACAGCGCTACTTTGGGGATTATTTGTAGCTGAAGTATCCAAAGCTCTTACTTCTAATCTATATTCATCTTGAATTTCTCTATCAAGTTCTCTAGCTACAACAAGAGACCCAGATCGACGATCTATTTCAAAAGTTCCCGGCAAATGATCAGCTGTCAGAGGCATCAAAAGGTACGATATTTGTTTTTCTTCATTGTTTATTACATTTTCGTTTACTTCGCTGTCACAACAAGCAACTGTTCCAACAACGTAGCCGATTTTGGCATCCTCTTTTACCTGAAATTGAAGTGTTTGTTTAGGTAAATTTTTGTAGTAAAGTTATTTGATCCTATATCTTAAGTGAGCTTTTTTAAATTTTTAAAACAAACCTCGTTTGTTTTTGATGGAAAAAGTAAATTAATCAATAAGGGTATTTACGTAAGTATCTTAAATAAAAAAATTAATTTAACACATATGGTAATCTGCTGAATACTGTATGTCATCACTTACTTTGAAAGACAAACTTGAACTCGTAAATGTAGGTCTGTTATCATTTAAATCTAAAACTTCCACTTTTAACTGCCTTATAGTTTGTTTAGGAGGTTTTCCGCCATCTGTTGCTGCTACTGTCAATCGGTATATTGACCTTTCTTCATGATCAAGAACTGAAACAATGTGAAAATTAAGTATATATTTTATAGTTAATTAAGTTTATTATTATAAATCAATTTAGAAGTCAAAATGTTGGGTGAAAATTTTTGAAATCTTACCCGTGCTAGTTTTGATAACTCCAGAATTTGGATTAATAATAAAAACTCCTACACCATCCATGTCTCTTTCACTTAGTATGGAGTAAGTGACTGTTGAATTTTCTCCACTATCTCTATCAATAGCCTTTACTCTTGCCACTTCGGCTCCTGGTTGCTGTTCTTCTCTCACACTGACTACATCTTCTCTTGGATCGATAATTTCAGGAGAATTATCATTTACATCAGTTATTTTTATTGAAATTGGAACTCTGCTTGAACGAGGTAATGTTCCTTGATCTTTAGCTTCGGCGAATAGAGTGTAAGATGACTTGAACTCTCTATCTAACATTTCTTTTGTTGTTATTATACCTTCAACAACGAAAATTAGTAAAATTAATAATATATAGTATTAAAGTACCATCACATAAAATATTTTTTTCAAGTCAAGAGACAAATAGCTTTCAGTTTTAAATTTTGTACTGTTATATTAGGTTTAGATGTGAATCATCCCACACATGAAACCCAAGCTCACCAGTGGGCTGTTAATGATGATGAAGAATATTTATATTATGTCGCACATGATCACTTTTATGTTAAGGGTATGCCTTTACGAGCTAGTTTGTTGCAATACAAATGGTATAATCTTTTTATATTTACTAATTATTCATTTCTATATTTGCAACGTGTAACATATAACTATATGTAATATATAAATTGTACATTTATATATTATTTTCAATGATTACAACCTACATTATATGATTTATTCTGGCCAATTTTCTGATAACTAAATATGAATTTTTATCCTGTGCTGTGTGATATTTTTATAATAGCAAATTTGGAAATGATAACTTCATAAGACGCTTTGAAGACACACCCTAAGGTCGCGGCACTTGCTCAGCAAGATGCCCGCGACGGGTGGCGCTGCGCAATGAATAAGTGCGTGTCAATTGCTTTGTGTTGCCATATGTAATTTATTGAGTCAATATGGATGGATTTATAAGTACATTCGTTATGAATAAGACCGGATAATGTTTTATGGGTCTCTTATTGACTCACCGCTGTAGCTTGTCTTCTGTTTTTTTATAAAGCGATTATAACTCCAAGTTCCTATTGTTCGAGTTGTTTTATCGTAATAGCTTACATGTTCTTAATGTTTACTCGTACTTATATATTTACACATAGAAATTCAATTTTAATTACAAGTAACCTAGTTTTTTTTTTGCTTTTGACAATAAATAATTTTTCTTACAAGTGTTTAATTTTAGTTAAACCTATAGGTTTTTATCCCATTGTACTATGCTTCTTAGTATTATCATACATACACAATTTCATCGAGTCTTTTTCCGTTACAGTCTTATCACATCCTAGCTCTGAACAAAGAGCTTAAAAATATATGAAACATTTATATCCAGTAAAATAAAATAAAGTTTTTCAAAATTATTTATTTGTTTGTTCTGCCGTTTTGGGTAGCACGAAAAAAGTTGATATCCTCGAAATAGCACAAATGACTTTTTACGACTGCTTATGAAATAACTATGCATTGAGATCTTAATTACTAATTAAGAAGATATGGCTATAAATATGTATGATGAAGTAAATTCATCTTAGTGAGGGCACTTTTACTTCAAATACAATATTTTACTGTAAGGTACTCGTATATCTAAACTTACGTATTGTATGTATTAGAAACAGTTTTACTGCCATTGTAATTTAAATTATATTGAATTGAGAATATGAGTGAAATTGATAAATTTAAAAACATATCGATACTAATAATATATTGTATTTATCTTGAAACAATTTTGGCTGCTTGCAACATCACGATTTGAAAACATGGCCAACCTGTGCTCGCGTCTGTGACCTGCCATTAACTATTATTAAAATATTGCCTTGTACCTTAGTCGCTATTCTCTCATATGTTTTATTGCAAACTCGCTCACAGATACTGTCGTCGAGTTTTTAAAGCCCATATGTTAATGTTATACTACGTATATAATATATACGTCCTTCATAAACATTCATACCTATATATCGACGGCAGAAAGCGTAAATTCGTATCTTGAAATATCCAATGGACACCAGAGCCGAAAATGCTTTCAAAAATTTATAACTTCCAAAATCCACTTTCTAAAAATTATGGTATGACGTCATGCACAATACTACCTCGCTATAATCGTGTGTCAACTTTTAATATTGATTTCATTGTTCTACGTAAGTTAACTTCCGATTTGTCTACTATTCAAATACCAGAGCAAGTTGTTAGGCAATATATAAATTTGAATTTAGCGGATCTTTCTTTCACATTAAATCCCCGATTGATATGATATTGGGTAGTGATGTTTTTCATTATATTTATGATGGAAAGAAATTTATTTTTAGGCGCGACATTCCTATTGGAAACTTGACCGTGTCCCACTCCAGTGATAAGTGGATGGTCACACAGTTGCGTCTACATTTTTAGTCTGCGGGCACGAAATTTGCGACGGCCCAGCGATGGCGACGCGATGCGACGGCGATGTATACAAAAGCATTGCGCAATATAGCGACGGGCACGGAACGGGCGACGGCCAAGCGGGGCGATCGAGCGATGTACGGGCGGCGGTGGAACGACGGCGACGCGAAAACGAACAAACTAGTTTGGTTTCGTCGCTTGCGCGGTTACCAGTGTTGTATTGAATTATTATTTTAATAATGGAAATTGATTATGAGGAATTTATACCTTGTATTTTATCAAAACCTGCTCTATGGGACAGTAAAAACCATAAAAACAAAACACTTCGGCGTGCAATATTTCTTTAAGTCCAGATAACAAACTGGCAGAAAATATATTTATTGAAAGACATTATCGTGACCCCACTGGCCGATATGTCGCAGCTCTACTTTTAAATCCCAGTCATGACCCACTTCTTCTTCGACGGCGATTCTTATGAAGTATCTATTAAGCGTCTCATGCAATTTGAGCGATGTCTCGCTCGGTCTCCAGAATTAAGGTCGTCTTATATTAATTTCATGAAAGTGTATGAATTCCTAGGACATATGGTACGTTACCATGGTACTGAACCCTCATCGCAGCAGGTAAACATTTAAAGGAAGTTACAACCTTTTTTAAACTTAAATCTAGTAAAGATGCAATCTTGGATTGACTCTCCACTCGCAATATAACTTGGCGCTTCCATCCTGCTAATGCAGCATCCATGGGTGGCACCTGGGAGGCTGGTACTCTATCTGGTCTCGAAATTCAAGTATCTATATTTACTATAATAGTTCTCTTCACAGTTCTTTTATATTAATACGAAATGAATGAATTATACTTGGAATCTGAGAGCCCAGGCATGTTACCATAAATCGTATATACCCTGCGTGTTAAAAACAATGCGATCGGTTGTATAGATAGAATTATAGTGAGTTATTGTATTAAGAAGCTATCTCATTGTTTCATCTATATTTGCATGGATAATATCGAATTACTGGCCAAGCTGATTATTATAACTATCTATACAAAAAAGCAAAAGTAATTCTGTTTCTTACTTTTTGTTTGTAGAATTTGTATATAATAAGAATTTATTTAAAATTTATTTATTTCTTTATATTTAAAATCGTATAAAAATAATAATAATATTGTTAGAATAAAGTCTCATATGGAACGGGCAATATAATCAACAAGCTTGCCCAGCGCCCAAATGCGTTGGACAAGTATGTTCTTTGGCCACATGCCTTGGCCATACGTGTGCATTCTCACAGATTTTTATTTCAACTTGGAAACAGTTATATTATGTATAATCTGCGACAAAATTGCTTAAAACGGCATGGCAGGAAGCATACAACTTGTGCACACAACACAGTGGAAGTACACAACTTAATCATACCAGCATTTAATACTAGTAACGCAAAATATATTTATATAATAACTGTGACTATTATTAGACATAGAGCACACATTTTTTTTTAGAAAAATTCAATTTAATGCTACCCATCCAATACTAATGTCTTTTATCATCCATTCTTTCCTACTCTACAAATAATACTTGTAATTCGGTAGCTTAAAAGTTTTTTCTACAACAAAATCCAAACATAACGACAATTAATTTGTACGTGAACTATAATCGTGAGGTTCCATAGTGACGTACTAGACGATGAGAACATTATTTTAGTTATTTTGAATTCTTTCGACTACCTCATTTATTATTTTCTAGGATTCTATTATGATATTTAAAACAGGCCCTTATTAATTATAGAAAGTAAAATTTACAACCCGTGTCTCTATAAAAGGAAAAGCACACTAATATGTTTTCGTCTTGTATCACACGTTTTCACTATTATTTATATGCAGCGAATCTAATAAATAATTTTACCTAAATACATAAGTTTCTAAATTTTTCAGAATAGGGTTAAGACGATATAATGGACTTTCATATATGAATATTTTAAAATCTTTAGTAAATAACTGATGAGGTTCTGACGAAGAAATTAGCTATTATATTATTTTTTGTGGCCCCATGCGGCATCATATGGCGACAATAGCAAAATATATTCTACGTAAGCCTGTGATCATCATGTAGAAAATAAACGACCTGGCATACATATTTACCCATCTCAGTGTACCACATAGCATTTGCAAAAAGACAGCAATCCTATAAATCATATCACTCTGTACAATAAGATAAATAAAATAAAAATTAGATACATCCAATGTCTTGAAACATGAGTTAAAATACAAATGAAGGAACTGGTTACTAACTCTTGACTATTCAGATACTGAAGACCTAATATCCTAAATACTAAGCATCTAATTAAAAACATACACTGATGTGCGAACGCATACACTCGTTCAGTTACGCGCGCGCACACACACACACACAAACGCGCGCACGCGCGCGCACGATTGGAGAGATATGTAATATGTATTATATAGTTAGTTAAATAGATATTTTTTTAAATGTGTATGAGTGGGGGCACTAATTTCCGAAACACAAGTTTATTATACCTAGCTTGGAAGACAGAGAGTTATTTAGTAAAAAAATCTCTTGACTAAAGGTTTATTATTTATTTATCATTATTTATACTGATATATCGCAATCCGCACCGCTATCCCTCTGGTCTTTTTAGGTTTTGGATTTTAATTGGATTAAATTAAAATTATCAACATTATTACATAATCCATTCAATTTTACAGGTAAAACCTACTTTTGTGGTTATGTCAAAGAGCTATTGAGTGTATAATGCTAAAATTACGCCAAATCCACAAAATAAGAAGTGATCAGATCCGTAAACAGACAAAGCTCACAGACGCTTTTTTAAACTGAAATAGCAATAGGTAGGACATATATAACGTCTTACAGATGATAGGTGGACTGTAAGAATCACATAATGGAGAAGTCCACAGGGCAAGAGAAATTTGGGAAGACCATGCAGTCGGTGGAATGGTGATATAAGCAAAATAGCAGGAAGACACTGGATGAATTTAGGTAGGAACAGAAAAAGTTAGAGAAGGCAATCCCGAAAGGAATCCATATAAAAATATTATACTAAAATTTAAATTAATTATTACTACTAAAACTACTAACAATAAATAATGTAAACAAATGGAAACAAAAAGGCTTCTTATTATTATCATTGCAAGTAGTAAAATGAGTTCGAAATATAAAGTAAAAATGCCCCGTTCAAACAAATAGAGGGCATCGGATCCGCTCCCTATCCTTTTAAATTGTGGAGGTATTAAATATTGGGTGTTTGCCCAAACTGTTTGCTGGCCGGATGAGTCGCGCTACACACTTCGGGTTTTAGCTTACAAAGAGGCCGACCCACAAGTGGTTCCACGGTGGGCATTACAATAGGGCTGGTGATACGTATTAATTAAAAGTTCATTATAAATTTAGAGCACGGCTTTTGATTGCACCATTGGGTTCTGATAGTATGTTTTAATAGTCTGCGGGTAAGATCTTCACTTAGATTATTTCAACTTGCAAGCTCGTTCTGGTTTGATTTTTTTTTCTGGCAAACATATTTTTATAAAATTCATAAGATTCAAACTTTTATGTAACGTAATCAATTTTTAAATAAAATCAAATTTAACAGCTAACTTATGTAATTTCGTAGAAATTCGATACTATCATTTATTATGTCAACAGTTTAATTTTTTAATTACAGTTTTTTTACAACTTTACCTACCAACGTATCATTAGTGTGAGAACGTAATTTGTGTTTAATACTTTTAATAATTATAAAAACAAAATGTTATTATTAAAAAAAAATTAGAAAATTCAGTTATATTGTTTATGTGTAATTTGAGTATAGCAGCCCTATTAGTAATACAAATGTGTAGGTATTACGGTAAAATATCATTGTTCTGACTTAGTTGGGTAATCGTTTTAATGACGCGTGTAGACGGCTAGGTATGTTTGAAGTATGTACGACAAACGCAGCGGTAGGTAGACATGGTAACGAACATTTGGGTCGTAATGAGAACTTGTTTAGCGTATTTTTACTTGCATTATTCGTAAATGCGACAACAATAAGCTAGTATGAACAGCCAGACCGTATTTTTGTCATCTTTAAATCTCAAGATAGTTTGGATCTTAATTTTCTAAAGTACACACCAACGACTGCCTGGTAGTGACCAAGATCGGAATCTAAGGGTTTTTTAAAATTTTTGAGGCAGTTCCGAACTGTTCCATCTAATAGGACTGAATAAGATTGAATTTTCTATACTTGCAATGGAATACCACATAATTACTGATCTAAGTTTGTTTGAAATAAATGACTGTGTCCTTGATGAAATGGTTATTCCTATGAGATAACCGAATTCTACTATAAAAAAATCTGGTTTACGTATCTTTAGAAAGAATAATTTGAATTCTTGTTTAAGTTAGAATCATGAACACGATAAAATCACATATCAAGTGATTTTAATCGCAGAAGATGTTATCAGTAATGTCGTGAGTTACCCTCTTAATATGGACAGTAAAGGGAACTGAATACTTTTAAAGCGCAATAATTGACTGATGAATGTAGGTGCTGTCTTATCAGATTTACATCCTGTTAATGTTACATATCGGCACGTTCAAGGCCATAAAGAGTATAAATGTGCTTGAATACGTAAATATTAGTAATGATATGTGACCCTAGTAATGATGTACTAAAAGTATATTTTAATTTCTTAACTGTGTTTTATTATTAGTAAAAGTTATTTACATTTTAATAAACAAGAGTCAAGTGTTGAATTTCATGGATTACAATTAAATAGACTTACCAGAAACAGGGTTGACAATAAAACTTGTGTTTGAAGGAAACAAGCTGTATCTAACAACAGCATTGTCTCCTAAATCTGCATCAACTGCTGCAATCTTCCCGACAAAAGCACCAGCTTTTTTATTTTCTTCAACTTGAAATTCATAAGAATTTTTAGAAAATACTGGATCGTTGTCGTTAGCATCCATTACATTTATAATTAAACTAGCAGTGGCTGAAAGAGGTGGTAATCCATTATCAGTAGCTATTATGGTCATTTTATGTTTTGCAACTGTCTCTCTGTCTAAAGATTTTGCTACGTAAACCCAGCCTGTCGTTAGTTGAACTTTAATCAATTCTTCACTACTATTTCCTTCTGATGCGAGTTTGTATGTTATTCTTGCATTGTTTCCTGTATCTTTATCAATTGCTTGAATTTCAAGTATCTGAAAAGAGAATAAAACGTGATTAATTAAATACATGACTATATTTTATTCCTTTGAAAAATTAAATATTGTTACTTAAAATCATTGCTATCATCATCTTGATTACAAATGTTTAAACACAAATTCAAATTGAGTCACTCACTCAAGTTTCGAATTCGATTTATGAATAGTTATGGTTTTATTTCTGAAATGCTCAAAATTGTTCTAATAATATTCATATTAGCTGTTATGCTATTATTACAGTGTGATTGTGAGTATTCAAAACAATTAAATGTTTTATATTAAAAATTATACAAAAACTATTAAGTGAATAATCGTAATATGCACAGAAAACATACCTTAGTATTAACTGCTTCGGATTCTAAAACATTTGCGCTGTAAGATTGGTGCTCAAATATCGGTGGATTATCATTTACATCTTGTACGTCCACGACCAGGGTTAAGTTAGAACCAAGAGGAGGAACACCATTATCCTTGGCAGAGATGACCAGTGTGTGACGAACAAGGCTCTCGTAGTCGAGGGATCTGGTTGGATGGACAAAAGAAATTTCATAAAATTTTGCAAATAACAAATACATCAAAGATGATAAAATAATATGTTTGATATTATAGGGTATAAAAGCTTAACATTTTGCAAAAAACTATCAATCGATTGAGATTGAGAATATGTAAGTATGACTAATACTATATATATATATATATATATATATATATATATATATATATATATATATATATATATATATATATATATATATATATATATATATATATATATATATCTTAGTTATATCTGTTTTTTTACTGTAAACCTAATGTAGTTGTAATAAGCTTTTAATGTTGATGCCACCGACGTATCGTCATAAATCTTAAATATGTATAAAAATTAATGTCGCTAATTAGATCTAGTAATCTGTAAACGTAAGTTATTTTGTAATACCGTATTAAAACGGATTTTCCTTTGGAAGCCGACGATTCATATGTCGAAGGTCATTTCATTGAATTATTTTTTTTTTATTTTTTTTTGGATGTGCTGAAACTACCTATCTCTGTTCAAATTTATATTTAAACTTTTCTTTGTGTTTATGGTGTGGTGGAATGGTGATAGTCCGAGTAATAGTAGTTAGTTGATTCCTGGTTAGACAATTTTCATTTTTATATTTTTTTATTATTTAATTTTCATTCCGTATTTTGCTTGTTATTATAAAGACGGACATAAGCTATCACCACTCCACTTTCGTGTTTTTACAATGTAACGCGAAGGATACCGACACCACTCCTGGTCGTCCAGGGTGTCAGGGTGCCGGGTCTTTCGCGCTACAGAAACATCTTCGACGCATTTCAGAGGAGAGGGTCCACCGTACGGGCTGAGAGCAGACGCCCCAGAACGGGTCCTTCGGAACAACAACCCGTAGCTGCCATCCTTCGCAGCGGTCTCGAGGCAGCCACCCTCAGTACGGGCTGGAGCTGCAGACCACTTCCAACGGCAGGGCACGTCAGGCCCCGTGAGAGGAAAGGACGTTGATGACCCTCCACGCGCAGGACGAGGCCTAAGCTAAGTCACCCTACACCCATACGATTTAACGCCCAATATAAACCTCTTAGTGCTTGTACCCACGTCCCGGTTATATATGGTAGACCGAACTCTATTTTGTTAATTCATTCAGTACGTTATATTAGTAATAAACTTGTATTCAATTTAAAATTGTTTAATTTCTTATCTATATTTGTCGACGACCGTCAGGTTGTCGTAACAAAGTGGTGGCAAAGTTATATATATATATATATATATATATATATATATATATATATATATATATATATATATATATATATATATATATATATATATATATATATAATTACGCAATTGAAATAAAAACAAAATTCTTCACGCATTGAACATATACGAGTACCAACAGCATTGAAAATGACAACACTAACAATCTCAGTAACGAGCAAAAACTTTCTTAACTGTATAATTTCAGTAAAAAATGTATTACTAATGAAGCAGATAAACGTGCTATTATTGTCTTCTATGATATAACTTATTAAAGTATGTTGACTTAAATAACTGGAATGCGACAAGTCAATTCAGTACTTGTTATACTGGAATGTTAGGTTAATATGTGCTTAGAGATAAAAACAACTTGTTTCTACTAGTCTTTGAACCGATCTCTATATCAATGAAGAGAAAAATTAATAATTTCTGACGACCACTAAATTTATGGTTAGGTGTACGAGTATAGGGGTTGATAGAAGTAACAGATGCATTTTATTCGATAATAATAATTGAAGAAAGTCCTTGAGGTTCAAAATTCATATACTGTTAAAATAGTCTTAATTATTGGTGGATGCCAATGGGGACTGACAAACAAGTTTACACCAGGCAGAAAATCTGTTCAGATTTACCAATATAAGCTGTTTGATAACTCCGTGACTTTTTCAAATTCTCGTGCAGTAACTTTAAATAATGTAACTGCTGCCGTCAACCACCATCTTTTAATAGACTACCTACTATCAAATTTTGAGCAAGCTGCATCATTGGGTTTGCCATTTAAAACAGACAACCTCGTGAAATTTAACAAAAATGGAAAAAAGTTAATTTCATGTGTTAATTAAGCATCATCAGCAGAAACCAAGTAAAAACTTGGTAAATACTATGGGAACTCTGTACCATCAATTTCAATGGTTAAGAAGTGGTTTAAGTTACTGAGTTATGTTGTGGTCGTACCAGCACAAGTGACGCCGTACGTTCAGGTCGCCCAAAAGAGGTCATTACGCCAGAAATCGTCGATTTAATTCATGGAATAATATTGGACGATTAGAGAATGAAAGTACATAAGGTGGCTCAGGCTGTAGGCATCTCAACTGAGCGAGTACATCATATTTTATGAATGAATATTTGGACATGAAAAAGCTATCTGCGAGATGGGTGCCGCGATTGCTTAAACTCGACCATAAGCGCATCCATGTGACCACTTCAAAGGAGTGTTTGGCGAGTTCAACCGCAATCCGGACGAGTTTTATCGCCATTATATAAGCGTAGACGAAACATAGATCTATCATAATACCCCAGAGACCAAGGAACAATCAAAACAGTGGATTTCAACGGATGAACATGCACCAAAGAAGGCCAAGGTGAGTTTGTCAGCCAACAAGGTCATGGCTACAGTTTTTTGGCATTCACGTGGTGTCTTTCACATAGATTTATTTTCAGGCGTTATTATTCAGGCGAATATTATTCAGAGCTTTTAGACAGATTTGATATTTATTTAAAGCAAATACGACCACATTGGGTAAAAAAGTATCGCAAAAATCCATTAAGTGGGCTACCAACTGCTACTCCATCCAGCATATTCTCCAGATTTAGCCCCCTCCGACTATTTTCTTTTTCAAACCTGAAGAAATGGCTGGGTGGTAAGAGATTAAGGTCAAATGAAGAGGTCATAAAAAAAACAAACGCCTATTTTGAGGGCCCTGTGAAACCTATTTGGAAGGAATAAAAAAATGGAAAAACGCTGGACAGGAGATTATTTTGAAAAATAAAAAGCTTATTTGCTGAAAAAATATTTTTTAAATAGTCACGGAGTTATCAAACAGCACTTGCATTTATGATACAAAGATATGTTTTAACAGTCTAGTAAATTTATATTTAAAATATAAAATTTTATATATAAAAAGTTGATGCTTGATATAATGTTCGTATTACAAACTTAAGATTTTTATTTAACATTGTATTAATGTATTGTGGATATTAAAAGCTTAGGCATATGGTACAAGTATCATTAAATTGGCAGTAAAGTATCTTATGATAGCTTTTATATTTTTTGAGAAAAAGCTCCGACGTTATATTAGGTTGATAGGCTCCTAAATAGTATGGACTCTTCTTCCTCCTGCCCTTATCCCACATTATATGGGGTCTGCACAACGTGTTCCATGTTGTAATATTGTGGCTTAGTTTTTACAACCGGCCGCCTGCCTGACGTTAACCCCTTTTTGGGTAAAAAACTGTCATCTTTTCTATTTAAATTCTTTTTCTCCTTTCACATTGAAAGCAGGACACGAAATTTCGTTGTCAATCATCTAATATATCCTCAAGCGACACTTTTATTGGTTTCTTCTTGAGTAAACCATATTCGAGTGTCAGTTTGGGTGTGCAGGGTGGGTGGCACTTTTGCTGGGTCGCCGACTTTTACGGGGTCCGTACACAATTCACATTCGACAACTGCGTCACAAGGGCTTCTAAATAGGAAATTCGCAGTGCCGAGCGTCTTCGAATGCTCTTGGTCCTGCATACTGTTGCGCTTGAATGCAGACACAGGCAGCTTGCGCACAATGCATCCATCTTCATATATTTTGGTGGTGGCTCATTTATATCATAATAAATAAATTTCCACTAGAATTTTGATAATTTTGATGGATTTAACATAAATAGTATGAACTAAATTGAAATCATAATTAACACAAAATATGTAAAATCATTTTAGAAATATTTATCGAAGTAAACAAATATAATAATGATAGCTCATGCTATATACTGATTAAATTTTTTTAGTTTTATTTTTATTGCTGCAGGACAGCAGACAGGCTAACGGCCCGCTTAGAATTTAGCAGTTACCGTCGCCTATGGGTGTTTGCAACGCCAGTGGCATCGCGAACACGCTGCTGTCCCATAAGGGTACAGGAACTTGGGTCACTAATGCCGGAACACAACACAAGGTTATTATGGCGGCAGACTTAAGACCAAAGGTGGTCGCCATCCAGACGGGCTTGAGGCCCTACCACGTAGCTTGGGTGGGTTGTTTTGTCACCTTTTACGACAGGCCGACCCCGGCCGCAGAGGTTAGTATTCTTTCTCCGCCCCTGCACGGATAAATATTATATAGACTGATAACTGAATATAAATATGATGACGAATGAATATTAAGGACTTTAAAAAGATATTAATTACTTACCGTAATAAACTAACTAGTCCATGTTGTGCATTCACAGCGAAAGTATTTGGGGGTCCAGTAGATGATACCAGACTATACGATACTTGTCCATTTCGTCCGGAATCTTCATCAGCAGCTCGAGCAGCGTATATAACTGAACCAACACTAGCCGATTCAGCTACTGAGACTCTTACTGACGAAGTACCAAATTCTGGGGCGTTGTCATTTACATCATCAATAGTGATTTGAACCTGAATCAAAGTAGATATTATGTAGAATAGAATATGTTTTATGCATTATACAAAATAGTGACAGCGTTTTTAGCTCAAGATAGGGATTATTTTGAAATTCTATCCTATTTGGAGCTACATTCAGTAATTTAACTTTGACGCTTTTGATAATCAAATTTTTGATAATATAGTAGCAATTGACATTGAGAGAGGATTTAAAATAATATTTAGTTATCTGAAATTACGTTAAATAAAATAATACCACAGTTTTTGATCAAGTATGGATAAAATTATTTTTATGACTTACCTGAGTTTGATCATAACTAGCTGGATTTCCATTTGAAGTTCTGACATTGAGAAGGTAAGATGCAGTTATCTCTCTGTCTAATTGGCTGGATGTCCTTATAGCTCCAGTCATCGGTTCAATGGTGAAATGATGGTCTGGATCTCCCGAAACAATTGTGTAACGAACAGGAGGTTTACCTGTTGAATGTAATATTAAATGAGTATTTCTCCAAGGAAATGGCATTAGAACGAATTCTATATCCAAACCTAATACTTTAAATAAATATGTATTATTTATTATCCCTTTTGACCATGACGTATATTTTTTAATAAATATATTAAAAGAATTAGCCATGAGCTTCCAGTCAGTTATAACGAAAGTTTCCATTATAGAAACGATTATATTTGAATAAAAATAAATTTTAATTATATGTTTCTATTATCTTTGAATAGTATTATCTTTGAATGTGAATTTGAACACAAAAAAACATGAATGGTCACCATAAAGTTCTTGATTGCGTTGCAACTGAGAAAAACACAAATGTATCTTTATTATTACCATTACAATTCAATAATTTGCGTTAAAATTAACCAATTTTGATGTTATAACAATAAATAATTCAAATTTTATAAATCTGAAATTATGAGGCCCAAGCAAAGTATTTGACTTTGTAAGTTATTGAGAGATGCTCATGAATATGGGTTTTAGAATTAAATTTAAAGCCTTACTTGCATTTTAATAAACAATAAATTAAAAAGGGTAAAAAGAACGTTGGATTAAGTCTTATAAATTTTCATTGAAATTTTTGAATCAAATAATTTAATATTTTCTTCTTGTGTGTCAATTTCTAATGTGTGTAATTTTATCAATAATAAATTAGCTATATTTTTTTACAATTTTGTATTAATTTTTTTTGTTTGTAAGAATTTATGTGTGAACTCTCATGATGCTTAAACAAGACTTGGATCAAGTGTCTGACTTTCTCGCCTTACTAGCCATATACTAGACTACAATAGAGTTCACTTGTTCCTATGGGAACTTTTCAAATATTTAACTGTAACAGCAGCCCTTGTCGTGAAATTCAGGAATGTTAGACATAAAACATTAACACGATTCTAAGATATCGGTGACTATTTTTGCTAGATGTTTAAAGATAGCTTTGTTAGGGTCTTTCCGATCACAGCTTGTCCGACCACAGACTTAGGAGGCATTAGCGAAGAGACTTTTCAAAGAAATTATAAATTAATTAAAAATTACGCATGCTTGAAGACTCATTAAAGCATTGAATATCCAAAAGGCTCATGCTTCGCAAAACAGGTACTTAAACAACGCCGTCAAATATAGTAATGCTGTCAACATTTTGGGCACTTTCTCACTAACTGTGATATTTTAATTATCTGCTATATCCTTTATTCCTTTAGTTTTAACATGTTTCTTTTTAAGTTTAAATTCTTGAAAAATTTCTAATAATTTGAATGCAATTTTAAGTTTAAGTAGTTATTTGAAATGATTTAAATTTGAGATCTGAATAAAAAATAAAATTATTTAGATTTTTAAATTTAATGGAATATAATTTTTGGAGTTCCTGTAAGTCTGTAATAATGAGTAACCAGCACAATCTCGTTTGAAAATACACTGTGTATTAACTAAATGGCAAAATACTTGGATTTTACAATAAAAAGAAATCCTATTTGATACCAAAAAACTACAGTGGTCTGTAAATCCCGCCGAAAATAAGACGACCCGCTGACTGTATAAAGAGGCGAGACAAAGGACCTGCGCGGGGTGATGCAGACAGGTACGGAGGGGGAGACATTAAGCCGGAACACATTGATGAAAGATAGACTTTGTGGTCCTTAGGTAAGTAAAGGTAACCAACTTTCATTTTGTATTGTATGAGGCTAATAGATACAAATGGCATAACTAAAATAAAAATAAATTTGAAAAATAATTTAAATTTTTTTAACGCTTTGGGCGTATTAAGGCCCGTCTGAATAGTAATTCGTCTGAAGAAAATAATTTTAGGCACATGAATTCCACTTTTGTTTAACTTTTCGTTTAGGAATAGGAAATGCATCGACGCACATGAGTGCTTCCTTTGCCAATACTTAACAAAAGCCCTAGGATTTGTGAATCATCATTTCCTAGAAAGATGTAGAGCAAGTAGAATCCTATTTATTGTAATTTAAAAATAACAAAGTACCATTTTTCGGAATTGAAGAATTAGGCGGTAATCATCCCTGAAAAAATCACACTAAGCAAAGGAAAGGTTACAAAAATAACTGACGGAAATATATATATATATAAATAACCTAGTAGCAATATTGGCCGTCTCTACTTCACGTGCCGAAATGTAAGATTATTTTTAAAAATTATATGAAAGTAAAATGCAATTATAATCTATGAAATTGTTCAAATTTAATACATTTACACAATTTATATGCTTGAATTAGTTTAAAAACTACAAATGAAAAAAATTATATTCAAAACAAATTTATTAATTTTGGTAAGATGTGCCTTTTGTACGATGTTTAAGAGTGTAAATTTTTGCATATCTCAACCGCAAGGTAAAAGTAAATTCCACAAAACTGCTTAAGTATGCAATAAGCTTTACAGCAACAAAGACAGCCGGGCATGTCCTCGAATACGTCAGTATATCAATCTCGTGTCAGCGTCCCAAAAGGGCGGGTGAAAAACGCCGTCACAAAAAACGAGCTCGCAAAAAAATTTCCACAACGAAACGTTTAAATTGTGAGAACTGCCAATTAAAAATTGATAGACACAACTTTTGGGGCTTATCTTATTGAGAATATTCTAGAATGGGATGTGGACTTCTGATGGATACAGAAGAGTCAATAAATTTAATTTACTCTACTTCTGAAAAATAATAAAGAGTCTTTGATATTTCTTTATTGATATTTCTGACAACTTTATAAAGTAGGAAAAGAAAAGAAAAGAGAAGGAAATAATTATGAGTAAACCTGCATACATACTCGTAGTATATGATCAGTTTATAATTTAAACTGCCTTAGAAAAACGCGGCGTGTAGTATTACTCGTATTAGAGGCTAGCAATAAGACAGGCTGTTGTTATATATTTTTTAAATTCAGTGATTAATTCAATTATACCTAACATCTAACAACTAAAACAAAACTAAATCCCTGTGAAACGAAGGTTACTGGAGGCCGGTGTCGAATCAATTCATTAAGGTGTACAAGCGTTTAAGTCACGTCTGACGTGCAATACCGAAGTCCTTAATTAGGGGTCTTTTAAACTTATACGAAGGCCTTGATCTTTGATTTGTCGAAACCACTTAATGTTTCTAAATAATTTAGAAATGAGAAATTAAATCTTTGTAAACTATAATCCAACATAAATTTATAGTTATAGATTAAAAAATTCATGTTGGACATTAAAATGTCTTATTAAAATTAGAATTTTATTGCTGATAAAAAATCCGAAATTATATTGACAATTTGCATGAGACTTGCTTCTTAAGACAATTATCTTCGCAATTTTTCCTAGTTTTTTTTTTTAATACAATTGAGGAATACCAGCACCTAGATTAGATCACTATAACTACAGATCACATGTGTTTGTGCTGCGTATGGATATTAACTTACAGATGCCACGAATCAATGCCATATACAAAAAAAAAAAAAAAAGTTTCTGATTCTAACAATATATAGCCTACTAATCTAAAATTAAAAATTGAGAATACAAGTACAACGAAATCAAAGTACAACAAGTAGCGTTGTTCACATCTCCCGTGAATCCATATGTATTAAGAATTTTCAATGATATATGTATAATAAATGTACGTGTGTGTCCTTTCCCACAACATGCAGATGTATCCCTTCAGAATTGAAATCATTAATGGGTAACCGATTATCTGCCTCACGAGGACGAATACGACGCAATTAAGGGTTGTACCGATCTAAGGGAATCTTCGATTTAATTTAAATGAATTAATTTATCTAACGGAGAGATTACATCTGGTGTTTTGAATAACATCGCCGTTGGAAGCTGTTATTGCGACGCGGATAAATCTATTCTTGCTTTAATACAAAGTAAATACACATAATTAAGCGAATATTAAGGGATATAAATGTGAAAGGAGTCTGTGAGATAGTTAGCCGGTTTGCGTGGCGTGAAATTTATTGGTTAAATATTTCACAAAATTTTGTCCATTGGGTTTGTATATCCAAAATTAAAAGCTATTCTTTAAAATACTCCTTGTATTGATTCAGGTGACATATCCTGAGAATGTTTTATTTTTAAACAAAGACATACATTAAAAAATAGCGTAATCATATATTTTTCTTTTTTTTCCGAAAATAGCAAAATGCAACAATTACATTGATGAACACGTGTTTAAAATCCGTGAAAAATAGGTCCAGTGACACGTGTGACATTTTCATGATTTTATTATAGCGACAACTCCCGTCTAATCCCTCAATACCAAAAGCATTTTTTTCTTAAGAGCCTTAATCGTTGATTAAGGGAGTGAGAAGGCAAGTGAAATTGATTAAGGCCCCAAAGATCTTCTCAGTAAGATCCATAAAAACAACTTTAATTTGAATCATTACGCTATTTCATCGCTGCATACTACCAAACAACCCGTCTTGACTGCATGATAACAATCAATCCACACTTTACAAAAACCTCGAAATAACGCGAATAATATCGAAAAAATAAATCTAAGAGGACCAAGCAAAAACTGTCGTCGGCCGCGGTCATCGAACTCTGGATTTATTCGGGTGCGCGAGTGCAGCCTCGTAAACGCATCCTCGGGTTTCTTTGGATTCGAATTACAAATTTTTGGTAACATATACAAACATGTACCTCGTTTATGATTTTAGTGATATGTTTAAAAATACACCTTATTACGTTTGATTAAAGTATTAATTTCATAATATTTGAGAATTGTCAATAGCTGTGAAGTCAGCAAATAGATTGTAACTGATTACTATTGTTACATCTGTGCATTTGATCTAATAGTCTTTTATTTCCTTCGATAATCTTCAGAGAAAGATTTCACCTTACTCCCGCTTAGCACCCAGGATTCACTTTTTTACTCTAATTTTACGTATATTATTTTATTTTAACTTTCTGACTCTAGTAATAGTTTCAACATATTTTCTATTATTTTCACACGTCTATAGGTATATTGATATTTATTTATTTTTTATTGCTGTAGGACAGCAGACAGGCTGACGGTCCGCTTAGGATTTAGCAGTTACCGTCGCCTATAGGTGTTTGCAACGCCAGTGGCATCGCGAACACGCTGCTGTCCCATAAGGGTACACGCACTTTGGTCACTAATGCCGGAACACAACACAAGGTTATTATAGCGGCATACTTAAGACCAAAGGTGGTCGCCATCCAGACGGGCTTGAGGCCCTATCACGTAGCTTGGGTGGGTGGTTTTGTCGCCTTTTACGACAAGCCGAGCCCGGCCACAGAGGTTAGTAATCTTTCTCCGCCCCTGCACGGATAAAAAGATTGGAAGTTTTAAAGTAACGCCAGTGATTGAGAAGCTGAAAAGTAACAGGTCACCATGGTATGGCCATATAATGCGAAGCGAGGATCGTCATGTAACAAGTAGGATGCTAGAAATGAGAGTGGATGGATACAAGAGGTCGAGTAAACCAAAGATGGATTGATAGTGTAAAAGATGATATGGTTAAAAAAAGTGTGAATGTTCAGATGACAGCTAATAGAGGAAGTGGACAGGACATGCTGTGCCGACCCCAAATAGTTTAGGATAAGGGCAGGACGAAGAAGATTCACGTTTTGGTTATTTACCAGCAGACTTTTTTACCAAAATTTAAAGTTAAATTCCAAAAAAGAAAACTAAATAAAACATTATATTATAATCATAATATAAATTTATTATATAATTCAAACAATTATTTATTCATCTCCAATTTAATCAGTAGCGACACAAACCAGTATTCCTCAAACAAACAAAATACAATAAACTCCTCCTTATTATCCCAGAAGCAACATTCGAGGGCTATAAAAGGCATTTCGGAATGGATATAAGCGAATTAAAATTCATCTTTCTTTGTCCCCAAGGGCACCTAAATCGTCACACAAAGGGCAATTCTGTTATCGGATACTATTTGCCTAATGTTATTCATGTTATTGGAAAAGACGGTTCTGGTATAATTTTGCTTTATTTTTTTATTTTAATTGATGTTATTTATACATTTAATACTGCTAGTATGATCAGATTTAGAGCGATAAAAGTAGGAAAGATGAAAAGAAAGCTCTCAGGAACGGTAGGAGGAAATTATCTCTTCGAACTCATTATGGGGATCCAATTAGCTCGATAATTAGCGCACACCAAGATTCTGCATGTACATGGCATTGGACAGCCAAGGTGCTCTATAGTTTGATAAAGATAATAAACTTAGCTTTTGTGTTCACGTTATTAAAAATATATGTTTTGGTATTCCAGATTTCTAGCGAATTTCCGTATGAGGAAATTTTACTAATAATAAAAATGTGAAGAACCAAATATCAAAATACATGTTGAAACTAAGCAACTTTTGTGTAATAGGTAACACATAAGTATACCTTATTTTTCGATTGCATCCATTCAATTTGAAGCCAAAATGTAAATTCAAAGATTTTCCTCATCTCGATGGAAATTGAATAAATACTAACCATAAGACATTAAGACCTAATAAACAATATATTGAAAATATCCTTTAAACTCTGGTCATTTTGATTTAAAACAGTTAAGAAATTAACACATAGCTATTAAAACGCTTTTATCTAACGGTAAATTCAGCATGCAACAAATTAGCTGTCATAAAAGATTAATTCAAATAAATTGCGTGTGGTCCAATGACTGTGGCGGGCATGTTATTAAATCGATATCAATTTGGCGGTAAAGCATCGGTTGTAAATGAAAAATATCGAATAAGTCAAGTCTTTACAACTGAACGCTACTGCTAAAATTTTAAGATATTATGAGTAACTGGAAAAATCTATCATCATCATCATAGTGTCAGTTATGACATCAAAAATAATAACTTTTATTAGAGGTATGTACCTATATTAAAAGTAGTAATAATTATGTAATTATATTATATTTTGTTATGATATGATACAACATGATGTTTTATCCGTGCAGGGGCGGAAAAAGAATACTAACACCTTTGGTTTTAAGTATGCCGCCATAATAACCTTGTGTTGTGTTCCGGCATTAGTGACCCAAGTTCCTGTACCCTTATGGGACAGCAGCTTGTTCGCGATGCCACTGGCGTTGCAAACACCCATAGGCGACGGTAATTTCTAAATTCGTAGACAGCATCACAACAATATATCCTGTGAAACAATATCCCAATACCCTAATATATTTTAAGGAGAGGATTGTCTCAGTCTCGAATAATCATTTAAAGTTTAAGTTAGCAACAAGAACTTATAATTATAATTTTAAAAAAAAGCTATGAATAATTTTAAAAGTCAACTCAAAGCAGCATCGTAATTCGTGAAAAAGTAATAAAGTAGATACTAATATATTGTCTTCTTTAATTTGTTTGTTATATTTATATACTTTTTTAAATAATGGATCTTATCTGGAGGCAAGTTGGCAATAAATCTGACGATGGGCGGGAGTTTGGTAATTCACAAAGTGTTATGGCGATATTTCTAATTAAAGTTTGGACTGGTTGTATTACCTTTAACGGTGGACACGTCATAAACTTATGGCGTATTAAAAAATTTATCTAGTATTGGAATTTGTTATATTTTATATAAAATTGTATTAATTTAAATACTTGATTTTTGTAAAGGCGATATAAATTACTTCTCAAAGGTAGAAAAAAATAGCACCTCTCAGTTTTTTTGGGTAGGAAAATATATTTTCTGATTGGTGTACTGCGGGCTTAGCTATAATTATACTCTAGCTATTTTTATACCACTCTGTCATCACGTTTTAAATAACAACTTTAGTTATTTTATACGAATATTTTGCGCCTATTTAACAATCAAATACAATTTAATGCAAATCTATACGATTCACCTCTTACCGATAGGCGATCTCGATAAGTCAAAACATATAACTAATTTCTCTGAAGCAAAAGACACGAAAATGTTTTGCACTGTGATGAAAATTAAAAGTGGATTCCAAACTGAAATCTTTTCCTGTACGTATCAATAACTAACTAACTAACTTAACTTTAGGTTAACTTTAGGGTAAAGGAAAAAAATCAAGTAAGAGATGGTTATAATATTAATGCGGTACAAGTTATACTGCTTATAACTTGTACCACAAACATCCGGTACACTGCGCTTACAATTTTTAAACGACGATATCGGCATGATCTGAAAGATATAATTTGCAGCGAATCTATGTTTTCGGTGTCGGTCATTGTTTGACCTGATTACGTTGTTTATACTGTACGCTTATTTTCACTAATAGTTTTAAATGAAATATATTCTTAAAATATATTGTTTAGAGAGAAACTTAAGAAAGAGCTTGAGCGCTGTTTTTTTTTAAATTAATGTAAGTAAACATCAGTTAAAATTACTTTGGTCATTATCAGCATTATTTAAGCATTTGATCCCGTTTAAAACTTAAGATTTTACTTTTGTTTTCGAGGACTATTGTTGAATATTGTCATAGAGTTTTTTGCCGACATTTTTTGCAATAACATTTAAAATAACCCAAATTTTGAGCCACCAAGAATAGGGCTAAAAAGAAAAAATATTATAAGAAAAAAAAGAAGAATAAAATTAAAAAAAAATCCAAACTGAGCTCGTATACCTTCACAATCGATTAGAATTAAGTCAATGACTCCTAAACAGACGGATATCGTTTTCTGATGGCAGTTTATCACACTGTTGCGTAACATAATACATGCGCGTCGAACTGGTCGATGTAATTTAATGCCAAACTTAGAGTTTCAAAGCATTTAAACTATTAGACATAACATTTTAAAATTTATATTTTATAAGGTATTTTTACTCATTATTGCTTTATTGTTAGGATTATTCAGTTATATTCCATATTCATATTTCTATTCATACACGGTTGTAACTTACATTCGAATTTATATACTCCAAAAACTTAGATTGTACTTAAAATTCAATGTCACTTTTTTATTTACATACTTACATTTACATACCAAATGGAATACATGTGTTAGTAGTCTAATTTGATTTTCGTGGTACAAATGAGTTTTGAATGAAATTGTAGAGCTTTAATACAAATTTATCTATTAGAATTAGGGAGTCTAACGCCATTTGCCATGTTAAATATATAACTTTGTAAATTTTATGCAAATGATATTAGCACAAGAAAAGAAAATTTCCCGGTTGGACATCGACAATCGTGTCATGCAATAGTTTATTTCTTTGGGTAGATTCGTGATTAACTCTTGGATTATGATAATAACTAAGTGAAACATGTAACAGGGAAATTGGAATTAATATTAAAATATATTTATACGTGAATTAATAAAAATGATAATTACATTTATTATAATCAGGGATGAACAATAAAAAAATATAACAAGCAAGGCGGAGCTACCCAATAAACTGACCAAGCTCCAAAAAATCATATTACAGAAAAAATTGTTTGCTGTAACTTTAGTTTAAAGAAAAGATTAGTTAAATTAATTGCCTCTAAATTGTTTTAGGGTCTATAGTGTTTTTATCCGATGAAAATTATTGAATAATTAACTAGTTAGTAGTTTTTAAGTTTCAACTATTAATTTTCTTAAGCAATTTTATTAGAGAAGACGATTTGTTTTTAATACGTTGACTCTTCTTTTGCTAGATTTTATATAATTATTTAAAATGGTATATATATTAAAAATGTTATATTATTTAAATTGGTATTTATAAAGGTGAAATAAAATTTATTTTAACCTTATAGTAATTTAGAAGTTCTAGAAGCTCGATTTAAAACACCGGCGAGGCTTTTGTGAAATATGATAAGTGAGGGTTTGATGCGACGAGCCGAAAGAAGAGTTACGCTGGGAGATGGAAATCTCTAGCTACGGCTTTTAATTGGTAAATCGTTTGATATTATTATACTAATTTGTTTATGCTTTGCATGCAAGAGTTGCTAGGGTATTGTTTTATTTATATAAATTATTCTGATTTTCATATAAAACCTTATTTCAACTATTTAAAAAAAATTTATAACTTTCAAAGATATTTTATGAGGTCTACATTTTTTTTATTGCTGTAGGACAGCAGACAGTCTGACGGCCCGCTTAGAATTTAGCAGTTATCATCGCCTATGGGTGTTTGCAACGCCAGTGGCATTGCGAACACGCCGCTGTCCCATAAAGGTACAGGAACTTGGGTCACTAATGCCGGAACACAACACAAGGTTATTATGGCAACATACTTAAGACCAAAGGTGGTTGCCATCCAGACGGGCTTGGGGTCCTACCACGTATCTAGGGTTGTTTTGTCGCCTTTTACGACAGGTCGACCCCGGCCGCAGAGGTCAAAATTTTTTTCCACCCCTGTACGGATAAAAGCATACAAAAAGCATTTAAAGAAAATGAAAAGATGTTCTGAATTTTGAAGTTGGTCAAAAAGTAATCTTAAGTAACCGCAAAGTAAATTTATTTAATATGAGTCGAGGTGTGGGCCCAGTTACAGCGATGCAAATGCCCCAACCGCACATCATACGATCGTGATATTATCCCGAGACAATGGGCGATTACTTTTGTATGAAGGTATCTTTATATATTTAGAAAGAACGGGTTCAAGTTTTGTTATGTAGCGATTAAAACTTGTATTATTTGTCTATGTGTTTTACAAAAAAAAAATATATTATCAGATTCGAATTCTTATTAATTTTAAGATATCACTTAATTTATAAACATTTATAATAATTGCTTAAAAATTATAAAACATGTATAAATCAAACTTGATGATATTTGTGTTATTATAATCGAAGAAATTCTATGCTAGACAAAAAATATTTTAATGGTGAATAATATGACTATAAATATTTGCAGAATACAATAATTAAAAATCAAATTTGGGCCTAAAAACCCTAACACATTGTAATTATTTGCACGTACATTTTCATTATAATTGCAATAGCGCTTATCAAAACTAGAATGGACTGAGCCCTTTATTGACGACCTCGGTGGCGTAACGGATAACGTACTTCGGTACACTTGCGGAGGTCACGGGTTCGATTCCCATCTCGCGTCTTGGTGTTTATGTATATGTATTTATTTACAAAAAAAGTATATTAGTTGTCTAGGGCCTATAACGCAAGTGCTACTTAGTTTGGGACTAGATGACGCTGTGTGAATTGTCACATAATATTTATTTATTTTATAAAAAAATTAGATATATTTTAGTAATAAAAATTGATACAGAGCTTAAAATAAACATACATATAAGCAGGCCTCTTTCCCGTAGGGGTAGGCAGAGACCACTTCTTTCCACTTGCTACGATCCTTACATACTTGTTTCGCTTCGTCCACTTTCATTATTCCCTTCATACATGCCCTTCGGTTTAGGGTACTCTTGACCTGGCCTTTTTTTTAAATAAACATCAAGTGAATATCTATATAAATATATATATATACTTTTTATTCTGACATGAATAACTTTTTATTTTTGACAAACTTAAAATTATAATAACATTCATGGTGAAGAATTTGTGATTTTAACTTTTCCAATGATTTCTTATAAGCATTCATAGTGGACAGAAACTTAAATTAATAGTTACCACTTTTCATATATATTCTATAAGCCGCTAATGCTTATAACTTGAATCGTAACAACGAAAGCACGAATTCAATAAATTTGTTAAAGCAAAATGAAGCTATAAGGCCATTTCAAACAGTAGTTCAATGTAACAATAGATTAGTGTACGAGTACTTAAGGAAAATGTACCTTAAGAAGTATGGGAACTTATTAATACGTAATGTTAAACAAAGTTTAATATATAGAAATTTAAAAGAATATAATTATGTAGTATGAAAACACACATTTATAATTTCAGCTCTTTCTTTCTTGTATTATATTTCACACTAAAATATATATAAAATATATATAAAAATAAATAGTATATAAATACAAGTTTAATGTAAGTTTTTGTTTTATGTTTTTATTTTATTTTATGTGTTTTAGGTGGAACAATAAAGAGTTGACATTCATTCATAGATATATTATAGTAAGTGAGAAAAACGTTTTCAAATTTAAAACTCAGTAGATGTAATGTTAGTATCCATACAGGGGCGGAGAAAGTATACTAACCTCTGCGGCCGGAGTCGGCCTGTCGTAAAAGGTGACAAAACAACCCACCCTAGCTACAGGGTAGGGCCCTAAGCCCGTCTGGATGGCGACCACCTTTGATATTAAGTATGCCGCCATAATAACCTTGTGTTGTGTTCCGGCATTAGTGATCCAAGTTCCTGTACTCTTGTGGGATAGCAGGGTGTTCGCGATGCCACTGGCGTTGCAAACACCCATGGGCGACGGTAAATGATAAACTTTAAGCAGGCCGTTAGCCTGTCTGCTGTCCTACAGCAATAAAAAAGATGTACTATTTAACAACGGTTAGGTGCCAATATTTTGACTATGAATAGCATGAAGCTTTCATCCTAAAAGCTCGAATGCCTCATACACCAAATATTACTTAAGACCAAAGCACTCGTTTCCACGGGATAGTGATTTTTACACGGAAAATTTAAAAGATCAAACCTAATGCTATATGTTCTTAGAACCCGATTCTTTATTTGTTGAGCTATTTGGTATTTTGTTTACGTAATTTAGAAGGTTGTTGGGCACGTTTTCTCTTTATTCAGTTTATGTTTAATTAGGTATATCAAGAATCTAAGTTCAGTTATTCACGTTCTTTAGTGAACTTGCGAAAGATTTGTTCAAAAGGTCTGTCTTATTACAGTTTCAAATGTCGTCTTAAAAATATCGTCTTTGTTTTCTGATTATTGGAGGGGATACATTATTGCAAACTACAATATAAAAATCAGCAATACAGTGAATATTAATAAGTTAGAATGGAAATACTGAAATTTTAGTAATATATTTCTTTTAAGAATTTCAAGGAAACTTCATCTTATGGTTTTTTAATTTCTTTCTCTTAACTAGTTGTTTCATAAACTAAGTATTAAATAAAAAAAAATATTAAAGTTAATCAATGCATATGTTAAATTGACTGTGTTCTTTAAAAATAATTCCATTGTTGAGTATTGTGAAGGGTTGAATGCTGTAAGCTTTTTGTGCATGTGAAGTTTGGTGATGATTTTTTTCTTGTAGAGTATATAAAAAAGCAGATGTTGCTTAATTTTTACAGGTTACTGCTGGATACCATAGTCTCAAATTTTCTCTTTGTACGACTCGAAAAGAGGAAAGGCTATTTTATTCGAAACACGTTGTTGTTGTAATACAGAAAGAACCCTTTCACTTGTCATTTGAAATTTTCCTATTTCTATAATTGTTTTCTTAACGTAAACGTTTAAAATACCAAATAACACTAACAGATTATAAAAAGTAATATTTCGTCGTGATCGTAGAATAACGTCGGATTTGAAAAAAATCCAAAATTCACTTTTTACCATATTTGGATACTACATTGTCTAAATATTATTGCTACATTAAAAAAAAATTACATGTATTTTAGATTTCAAATTAAGCAGTCGGTAAAGTGACGGATATGATAGACTCTCATAGCAAAATGACGCTTGGGTATTTTTAAAATGGCTGTCCTGTAAAGTTTAATATATGTCAGATCCGTCACTATTCTACGACTACGACGATTTGATTGGTTATAAACATTAATAGTAAAAAATGGGTCTCATTGAAGCGCACTTATGATTATTTCTATTATAACACTCACCTCTATCTCCTCCTGTAGCCTTTAGATTCCCTACAAAAGTTCCAATCCTTGCATCTTCTTTGATATGGAAATTGTATCTTGATTTGTCAAACAATGCTTGTCCCACACCAGCAGGAATCACAGACACATGTATCACAGCATTCTGGGGAGCTGCTAACCCTCCTCCATCAGTCGCTGACACTTCAAGATCAAACTTACTATCCTTATCTACTAATGCAGGTTTAGTTACTAACACTTCTCCAGTACTTCTATCAATTCTGAATATATCGTTGTCATTGCCAGCTATTATTCTGTAACTAACTGTACCCAATTTGCCTGAATCTTCATCAGAAGCTGCTACAACGACTATAGGCTCTGTGGATGACAGTCTACCTTCTTTTAATGATACATTGTAGTCTTTAGAGATGAAGGTTGGGGAGTTGTCGTTTATATCGATTACTTGGATCTTCACCATTGCGGTTGTTGACAGGCCCCCTGCAAATAATATAAATAATTGGATGCTTGTCCGCATTGTTGTAACGATGTTTAATTGACGGGCTTGATTTACGGTATTGTCAGTCGATGTTATGGTAATAATTGTAAGTGGATTATTTAAATGATCAATTGAGAATGTATTATTGTTTAAGAGGTTAGGGTCAATCGGTATTCAAATTAGCTGTGTATGTTTTATAATAATAATCCATTTACGTAACCTAGCCTTCTATAACTGAAATGGACTTAACTCATTAATTAGATATATAAAGCAGATGGCAGTTGCTATCGCAAAAACGAATTTATTCATATTTATCCTAGTGGGTATGTGCCTTCTAAGTAAAAATAATTCACTGAGGTGTATCGATACTTAAAGACGTACTGAAGTTTTACCTATGAACGAAAAATATTACCACAGAGTATATTATAAACAAGAACATTACAATTAACTTTGTTTATTTAACTTCAATAACAACCTGAATCTCTGAAAATCCTCAAATTCCATGGAAGCGGTTGAACAAAGTTGCGCGTTGAGATTGTTTAAAAAATAAATAAAAATCCGAATAATAGTTGGCCCATTCTCGCTCCATAAATCAGTTGAGTTGCGCACACCGACACGACGGATATTTACGGAATTTATTTGTGACTCACAATTTTGCCACTGATTTAATTTTCTGGGCCTGAACGATTTTTTAATACAATTTTATTATTACTTTGTTCGTGGACGGAATTCCGAACCAACGAGTCTATTCTTCGAGAGCTGGGCATCAATCAGAGGCTATCAAACACAGCGCAGGCTCGCATCCTCACTCTCTTTGGACACGTATCACGGCGCGGAGGCGAATCCATCGAATGCCTGGTAGTGCAGGGCAAGGTTGAAGGCACCCGACCACGCGGGAGATCACTGCTGAGGTGGACGGACCAAGTGAAAAGCGCCATCAACGTTCCTTTGCACGAATGCGCAAGAAGAGCGGCAATTCGCGAAGAGTGGCGTCGTATTGTAAAAGAGGCTACAAAAACCTCAACGTGACGGCCACGACCACTCTGGCAAGAGTGTAACGCCAAAGAAGAAGAAGATTACTTTGTTCTTTTTAATATTTACAATTCAAAAAACGCATTACTACTATATTTTACATTACACCGTGTTTAAAAAAATCGTTAACATTCTAAATGATATTGAGTTAATAGTATATTAAGTTTTATAGACGGCTATCAATAATGTTGCTATTCACCAACAGCTCTTTTTAAAATTGCGTGGTTAGGCATTGTCTATACCAAGCAATGTCAGGGTTCTGGATTATTATTATTACGTTCGTTTAGTTCTAGGATAGTTAATTGTTTCCAACAAAATAATAATTTACTTAGTTGGGATATTTAAAGTATTGCGCGTGTTATGACAGCCATCTTCAATGTTGTGTTATTATTATAACATTAATTTCAATTTCAGAGCTTGGAAGTAGTAACTTAAGTTTAAATCGAAGCCGCAAATATTTGCATTATGTTTACTAGACGGGAGATTTTTTTCAGTAACCACGTTCGTTTGTGTATTACCTATAAAAGTCATATATTTACCTCTATCTGTGGCTATAACAGGAAACTCGAAGTCACTGCTGGCTTCATAATCTAAGGGCGCTGATATGCAAAGCTCTCCCGAGTCGGGTTTGATTTGAAACTGAGGTTTGGCTGAACTGTCTCCGATGGTGTAGTTGACTAATGCGTTGACTCCGCAGTCGGGATCGATTGCTGACATCTGAAACAAAAACAAGTGCTGTTTACTTGATACTAATAATATCAATGTGAAAGTAACTCTGTATATCTGTTACATTTTAGAAGAATTTCGGTATAGAGATAGACTAGACCTTGGAGAAGGGTATACGGCATTATTGGCACTTTTTTTTAAATTTATGCGACAAAACAACGTTTGCCAGATCAGCTAGTAGGTGTACATACTCATACGTATGGATAAGTTGGCATCAATAACACTCATCAACTAGTCTTAGAAAAAAAAACTCCATGACTATTCAAAGGACTGGAAAATCGCAAGACCTCACATAGCGCGTCTCAGTCACATTTTAAATACATTTAATTAATCGCGATAGTAATCGCAGCGAGTCGTCGGCAACCGCAATTAGTCGCATGTTGTCGCACTTGGATTGCAAAGATGCCTTTGTTACATCGTAAAAGGCACGTTTCCTGTTTGTTCCCTTCTAATGTTACGTCTAGGTAACTTGAGTTGTAAATATGATTTCCTTATATGCTGTGAGAGGTATAAATTTTTACCAGAATATAGACTCTAGTGATAAAACTGCACGTAGCATTTATTATTTTAAGACAATAAAAACAAATGCGAACATACATTTGATTTCTATATTAAAACCAACATAATTTACTTTCTAGTATATGCATTAATAGAAAATTCTTGCGAAATTGATTTGGGAATTAATCCCTAGGATAATTAACCTCACGCTTTAAGTAATGTAGGAAACAATTGGTATTATTTATACTACATTAAATGGTAAACGTAAATCGAAGATCTGAAGAAAATTAAAACGCAATTCTGAAAAATTTCCTCACTCACAAAATAGGTCAGATTACTATTGATTTTCTTTAATATTTTATAACTTTTAGGTGCTCATTGACTATTAAATATTTATAACTAAATGAAAAATATAAATTACTTGCAATCAAACTAAAATATTTTTTACGGTTCGTTAAAAGGAATCCCTATGACAGTAACATTATATTAAAGAGTAATAACGAGACAACACTGAAATAAAGTCATTAGCGAAATCAGTAAAACTAACACTGTTCACCATTCAATACACGCACAGTAATATGAACTTTATGCATTAAAGTTTAAAGTTGAATTTAAACCAGAACCAATTAACAATTTTGCAGACGCCCATTTATCTTAGTACAGAGCAAGATGCGATTAATCAAAGGCCCTTGTCATGTTGCTAATATATGTAGATAAAGCGAAAGATGATTTTAAGGCAATTATATGTTGGCAGCGGTTGGTCTTTTTGGACTCTTTAACACCATTGGCAATTTGTCCGGTTACGTTGGTGTTATTGGCTTGATATCTTTGTTTACAAAATTAAAAGTCATCCCTTTTCCTTTCAATTTCTTAATATTGACTTCGTTTCAATATTTATAACGAATATATCTTTCGATTTGCAGTTAGAGTATGAATTAATGACACACATATGGTTAATTTGACAGAATTAAAATACAATATATTTAATCCAACGAATAATGAAATTAAATAAAAAGATTTTTTTTTATTGCTGTAGGACAGCAGACAGGCTGACAGTCCGCTTAGAATTTAGCAGTTACCGTCGCCTGGTGTTTGCAACGCCAGTGGCATCGCGAACACGCTGCTGTCCCATAAGGGTACAGGAACTTGGGTCACTAATGCCGGAACACAACACAACGTTATTATGGCGGCATACCTAAGACCTAAGGTGGTCGCCATCCAGACGGGCTTGAGGCCCTACCACGTAGCTAGGGTGGGTTGTTTTGTCGGCTTTTACGACAGGCCGACGCCGACCCCGGCACGGATAAAATTAAAAAAAATCTTCAAAAGTCTACTCTTCTTTTGAACCTAATATACTCGTATATTGTAAGTCATTGAAACTATCCTCAAAAGTCGTAAACAGCGATAATCAGATTATTTAGCAAATAAATCTATTTCAGCTATTTCTCTATTATTCTTTTATCAGAAAAAGGAATTGTAATTAATACCACCGCACTAACGTAAAAGGTGAAGCTGAAAGATAGCTCTATAACATTACTCAATGTACCTCGGGTTACACAGAAGAAAAATTGATATTTAATCTTCTGGGCGTGCAAAGTTATAAGAGTAAATTAGTACCTTTGTCCTATATTTGCCACCCATGAATGCAACTTATGCTCAAAGGCAAAATTAGAAGTCCGCAATAAGGGCTGTCGTATTGTAAGGATCGGAATGCTAGGCCACAAAGACAAAGGTTGACAGGCTGCATGCTTTTAAGTTTTGAATAGTTATAAAATGGATAAAATTAGAACTGAGTATATATGTATATATAAAAATCTTGTGTCACGATGTATGTTGGCAATAAACTCCAAAACCACTGCACCGATTTCAATAAAATTTCACATGTACCCGTATTTTGGTCTAACTTACTAGATAGGATAGTTAACATCTCAATTATTTGCTATATCGTGAATGTAAACGAATAAAATGTATCAATTCATTGTTTCTTAAGCAATTGTTTATTTACTGTTTAGTTTTATGAAGTTCTCATAGAAGGCGGTGTACGTTGATTCATCGATAAAATTCTTCAATATTGTTTGACATCTAGGTTGCAAATACACCCAATAGATGGCGCTGTTCGATTTTACCGGAAGGGTTTTATTTCCTCAGTTACGATCAGAGAAATAAAATATGGCGGTACGAAGTTCGCCGGGTCAGCTAGTCTGTATATAAGTTTGAAAATACCGCCCGCCAGTGATTTAAAAACTGAAAGGTAAGACAAGAGTGGTATGGCTAAGTAATTTGAAGAAAAGAATGCCATGTAACAAGGAAAATGCTAGAAATTAGAGTAGATGGATACAAAAGGAAAGGAAGGCCAAATGGATGGATGGACAAAACATGGTGAAAAAAGATGGAGATTGCGGCTAAATGATATCAAAACAAGCGTTATAAAGTTCCTTCGAATTCAGCAGCGCGTTTGCATTGCCTCTGATGTTGCGAACGTCAATAAGCAACGGTGATCACCTGTTACCGTTGGCCTGTCTGCTGAACTCCAACTATTAAAAGAGAATCTACAGAGGAGAGTGGAAACAAGGGATGAATGAATGAATGAAAACACTTTATTGTTCACCAAATTAAAACTATGTTCTTAAAAACTAGGTACAATAATTGTTGAACAAAGGGCGGCTTTATCGCTTAAAGCGATCTCTTCCAGGCAACCCCTAAACTAGAGAAAATACTGAAAAAAGACAGTGGCGGTGAAGACAATAAATAATAAGAAAGATTTAGAGCATAAATAAATAAATAATATAATAAGGAAATGTGCCGATCCCATGTAACGTCGAATATCAGGAAGAAGAGTGCTAAATTTAAAAAATAGATGTTAAAAGTTTTATCTCTAAACTAATCTTTACAATTTAACATTGAAATTAAATTGTGAAGTTGTTATTAAAATAATTAAATTATTGATCACTCCTGTCCATCCAAAGGTTGCCTGGAAGAGATCGCTTCAAGCGATAAGGCCGCCACTTGTACAATGTACTATTTTAAAATATATTATGTAATCTGTAATTTTTTTTTGTACAATAAAGAATAAATAATAATAATAATAAATTATCCTAGACGTTTTAGCAGTTCACTGTATTACCCAAAATTTGTAACATCGATAAATTTTATCACGTTTGGAATATCAAACGCAAAAGAAGCACCGTTCGCAAATATCGGCGACACCATTAAAACAGCTAATTGAGACATTGACAATTTTAAACGTTCAAAAGTGGTTTAAGCGGCTTCAGGAATGCCAGCTATAAATCTTATTGTACCTTTATCACCTTAGCAGATATGGTCCGCGTTATTTTATTTTAATTTTAACATCCTTGAGTACAAAAGCTATGTGTGCGCTATATGAGTTGTATTTCATTTGTTCCGTATACGAGTACCATTACAATGCCACGTAAAAAATAAATAAACATATACTGGGTCTATTCACATAACACCATCTAGTCCCAAAGTAAGAAGCATAGCACTTATGTTATGTGTACTAAATAATTAATATACTACTTAGTGTACATAATTTTCTTTTGTAAATAAATACATATTATACATAAAAAAGTGTGTATGCAATTCAAACACGACAGAAGTGAAACTATAGAAAAGTAGCGTACGAGAGAATGACAAGATAAGAGTTGGGCGACTACGAAAGGCCAAAACTCCTTTTGGCAGCAGCGTGTTTGCGATGCCACTAGCGTTGCAAACACCCATAGGCGACGGTAACGGCTAAATTCTAAGCGAGCCGTCAACCTGTCTGTTGTCCTACAGCAATAAAAGAAAACAAAGTTAAAAACCTTGTCTATTATCAGCTTTCATAGTCTACTCGTGCGAAACCTGGTTGGTGCACTAATCAATTAATATAACAATATGATCTGATACAATAAATACTTCTCTGCGAAAGAGATAATCTTAATACAACTATTTATTTAAAATTGAAAAATAAAAATGTAACAAAAATAAAACAAACCCGCTCACTGCATTCGGTCGCTGCAAACGACACTAACTCAGCATGATTGGCACACAATATGGTATCAAATGGGTCCCCCATTTAAAAATTGTCCGCAGTCTCGAAAAAGAAACAAAAATGTATACCGTAAGCGGCAGTTTCAAGGCTCTGACAGACTTATCCGCCCGTTGTTTTTTTCGAAGCGTAAACGACTAGTGCCGATGTGTTGAGTTAATGGTACATTGACGAATGTACTGCAATTGGTTTCAGGTCCGTATTTTATTGCGTTTCAGATGTTTTTAAAATAGGTTTTTAAAATATTGTTATCACAATTAGCACTTTTTTGTTGCTATAGGACAGCAGACAGGCTGACGACCCGCTTAGAATTTAGCAGTAATCGTCGCCTATGGGTGTTTGCAACGCCAGTGGCATCGCGAACACGCTGCTGTCCCATAAGGGTACAGGAACTTGGGTCACTAATGCCGGAACACAACACAAGATTATTATGGCGGCAGACTTAAGACCAAAGGTGGTCGCCATTCAGGACCTACCACGAATTTAATCAATACTAGTTAAATCTAAAGTACATCCATCTTATTCAAGTGGTCATTAATGATTGGAACCTGAGTCTACTATTGAAATATCACAGTATATACCGAGTGGGCATTGCGTCGGTGCCTATTTATGACATTTCCTTGGCAATCAATCAATCAAAATTATAACAAGAAAATATCTATAACATGCAAGCGGGTAAAGAAATGTTTCCATTAAAGATTTTTCGTTCTTTAGTAAAGTCCGAAGGTCTTGTTAGGACACCCTCGTGAATCTATTTATACATTGTCTCAACTCAGCTATTACAAGGGCAAACCTATGAATATTTTTTTTTATTCCTGTAGAACAGCAAATAGGATGACGACCCGCTTAGAATTTAGTAGTTACTGTCGCCTATGGGTGTTTACAACGCTAATGGCATCGCGAACACGCTGCTGTCTTATAAGGGTACAGGAATTTTGGTCAAAAATGAATGTAGCAAAAATAGTAATATTCACCAGTAAAGACTACAAAGGTTTGAAAGACTCACCTGGAGACCTATATATATATTGCGGGTTCACATCTGGCATGCAGGCATTTGGCAGTTTTTCACCCCTAATGTACATATTGTAGCATAATTGCTATATACTGAAGAGGAAAACATCGTGAGGATACCTACATCCCGAGAATAGCGGTGTGTGTAATCTGACAATTTGCCTTAGACAAACGTGGCGGGTATATGATCCGTTCCATTAAGGGGAAGGCTCCATCCCAGCAGCTGGACGTTATGGACTGTTTAATTAAAGAACTTAGAAAGAAGAGACTGAGTTGTTATCCGTGCAGTGGCGGAGAAAGAATACTAACCTCTGCGGCCGGGGTCGGCCTGTCGTACAAGCCGACAAAACAACCCATCCTAGCTACGTGGTAGGGCCTCAAGCCCGTCTGGATGGCGACCACCTTCAGTCTTAAGTATGCCGCCATAATAACCTTGTGTTGTGTTCCGGCATTAGTGACCCAAGTTCCTGTACCCTTATGGGACAGCAGCGTGTTCGCGATGCCACTGGCGTTGCAAACACCCATAGGCGACGGTAACTGCTAAATTCTAAGCGGGCCGTCAGCCTGTCTGCTGTCCTACAGCAATAAAAAAAAAGAGTACCGTATTTTTAAACCCACTTAACAGTAAGCAGTTACCATCGCATATGGATGTTTATGACGCTTGAGGCACCGCGGACACGCTGCTGTCTCATAGGGGTGGGTACAGGAACCAGGTTCACTGATGCCGGAACACAATAGAAGGTTATTATGGTGGCATACTTAGGACCAAGTGCGGTTGTCAACCAGGCTTGGGACCCTACTTAGGGTGGGTTGTTATGTCACTTTTTTACGACAAGCTAACCCAGGCCGCAGGGATCAGTATTCTTACTCTGCCCCTTTACGGAGGAATATTACTGGCAAAGTTATATAGTAATGCCTTAAGACAGTGGTTCATGAAAAAAATAAAATCGGACAATAGCAAGACTTGAATTTGTAGGGCCATTAGTTAAAACAGACTATATCTAAGTAAATAAACTTAAACCCTATATCCAAGTATTTAAGGTTCAATGAAAAATATTATTTGCAATAACTAAAAAACGATCCCGAACTTCTAATCCTGGGAACTGCTGTATCTCTTTCTATTGTTTTTTAATCATTATTTTACTTACTCGTGGATTTAAAAATTTCTGAAATACTTCACAATCTTCTTCTTGTATCTCAAAATGAACCTAATGAGTTACGCTATTAAATAAATATCTTCTTCCTGCGCTTCTCCTACATTATATAGGGTCGGTAAAATATGTTATCGCCTTCCACTATCCTCTGTTAGCCGGTATTTCAATATTAACACCCTTTTTCGCACCATCTTTTAAGCAATCTATTCATTTTTTCTTTCGTCTACCTCTCCTTCTGTATCCATCCACTCAAATCTCTCTCTCTCTCTTCACTCATATTTATCCTCCATTTGTTGCGGTCCATGGCTTAGTGTAGTGCCGCGCTGACAGGTATTTTAGGTGTTCGGATACCTGGTCTTCTGGTAGAAATGTAGGCAGGCAACCGATGCGTTGGACCGACGATCTTGTTAGAGTGGCCGGTAAAGACTGGATGCGAAAGACGCTGAACCGATAAAAATGGCGTGCATTAGAAGAGACCTACACTCATCATTGGGTGGTGAAAGGTTGAAAAAGAAGAAAGAAGGATACCTGGTCCAGCCACCGTTTCAATCCGTGCAGGGGTGTGAGGAAGAATACTGACCTCTGCGGCCGGGGTCGGTCTGTCGTAAAAGTGGGCAAAACAAATTACCCTAGCTACATGGTAGGGTCCCAAGCCTGGTTGGCAACCAACCTTGGTCTTAAGTGTGCCGCCATAATAACCTTGTGTTGTGTTCAGGCATTAGTGATCCAAGTTCCTGTACCCTTATGGGGCAGCAGCGTGTTCGCGATCCTGTCTATTGTGATAATTTACACAGTTCTATCTAGTCCTGAAGTAAGCAGCAGAGTGCTTACGATATGAGAGATAGACAACTGATATACTAACGCAGGCATACCAAAGTGCGAAAGCCGTCCTGCGAGTGAGGGAAATTCATCCACACCACCATATTACTTAATATAATTCCTTCCAGTTAGTTTATTTGGATGAAATCGCTTTAAGCGATAAGATCGTCTTTCGTTTCCCTAATATTATACTGTTATTATTTGTTAATATCCGGATGACCGAGCTCTGCTCGGTATTTTTTTTTATAAATTGTGTTTTTTGGAAATTAACAATTGATTTTCTTAGTCTAACCTCAAAGCAAACACTCATTGACTTCGTGTTACTTAACAACGCCATCTGCTGGAATAGCTTTAGTGTTGTTGTGTCGTTAAAGCAATTTAAAAAAAATTGTATTATTATTCGCCGATAGATGTCAGGAAGAGTCATTTTTCAGTTTAAATTGGGACTACTCAAACGCCACCTTTTTGTTTAAGTTGACAAAAAAAATGATTCCTAGCTAGATCGATTTATCGCCCCCGAAACCCCCCGTATACTAAATTTCATGAAAATTGTTGGAGCCGATTTCGAGATTCCAATTATATGTAAATATATATACAAGAACTGCTCGTTTAAAGATATAGGATTACTGTTTAGTGTTATTATATTGACCTAGTGATTAATTATTTATGAATGATTTAAACTAGCTGATCTGGCAAACGTTGATATGCCATATAAATAAAAAAAAACAGAACTTATTTACGTTCATCCCTATTTCACTTTTATCAAGTTTCATTTTCAAGACAAAAAGTCTTTGTGTTTCTCCAAGATTCAACCTCTATACCGAAATTTATCAAAATGCGTTCAGCGATTTAGGCGTGAAAATGTAACAGACAGAGCTACTTTCACGTTTATAATATTAGTATGGATGTATAGTAAACAATAAAGAGTTGTCTATATATTTATCTATCTGTCTATTGTATACTTGTGAAAACCATGCACAACACTTAATACAAACAAAACAAGAATGATTATGAACCCTTGTGCTTATTCTCTCACATTACTTGATATGATACGGTTTTTAAACACGGAATCACCAAGCATAAAGTGCGAAAGCTTCGCCACTATTTTAATTAAGATTAAATTCATTAAAGTCTTCAAGTAAATTGTTAAAATACTGCCAGAGCTGTAAAGGTCACGGGCAATGTTAAGACAATTAAAGAAATAAACTGAAAATAAAAGTGAACATTTCCACCTGTCTCATACAATTTATGTGCTTCAATGGATTTTATTTTGCATGTTTCCTGATTGTGTTGAGAACATTAAAGAAATTCACTACAATATAAGAGTTGTATATGTGTATTCTTTTGTGTGCGTGAAAAATTGTATTAAATTCCAGAATACTCTGGAAACTTAGCTGCACTTAACTTTTGGCTTTTTATTATTATTTTAAAAAATTAATAGAAATTATTTTTATGCGTATCGTACCTTAGCAAGTAATAAATAATACATAAAAAATTCACAAAGTAAGCGGAAGAGCGATTATGTTATGGGTACTAGACGACTACGTAAAAATGTTTTTACGTAAAATAAATTAGTAGATTTTATATTAAAATTATTTTATTAAAATATGCCTAGCTAGGTTACTATGTAGTAACTATATAGATTTTAATAATCCATACTATTTGTGTTAGTAGTCAGCGTAGATATATCTTGTCAAAATTATTCTCTCATAAGTTATACATTATATACTGAAAGCATATTAATGCAAATTTCGATTGACGTATCATTAATTATAGTCGGATTTTGTGTTTAAGCAAAGCACAATTTTAGTAAATATTTCGCAAATACCCTCTCATCAAACATATTTAAAAAATAGAAGCTTTTAAGAAAATAAACAATTTTTGAAATCACTGTTTTATTAATTACTTGAGTTTGATAAATTTGTTTAACAGTGCATTCAAAATAGTAAACATAGGTAGATATAGTATTTGAACTAAGCGTTATAACTGTAGTAGCTTTCGTTGCGACATAAACAAAATAGAGTATGGAATATGTGTTGTTTAAATTTGCGTATAGATATAGATCTTTCTGTTCGAATAAATACAAACATTGTATATTAGTTCTAAATAGAGGGCGCTGGCGTGGCACCGTCGTCCAATCGCGAGACTGATTACCAGTCACCGGAAAACGCCTTAAAAAGATGGCGGTGGGCGAGGGTTTTAGGTCAGCGGCAGACTCACTTGAATTTGGAATCTTGAAGAAGTCGGTTATATACCACAATATAAGTAAAAATTGTAAAAACTGAAATAGTTAAGAGTGTTCGAATAATAAGAAGTCTGATTAAGTTACTCTGTTAGTTAGTATAAGGATCTGGTCTCTAACATAATTTAGCTTTCAATAATTACCGATGAAAAAGCAACTATTAAATTCTTAAATTCGTTTACCTTAACATCAAACAATTTTTTACTATACTATCTAGTTTACCGTAAAAACCCTATTTACACTTATAACCGCAAATGATCTGAAATTGCCATGTCGGGCAACGAACCTGAGGTTTGATGTAAATCTAACTTTTATTACAAAGAATGGTATTTATTACATGAAACAATTTAGATTAAAAAAATTAGTACAATAGAAAAGCAATTTTCACACCGCATTTGAATCGAAAATCTATGATTGTTATGAAATAGTTAAGCGATATTTTGATCTAGTGGGTATTTGTCTGACTTATGATTGAAAGGTCGTACATTAGAGATCTTAGTAGACCTCTATCACAAGTCTTTAAGTCTTTGGGAGGAGGGGGTGTAAGCAGTTAAATCTATACAAATAAATAAAATTGGAGGATGTGTTTGTAATATTAAAATAACCGCTTTTTACTAAGTGCATTCGGATGTATACACGGTACATATACCAAAACAACATTTTTTACATTTGTTGTCTGGCTGTCTATCTGTCTGTCTGTTTGTTCCGGCTAATCTCTGAAACGGCTGGACCGATTTTGACGGGACTTTCACTGGCAGATAGCTGATGTAACAAGGAGTAACATAGGCTACTTTTATTTTAGAAAAAAAAATGGTTTTAGTTAAAAGTGATCAGTTTCGGTTTTTATGTATCAATTTAAGTTGACCTCAGATTTATATTATCAATCATATATAATAGGGTTCAGCTTAGGCTGGACCTTGTAGGTTCGAACGCAGTTTCTATATTTCATTTATTTATATTTTAGGGTTTATAGGGTTTGTAATTCAAAATAAACCATAAGATATATCCAAAAAATTCTGCCCAGTCACTATTCCACGCGGACGGAGTCGCGGGCACAGCTAGTAAAAAATATATATCGCTGTATAACATCAGATTAGTGGACACACTTTTTTTTCGCTTAGGAACAATAGACAGGCGGAGCCCACTTAACAGTAAGCAGTTACGGCATAATGTTTGCAACGCTACGGGCACCGCGAACTCGCTGCTGTCCGAATAGAAGTACTAAAACCTGGTCCACTAATGTCGGAACACAAAACCTTGTGTTGTGTGGTTATTATGGAGACATACGACTAGGGGTGGTTGCCATCCGGACGAGAAAATGGCTGTGGTTTTATTGGTGGCTGTAGTCATCGCTGGCTATCCCACAAACCGTAGTAATTTTAAGACGTAGAAATCTGACTTACTGGCACGTTTGTCTCTACGTATCCCAGTTTAGGCAGTCGAGATGCTTCCGGACATTGGGCAGAAGAGGAATACTGGAGTGGTTTTTAGTGGGTAAATCAGCGACGTGCGTCCCCTTCGCCAGTTGTGGGGGGCGTACGGGTGCATTGCACGGGATATCCACACTACCCCGCTGCCAGCCCATAGGCGGCGGGGTGTGCATCAAACATTTTCCACCTCACAACAAAAAAAGTCGAGACGCTTCTCATATGCCCTTCTCATATGATTTGAGAGACATTTTAATTAATATTAATATATTAAATTTTGATAATATTTGCAGAACAACTAAGTAGATATCAAGTTATGAAATTGAACACAGAATTAAAAATACAATGACTATTAATTAAAACTGTCGAGATACATTCCATTGGCGCCCACGGCCCACGAGCGGCACTTGCGCAAGAGCATAATCTCCAAATTGATAAACTAGACACTAATACTATACTGATTATTTGTTAAGCTGCCTCCACACCCTGGTAGGATAATAATACTAAATTTAAGCTGAGTTTTCTAAAGGTTTTGTATATAATTCTAGTATAACATTATCTCAGACATACAATAAGGTGTTAGTTTTTATGTGTTAGCCTTATATTTTTTTTTTAATACTTTATCTCATTCTGACTGGACTTCCAATAACAAGCGCTATTCGAAAAGCTGAGGACCGGACGAAGTGGAAACAGCTTACGAGAAAGGCAACGATTGACTTCCAAGGACACTACCTTCAGCAATGAAGAATTCGATCAAGTAAAAGATCTCATTCTGAAGATAAGACTATAGTCTTATCGTTGTTTAATGGAAGCTTTCAAATTGGAGCCTGAGAGCTTTTGAATAATCACATAAGCACATCATTTCATATAAGCACGTTTATTCGCGTCGATATTCTATGACATAATTACATATTAAAACATTCTATGACACAAATAAATGTGGCTAAATTGGTTCCTACAAGGAGACGGCTGTCAAATAATCTAATCTTGAAAGACAAATCAAAAGAAACAACTCCCTATTATTATTATCTGTGTAGTGGCGAAAAAAGTAATACATAGTCACTTTATAAACTCTTCAACTAATGTTACTGGGTAACCCAACTCTATTTCAATTAGAGACCGAACGGCTCACTCTTCATAGAAGCGTTTTATACCGGCTTTATTTGAAGCAATCATATCGAAGCAGAGATCTTTTGAATATTTTCAACATTATTTCCCATTATTTTGCATCGAAACCTTTCCGTGGCACTCTCTTTTCTTGACCAAAGAAGCAGAATTCAATAGTTAGAATATATGTAACTAAATTTGTTTTGCAAGGAATCTGGCATCACCAACCGCAAAAGGAAAACCATACCTTAGAACCTTGTCCGATGATTAACAAAACGCGCGCTCGTCACTTGTTGCATCTCATTTGTCACTATTATTGATCAGTCTATAAGAATCTTTATATAAAAAGGCATCTAACAGTTGTTCTTATCGGACAAGTTTAAAATAGATTAAACGCATATGCGATATCTCATTCTAACTTTTCCAATAACTAACGGGTGGTTACGAAATTGAATTAAAATATCACATTTATATACTTAGAAGATTGCATTATCATCTTATATACGAGTATAGACAAATTTTAGCATATAATGAATTATTTTTTAAAAGCCAATGGGCGTTTGGATTAATTTCTGGCTTGCGTAAGGCACGGGTTCGATTCCCGTCTCGCGTTTTGTTGTAAAATATACATTACGAAAGTAGTAAATCAGTTTTCTTGTACCCATAACACAATGCTACTTACTTTGGGTCTACATGGCTTATACACATTAGGCGAGAATAAGAGGTTATGGTGAGAATTGAAGCTATGATTTCTAAGCTTCCAGTAAGTTAAATGGTTATCGTATTTTAGTAATATGTTTTACAGTATCAGAACATATAATAAATTATTATTGCTGTTCGAATCTCTCGATGGTGGTCACATGCCATCGCTCATGTCGGTCTAATGCGAAATTCCAAACGTAATAGACAGTGGATGTGGCAATTTACTCTATACGAAGTGTGCCGATTTAATATTTCTCCTTCTTCTAATATGTTTTAATTTTGTAAGTATGACGCACACACGTTTTTTGCGTGCAGGGGCGGAGTAAAATGCCAACCCCTGCGGTTGGGGTCAATAAAAGGCGACAAAACAACTATGTACGTAGCTACTACTACGCAGTAGGGCCCCAAGCCCGTCTGGATGGCAACTATCTTTGGTCAATAATTATACCGCCATAATAACCTTGTCCGGCACTAGTGACCCAGGTTGATGTGGGATAACAGCGTATTCATGGTGCCACTGGCGTCGCAAACATCCATAGGCAACGGTGATTGCTTCTATTAAGTAGGACGTCAGCGTGTCTGCTGGGTGTTCCTCAGCAATAAAAAAACACAACTACCTTGTTTTTTATATTATTTTCTGTCCATCCAAAGGTTGTCTAGCACAAATCGCTGTTAGCGATAAGACGGTCCATTATACATAAGCGAATATTTCTATATAACTAGTTTTATGTACATTGTGTGCAAATAAAAAAAAAACTAGCTATCTTTTTCTCGTTTATATCGAAAGTTTTTAATTTGAAGCTTGGGCTAAGTTGTTGAATAAATTCCAGCCTCAGTGTGTTTTGACGCCTGCGTACATTAGTAGTTTTATTTTATGACCGATGAAATGAAACTCCTAAGAGGGTAGATATATAAATTTGTGTATGAATGAAAAACGATTTTTCCAATATTTCCCCCAGACTTACATGTTACCTTTATAGGTAACAGGCTAATTATTATCCTGTTATCAGCGTAATACTTTAGTTTGAAGATACATTATAATTTGATTGTGTGCACGAGAATGAGAAATACCAAAAAATTATTCCTGAATTTACTTATACCATACCTTGAGGTTGGATTCTCAAAGAACAAAGAAACAAAGAATGACAACAATGATTAATTTCGACCACAGAATTCATCAAATATATTCATTTCTTCTAAAGCGTTTGCCACATCCACATTTCATTACTCGTAACGCATGCGCATACGTGCATCTCGAGCTATTCTAATTAAGCAGCCATCCAAGATTTATAAGATATGGAAGCATTAGCAAGATTTATACAAAGAACACAATATAATGAGATAAAGCCAATGGCCGGCGCATTCAAATGCAACGCACCACGTAAATGCACTATTTGCCTAACTACAATTATCTGCATTTCAATGATATGGTGTTACATTTAATTGATAAGAATCTTACTAAAATATCTATACACAAATAACTGGACTATTTATATTACTAAATTGGAGTTTAAATAGGCTTATAGGAGTCCGAGCTGAACTCTGCCTGAGAAAGAACATATGGGGAACCCATTACCCTTCTGGATTTGAAGACACAATCGGGTTCACACACATATTACATCCTGCGGCCCCGACGCTCCTCGGGTAGTTTTAGTCCCTTAATCAAGAGACGGGGGCAGGGTATATTGCATTGGAATCCTATACTACCCTGCCGCAAGTTCCTACGTGTAAGAAAATACGTAGTGCATTTCTAGCTCAAAAAAGGCTGGCTGCGTGGTTACGGACAACTAAGGAAATGCCAATTTCGCTATTAGGTTCTAAGACGACTCCTTTAACGGTTGTTAAAGGACACGTTTCGAGATAAAAGTGTTTAAAATGACGAAGACTCAAAAGATGAAGGTATAAATTTGTTTATAAAATAATCACATAACATATCGATTAATACGAGAATGGTAGGCTTGGCTAAGTTAATACATTTTTAATGTCAACATATTTAACATCGATGTAATACGAAATAATATTGTAATAAAATGTCTATTGAATGGTTTCTACTTTCAATTTAAGCATAAACGTGTATTAATAAAATACATCGATAGTCAAAGCCGTTTTTTGTTTGCATGGTTCCGTATGAAATATTTTATTTGCTTTTTCATTGATTTATCGTACACTAATCAATAAGTGTAATTTGATAAATAATGATCTGATTATAATTAATTCTCTTTTTAAGGACTATAATTTATGACCTTTCCATACTCAGTAACAAATATATTATAAAAGGTAAATTACTGAAATTAAATGATATTGACATTTAACCCAATATATTTTTATATAAGTAATAACTATACTAATTAAGTAAACGTTTCAGACTGCTGTCGTCTGGAATCATTGCTAAATGTAAAAAACCAGTTAAGTATAGGTTTATATAAAATAGTAATTAATATACATAAAATAATACAAAAAAGTGACCCTGGATAAACGTTAACATATTCACTAAAAACAGAAAAACTTTGTGCTCTTCATTATTAATATCAGGTAGGTATTTTCTGTTAAATCTTCTACATCAAAAAAATATATCAATTATAAAAATATATACTCCTCGCTGAACCCTAAAATGGGATGATTTAAATAAAAATTAAAAGGTTTTTAACACGACTTCTATAGCGAAATTTAAAAAATATATTCTAGAACTGGGTCTTATAAAGATGTTATCGTTAAATTATATACACTTATTGTCACTGGCAAACTCAGTCAATATGTGCAGCGCTGTAATGTTGCCAGATGTATATTTTATTAATTATTAACACATATATAATATCATCATCAAATCCATAGACTCGTGTGGGATTAATGATGAATACAATTCATTGTAATAGTTACAATCTAAAGCATTGCGTTGATTTTCTAATGCCCAAAATTAATAATTATTTTTTAACTGTTTATTTATTTCTCCTCTCCCTCTTTCAAAATCTTTTATTTATAACTGAAGTTCAGCAAACAGGCAATGGGCTCATCCAATAGCAGAGGGCCATTGTCGCTTATGGACGTTAGCAACACTAGAGTTATCGCCAACGTGTTGCAGGCTTCCAAGAAACATTACAACGCCTTTTTTGAAAAATCCTGTCATACTGCACTAAGAAAACCGCAGCCGAAAATTCATTCCAAATCCGAAAAGTACGTAACATGAACGCTATTAAAATTACGCTACGTCACATAACCTTACTTCTCTAAAATAAAATTCAAATACCTAATACTCTATTATAATGTATTTATTATTTAGTATATGATATATAAAAATGTTTTTATGCTTACTTTGTGATGATTTTTTGTGAAGTAGCATATACATACTTTGCGGCGTTTTATCTCCTTTGTTGTTTTCCATTTTCATTAATTCTATTTCCGATAAAATTACTTCTTCCTATCACCTCTACGCAGACGATTTACAAATTTATGCACAAGCTCCTGCCGATAAGATTAGTTCTGCTATAAATCAAATAAACGTAGATTTAAATCATATATGTCAATGGAGCAATATGTTCGGACTTGCTGTAAATCCAAATAAAACCCAGTTAATTGCCATCGGTAGTCGTAAAATTAGGAGCAAAGTTAAATGGTCATCTTTACCGCTGGTTGTTTTTGATAACATACATATACCTTTTCAAGACACTGTAAAAAATTTAGGCGTGGTATTCGATAACGAGTTGTCTTGGCAACCTCAAGTATCTGAATTAAGTCGGAGGATTTTCTTGTCTTCTAGGACACTTAGGAGATTAAGGAACTTCCTGCCCACTGCCACCAAGGTTACGCTTGCAGAGTCCCTTTTGCTCCCCATTCTTGATTATGCTGACGCCAGCTATATTGATTTAACCCAAGAGCAGCTAAATAAACTTGAGCGTCTTCAGAATTTTTGTATTAGGTTCATATTTGGCTTGCGTAAATATGACCATGTCTCTGAATTTCGATCGAGGCTCAAGTGGCTTCCTATTCGCTTTCGCCGGAATACTCACATTCTCACTATCCTTTATAACATTTTATATAATCCCTATACTCCCTTTTACCTTAAGGAACGTTTCGAATTCCTTCGCCTTTCTTCGTCCGAAAAATTGCGCTCGAGTACGTATCGAAAGCTTGGGACACCTGCACACAGTTCATCAATTTATGATAAATCCTTTACAGTGCAGGCTGTCCAGCTTTGGAACTCATTGCCACTTTCTGTTAGAGAAGCTAAAACATTGTCAACATTTAAAAATAAATGACGCAGCCACTATTTGTCGGTAAATAATTATGCATAGCCAACTCTCTAGTTTGTTGTCTCTATTAGTGTCATAGTTGTAATTTCGAAAAGTTCAATGATATATATGTATATATGTGTGTGTATGTGTATGGATAATTATATTAGAATTATTTATTTATATTGTTTATGTGTATATTGTATGTATGTATGTATTATTGGAATATATGTATTTATTATTATATCTATATTCCTATATTTATAGCGCCATCTTCTCGCCAGATATTTTATCCAAATTCCTTTTGAGTACGGTTGCCTGGAAGAGATCGCTGTAAGCGATAAGGCCGCCGATTTTTCACCGTCAATTTATTGTATACTTGTGCTGTAATTTGTAATTTTGGTGATAAATAAAGCGTTATCTATCTATCTATCTATCTATACATACTGTAATCACAAAAAATAAACGTATAATTTTTATTTAACTTCAAAGTTAAATTTAAAATAAATATTTATATTTAATTCTTATGAGTTTTTAATTACAAACTAAAAATGTATGTGTTTGTCTGGCTAGCAGTTTGGTTAGTGAAATCTCGATCTTTGAGTTGCCAGCTAGTGGTTGCTGTCAATCTGATATCTAACTTGACTACTGCGCCTTACTTACACAGCAAAATTGCTTTTTGTAGTACGGTACGAGGGTGACAGTGGACTGATCGATGGAGAGGGATTGAAACATACGAGAATTTAATCTCGGGATTTTCAATCATAACATGGCAACATTAATCGTAAAGAACATAATGTGACACTACTTGCCGATTCATGTATGATATTCTATGACACTGCGGGACGCCTAAAGCTCTTTAGTAAAGGCTTTATAAAGGGAACACCTACGCAAGTTTATACCTTGAATAAGGCTTTGCTTGCAAAGTTATTTAGGGCAAAATATTTCAAATTATTTGTAGCATTAACAATGTCTTTTCGTAACCCCTGATTGGGGGAGGTCAATGGTTGCCGTGTAGAGACAATTATAATCAACACAAAAAGGAAAAGAATAAATGTTAACACCTCAAATGAGAATTCTCCTCCGTGATACATTGAAACAAAAAGAAAATAATTATATTGGAGTAAGAGAATCCCAAGATAGGAGTTCTTAAACGTACAGGAGTCATAGAACGCAATTGATTATACTAGTTATTTACAAATCAAATGAATAACGTTAAATTTCTTCTGATATTTATTTAAAAAAAATTAATAACACAAATATTGTGAGACAAAATATTCTGTTACATGTTTTTTTATATACAAAGTCTTAATACAAACATCTGAATGGTCATTTAGCATATTAATGTATATTAATCAGACATGTGTTCATTCAAAAGACGCCTACGTTAAAAATTTCGCATTTTGCATCAAAATAGTTTGTTAAATAAATTATAAACGCCAGATAACAATATATTTTTCAATATACAGTTTTATTTTCAGAAATGTATTATATCATCAATTATACTTTCAGAAACATTAATCCTCTTTTAAATAAAAGAATAAAAAATATAAGTTACAACTAAACGGAATTATTTAGTCACTTTTCAACGCCTTCGTAAATTTACTACATTAAGCAACTTAGAGGGTGACGTCAATATCCTTCGTCTTATTGGCGTTAAGGTGTGTATGATTATCACAGGAAAATCTTTTACGCGTCATTTTAGTTCGGTAACTTTTTATAATAATAGTTACACAAGATGGCGGAACACAGCGTAGTGAAGGGCCGCTTTATTGGTGATGTCCCTGCGATTTAATCGGTAACAGTATTTTAATTATTTTGCCTTATTTGACTTAGCTCAAAAAGTTTAACTAAAAATTAGTTAGTTACAGTTTAAAGTGGCACAAGAAAATATATATTTAGGCATATGACTATTATGAAAATAACAAAGATAAACAGATAGACATATTTTTTATTATAATGTGAGTTTCATACACCTTAATTACTCGATCAATGTGAATCATTAAATTTAAGCACTATTCAAGATTAGATTCCGTCATCATCATCATCATCATCTCAGCGTTCATCCCGGTTGCAACCCAAACTTCCGCTTCGGTGCCCGGGGTCCGCTTTCCGACTTTTTCTACTCCACTTCGCACGGTCTTCAGCATCCCTGGTAGTGAGCCCATTAGCACGCATGTCACCCCTTACGACGTCAAGCCAGCACTTTTTGGGTCTACCCCTCCTGCCGGGGCCCGGCGGAAGCGGCATGGCCATGGCAAAACGTGGCCGTACCAACGGAGCCGACACTCCTGCAATTTATCCGCAATGTCACGGACATGAAGACTGCCGCGAATGAGGGAGTTCCTAACGCGGTCCTTCCGCGTCACTCCAAGATTAGATTCCGTCCATGTCTTAAAAAAAACTATATAAAATGTGTTCGATAAAAAAAATTATTTTAATATACTACTGAAACGATCGTCATTGAAAATATATACATAATATTTTATTTACAAATACTATATACCAAAGCGGTTGCTACAACCGAGTTAAATTAAGTAATTAAATGGACAGCGAAAGCAGAGCCCTTGAAGATGAAGCGAAGTACTAAATTTTGTATCAAATATTTTAAATTCATGATTTAATTAATACATAATCGTAACCAAGTACGTTATTACAACATATAAGCGATGTGTGTTGAATAAATAAATTTATAAAGTAGTTCATAGGTGTCTTTGTAAAAGTTTGTTGCGAACTGTCTTTGTAAATATGTAAGTTGAGTTTTCTGCCGCTGGAGGCGTTGTTGTTCTCTTGTGAATATTGACTAATGTCACTTGTTGTGAGCAAATACATTATAATCCTATGAAAAGAAATCTAATATGAGTTTTATTGAAATATTGACTAAATCCAATAATGTGCATGTCCATTCCAGACTGCCTGATATTATATGACCACTCCATTTAAATTAGTTAACGGCGATATCCGATATCTCTAAATATTCAAGATCTTGAATCTTCAATCAACAATTCTGCGTGTTTCGTGTTCACAGGCATAAGATTCGGAATTTACAAAAGTCAAATAAATCTTGAAAAAAAAAAACGACAAACTTGCAATAAAGTTTTTTATGATTGTTTTTAAAAGGTTCTGGAAACTTTATATAGAGGTGAAGTAAAGATTAAATTTGGGTGATTAAAATAATTTAATAATGATTATTATTAAATAATGATTATCATTGAAATGATAATTATCTTGTATTGTGTAGTTTATTTTTTATTCTTTCTTTTTACTGACATTCATTAGTCTCTTAGTGTTAAAATATAAAAGAAGACTAGTTTACCTAATTTAGACTCGGGTTCTAGTACTTCTATGCGGACAGCAGCATATTCTAGAGATCCTAGCTTCGTAAACATCCATAACTGAAGGTAACTTCTTATTATTAAGTGGACCATCAGCCTGTTTACTGTTCCTCAGCAATAAAAAAATCACATAAATACTTGTATATTTATGAATATTTTTTTTATCTCGACTGACATAAAATACGTGATCTAGATTCATAAATATTTAAGAAACTACTGTGAAAATAGTTAAGTTTACACGGAAACTTGATAGACTAATATAAGTCCATCATGCCGCTTTTTGGCTATCGGTGCGCTCGCCTCATAATTTTTTCCAAACGTGCCATAAGAAGTATAATTTCAAAAATTAAAAACCTGAGATGTAAATGGCCAATATTTTCTAAATATGTAAAAAAATTTAGTAAATTGAATTTGCATAAGATTAAAATACTTCAACTAAACGATGCTTAAACTCAACTGAATTTAGTACTTAGACATTTCGCATTCACCGTTATAGTCCTTGCTTTCCATTTATCTTTAAACAGGCCGTACCGTGTTCGAATAACTTCCTCTGACAAGTTATTAAATCATGTTTAATTTCAGGTATTCCTCAGCTGTGTATTTGTCGGTGGACCTATGAAATAAATTTTCCTTATTCTTTGAAATAATAATAATATATGTCATAGCGAAGACTCTTGGCCGACACCTTGAAAGGCACTCGCTTGGACTCTGGCTGAAGGGTCCGATATAGGAGGCAGCTCTCTTGGATACGGCACGTATTGTGAGGTTCTTAACTCTGTTACCTTGACCACCGCTAATTTGGAATCGCATAAACCCGCTGCTGTTGGATATTTTTTATATTTTTAGAACACTTTTTTTTTTTTATAAAAATAATATATAGAATAATCTCTAAGTGTAATACGACTGAGCTATCAGGTGCCTCATTGAAATACATTATTTTATATGTTATATGAGGAATACAGTTAAATCTATGGGACTCATCCTCACTCATGTACCCTGGTCAACTACAACAGACTAGCTCCAGGTTTTCCTCTCGGGGCTGGAAGTCCATTTTAATCCCATATATTACTGAGCGTAATATTATACACCATACATCTAATTTTAAAAATCGGTGTTACAGAGTATGGTCCTAATATATTCTAAAACTGTACGATTATGTGCAAACATACTTCTTAGGATACTACTAGAAACCTACTTCCGCGCAATCAGAATCAGCAATCAGTAATTGACTTTATCAAACAATAAAACATACGGATTTAACCCGGATTTCTAGCGCTTTTTGACGTCAAAACTTCTCAGATTTTCTCTTTCTTTGACTTCACAGAAGGAATTACCTCTTGAACCTCCAACATCGAAAGAATAATTCAAACTTAAGTCTTTATTATCCGTGGAGCGGTAGGGCCTCAAGCCCGTCTAGATGGCGACCACATGTGGTCTTAAGTATGCCACCATAATAACTTTGTGTTGTGTTCCGTCATTAGTGACCTAAGTTTCTGTACCCTTATGGGACTTGCTTAACAGTCATCAGCGTGCTTGCTATGCCACTGCCGTTGCAAACACCCATGGAGTACGGTAACTGCTACATTCTAACTGGGCCGTCAGCCTGTCTGCTGTTCTATAGTAATAAAAAAAGTCTTTCTTTGCTATAAAAAGAAGAGTTCATTCGTCGTCGTTTACTACTTCTTAGCAAAGTATTGAAGCAATCCTGTCTAACTGAATACAAATAAAATTTGGGTTTCTTCATTACAATTACATAACATACGATTGAAAGATTTAAAAAAAGTATATAATATTTATATAGGTTCAGTACATGCAACATTTATCGATGAAATACTCGCGTAATACACCTATCAAGTACGAGGACTATAAATAATTTAGCCAAGTCTTCCGCGTGTAAAATCCGGTCATTACTCGCCTCGAGGCGTGTTTCAACGGGTAAATGGGTCAAATCGTTTATTATCGACCTATCATTTAGTGTAACGGACCCTAAGGTTAATAAAGTTTTATTTATGTTTATTTAAGACTGAAATCTGCAGCGTCTTATGTTTTTACCATTTCTACAACCTTCAGTAGTATTTATATCTGTAGTTTAGTAGAAAAATGATGCGGCACCCATCTTGAATATTTCCATATCATCTTCTGAATATGGTCCGAAATGGTTTGCTGAGCTGAATTAAGCCTTTCGCCGATCTCTGATGTTGTCCTTACAACATCGTCGTTGATCAAAACAACTCCCACAACGTGGCTTATCAAAAAAGTCGAAATCACCTGTTCAAATTTTTCTTACCGTCTCCTGTATATACTATCAAAAACTGTACTATAATGTAAACTGTACCTTCACCTAACACTTTCAATAAATTTCTACAGGTTTCTGTAGCATTACTCCCTTGTTGAAATTCGTGCAAAATAAAGAAGCGTAGATGAATTTTATCAGTAGCCATGGTTACACTAGCGTTTTACACTTAAGAATAATGAGAATTAACTTCAGTATGTATACATTAAGCGATAAAAATATAGAACCGAACATGCACCAAATAAACTTGTGCTTATGTGTTGAAACTTGTTGTAATAGATACGGACAGAACTTTCCGGTAGACTTATTATATATATATATATATATATATATATATATATATATATATATATATATATATATATATATATATATATATATATATATATATATATATATATATATATATATATATATATATATATATATATATATATTTTCTTGCTGAGGAACAACAGACAGGACCACGGCCCACATAATAGTAAGCAGGTACCGTCGCCTATGGATTTTTGCGACACTAGGGGCATCGGGAACACGCTGCTGTTCCATAGAGGTACAGGAACCTGGGTCACCAATGCCGGAAAACAATACAAGGTTATTATTTCGGCATACTTATACACCAGGGGTGGTCGCTATCTAGATGTGCTTGGAGCCCTACCACGTAGTTTGATTTGTTTTGTCACCTTTTACGACAGGCCGACCCCTGCCGCAGGTGTTCCTATTTTTACTCCGCCCTTGCATGGAGGAAAACAGCTTAAGTATGCCGCCATAATAACCTTGTATTGTATTCCGGCATTAATGTCCAAAGTTCCTGTACCCTTATGCGACAGCAGCGTGTTCGCGATGCCACTGGCGTTGCAAACACCCATAGGCGACGGTAACTGTTAAATTCTAACCGGGCCGTCAGCCTGTCTGCTGTGCTTCAGCAATAAAAAGAAACAATATTATGTTCCATACCAAAACTTAAAATGCTTTTAAACGAATTTCTGTTAAAATATATCAAACAGTAATGTTCTATATTATATATAAATGATAGAACATAAAATAAATAAAACATCGTCAACAAGAACAGAAATTGGAGGAAGACACAAGTAACAAGTATCAGTACACGCATCACGTCCATTTTATTCAGCATGAAAGCGAAAAGGCTTCGCATCATTAGTGACCGATACCGGCCCTCGGAGACAGATACGTCTTATTCAACATCAAAACCATAAATAAGATGGGACCAACTAGTAAAATATTAGATGCATACGAACAAACGGAAAAATGTCGCCAGATTTACATAAAGTTATGGCGCGAGTTGGTACGGACGCTGGGATTGTTAGCGATCGGGAATGTGAAATTATATTCACTGTCTTCAGAAAAGTTAGTAACAGTATTTATATTTTTGAATTTCATCTCGGTACTTGCTATGTTACTTTATCGAAATTGTTTTCTATTTTCCATTTCAAAAGCTGCAATAGAATATACAGATGATTGCTACAAGCACCACTGGACAAGTGGACACAAGAAAAAATGGATTGATTGTGTAAAAGATTGATTTGGCAAAAAAGGGAATGTTGGGATGACAGTAGAGTGGAAGGATTTTTTATTGCTGTAGGACATTACACAGGCTGACTGCCCATTTAATTTAGCAGTAGTTGCATATGGATGTTTGCAACGCCAGTGGTATCGCAAACACGCTGGGGTCCCATAAGGGTACAGGAACTTGAGTCACTAATGCCGCAACATAACACAAAATTATTATGGCGGCATACTTAAGACCAAAGATCGACGGGCTTGAGGTCTTACCTCGTAGCTAGGGTGGGTTGTTTTGTGGCCTTTTACGACAGGCCGACCTGAGCCGCAAAGGCCAGTATTCTTTTTCGCCCTTTCACGGATAGTAGTACGGGTCGGTACAATATTTTTAGAGTGCCGAACCAACATAGTTTGAGGTAAGAGCTTGAAGAAGAAGAATAAAATATAAGCACTTCTGCGCTGTCCGTGATGTCGGCCTATAGGGGTCTACCCTCTATTCTATGACTATAAAATACAAGCAAGTAGAGAGAGTTGATTCCAAATGGTCTTATATAAAACTAGCTGTGCCCGCGACTCCGTCCGCGTGTAATAGTGACTTTGGGCAGCATTTTTTGGATATATCTTATGGTTTATTTTGGATTACAAACCCTATAAACTCTAAAATATAAATAAATGAAATATACAAACTGCGTTCGAACCTACAAAGTCCAGTCTAAGCTGAACCTTATTTTATATGATTGATGATATAAATCTGAGGTCAACTTAAATTGGATGTAAAAAATCCGAAACTGATCACTTTTAACTAAAACCATTTTTTTTTCTAAAATAAAAGTCTAAGTTACTCCTTATTACATCAGCTATCTGCCAGTAAAAGTCCCGTCAAAATCGGTCCAGCCGTTTCAGAGATTAGCCGGAACAAACAGACAGACAGACAGACAAAAATTGGAAAAAATGTTGTTTTGGTATATGTACCGTGTATACAACCAAATGCACTTAGTAAAAAGCGGTTATTTTAATATTACAAACCGACCCTCCAATTTTATTTATTTGTATGTATAGATATGTATAGATAATAGCCCATAATGCAACTGAGCTCGGGCATCCCTATGGAGCGAACGGATATTGTAAGATATACAGGTTCCCTCGCGATTTTTATTTCACCGTCGGTACGTGACAATTATCTAGTAACATGCTTACTATCAAAGAAATCAATCTATCTTAAATGTGCATGCCATAGGATTAATGTCACCCCCCCCCCCCTCATCTACTGAATACACAGCGCCGAGGAAAAAATCAAATTATAGGGTGAGCTATGTCCACTCAGCAAAGATGACACGACACTTCCGTACATTCTACAACATTGTAAACCTTTTTGGAGGCCAAGACTTGGCCAAGACAGATTATTAAACAATAAATTAACTTTCACTGAATTAAATTTCAAACCTTAATTTATACAATAACCTACTTGTATTATATATCAAATATACGAAAGAATTATGTTCTTGGCTGTGGAGGCAGTGAAATGGACGTGCCCATTATGGGGTAACAATTACGTACGATGCCGGGACAAAAGCGTTAACGGATGAAGCGCAATTTAGTGCGTATGTAGGGAGCACTTGTGTTTGGAATTTCAGTAGACTAGTCTCCAATAAGTAATACATTCTTGAGATTTGGTATGTGGTAATTATAGCTAATTTACATAACTTAAAGCCTCAACTATCGAAATCATAACCGACTACATTACATCAATTTATTGGCTGGTTAAAGAAATATTACAAAAATATTGTTTCCCACTTCATAAATACATTTAACACTGTATACTTGGTGTATATTATTAATAGCATAAAACGCGCTATTAAGACGGCCTTCGTAGCGCTTCCACGTTTCGTAACGCTTATGGGGGAAATTGTTTCTATTCCCGTCTCGAGTTTGGGCATTTAATATGTCATTTGCATTAAAAAAAAGTATTAAATAAGTATATGAATTGTCTGGTATCCATAATACAAGCGCTCTTCTGGTTACTTTAGAACTTAATTATCAGAATTAATAGAACACAGGTAATTTAAAGCCGCGTGGTTCTGGGGCGGAGAAAGAATACTAACCTCTGCGGCCGGGGTCGGCCTGTCGTTACCCTACGTGGTAGGGCCTCAATCCCGTCTGGATGGCGACCACCTTTGATCTTAAGTATTCCGCCATAATAACCTTGTGTTGTGTTCCGGTATTAGTGACCCAAGTTCATGTACCCTTATGGGACAGCAGCGTGTCCGCGATGCCACTGGCGTTGCAAACACCCATAGGCGATGGTAACTGCTAAATTCTAAGTAGGCCGTCAGCCTATCTGCTGCTAAAAAAATTAAATATATAGTATCCACATACTTAAATAATGTTCGACAACCATTCGCTTGAACACTCCTAAGGATTTAGCCCCTCTGATAGTGACGGCGAATAAAAAAAATTGGTTTTAGCCAAAATAGAAAAATCCAGCAATCAATTAGTAAGAAGTCGCAAAGGTCACAAATAATAGACCGAAAGACCCTTTTGCTAGTTTACCAATAGAGAATGAAGGATATGGGAAGTTTAGCTCCACGGCTCCACGTGCCCGCTTACTCTATGTGTGGAGAAGAGGCCTGGGGAATTTAACTGCTCCCCGGGGTCGGGGGATTTTGTCTCCCCTAGTTGTAGAGGGCCGCTACCATTGCGGGCCAACCCTGTTCGGGGTGGCGGTAGATGGCTTGTGCTATTTCCCGGTACCCCGGACATCAGCGATAAAGAGGAGCCTGGGGGGGGGGGTTTAGTAGGTATCCCATATACCTGCAAGTCCCACACACACCTGCCGCGGTCCCACGCTCCAAGTGGTGTGTAAGGACATTTTTCCTCCTCCAGAAAAAAAAAAGTCTATAAGACCTTCTCGATGTAGACACAACATACAAAATTAAAGTGTGATGGAGCCATAACATTTTAGACCAAATCTAAAATACTCGTATTTGTTATATTAAATTTAAGGACGGTTGAATTGCAGTATATTGAAAATATGAAAAAACAATCAATAATGATAGAAACATTATTTTAACATACATCAAGCATATAGGATAATTTCAGAAAATATTAACTAATTGAAATCTTTGACCGGTTTTGCTATTTAACAGTTTAATTCGATAAACTGAATATAATTCAAAACAAACAGGAATATCTAGCATTGACAACTCAAACTGCTTGAGGGTGCCCGCGTTTCCGTCTATGTTAATGGACCTATCCCTTATAGACAAAGCTACTGGCGTCAGCCTAGTTTCCACTATTTAAACTAGCTTTATGTTATGGTTTGGCTTGTGGTTATTACATTCGATTTATAAATTAAGTTTAAACCGCCTAAATAGTTAAACTTATTTTAAATTTAAAACTATAATGCAGTATTTATTGAATTTCACCATTTTTTTAAAGATAATTATTCTATTAATCTAATAATAATAATAATATAATCTTTATTTGTAAGAAACATGGTGAATACATAGGTGACTTGTTCAAATTTTATAAATGTACAACACGTTTCGCCATTTCTGGCATACAAATTTCTTTATAAACCTAGAAAATAAAAATCTTAACATTAAATTATTTTATATATGTTACATATTTTTGTTAATCTCTTTCCCTGTAATGTCCATAAAGATAATATAAAGTATGTCAGTATTATTTAAAAATAAATGTCATCGAATAACAATCTATATAATATTAAGATAGTTTCTCTTAATGAATCAAAATTATACATTATCTAAGAGGTATCCAAAGTCTAGTCGGAGGTTATCAAATTATCACAAACCATAGCGAATTAAGAAATGTGTTATGATTTTTGATTATCACGAACAAGACTTCCTGTTCACTATATACTATCATTCCTGAAAGAAAAGCTGTTAGCCGAGCGACTTCTGTCATATAACCGGATATATCAACTAGCTGGTTAAGTTTATTTGATACTAGCTGATACCCGCGACTTTGTCCGCGTTACTTTCTTCATGAAACAGAGGTAGAAGAGACTTGCCCTCCCCTACGCATGCGCGGTACACTGCTTGCCCCACTTCTCCGCGGCAAGAAAACACACATCACTGAACACGTAGTGCATAAAAATGTTGCTTAAAACTTTCTTCTTCTTATTCGTGCACTCTTGAAAGAGTGGTCGTGGTCATGCGTCGGTCAATTTCTGCGCCACCGCTGTTTTTGCGATGCGCCGCCATTCATATCGATGTCTGGCAGGGTGAGAGCAATCATTGATACCGGAGTGCGTCACAGATTTGATGAGGTCTATCCATCGTGTTGGAGAGCGTCCACTTAAAACTTTAATAACTTTCTATTAAATGAAGATATCGCAATATTTTTTTTTAGATAAGGGGCAAGCGTCTAAGAATTAAAACTTAGAACATTTAATTGAAATATTTCCAGTAGTTTAGCTGCAATGCACGCACAACTTACCCTTAACTAACTAACTAACTAACTTACCCTTATGGGACAGCAGCGTGTTCGCGATGCCACTGGCGTTGCATACACCTATAGGCGACGGTAACTGCTAAATCCTAAGCGGGCCGTCAGCCTGTCTGCTGTTCTACAGCAATAAAAATAAAACAACTGCAGACCTCTAACTATCATTTTATTTATATAAATTTTGAAGATTCAATCAGAAAGTTAAGGACTTTACTAACACTTTTAGCAGTATTCCCGATTATTAAAGTTTGCCAAGAGCTTAAACCATAATTTTATATAAACATTATTTTGCCAATAAATTCATAACATTAACACGCAGACAAACAAACCCGTTTCTATGAGGACATTTTCATATCAGCCATAAAGTATGGTCACCGTAAACTAATGTGCGGGCCCACTACTGTCGTTGCGACCCGCTTTCTAAGTAAAATAATGGCTGACTATTAATATCATTCGTATGAACAAAGTCGTAGGGAACTAGATGCCGATTGCCGTCATAAAACACGAAGAACTAGAAGTATATTTTCTCCTTTTGGCTCAAGTATTTTTTTATTGCTAGGGGACAGCAGACAGGCTTACGGTCCACTTAATAATTAGCAGTTACCATCGCCTATGGATGTATTCGACGCTAGGAGCACCTTTATCACACTGCCGTCCATTTAGGTGTACTGCAACCTGGTCACTTATGTTGGAAGGTTATTATGGCGGTATATTTAGAAATCTGGGGTGGTTACTATTCAGACGGGCTTCGGACCGAAGACAAAATAATCTGTACACAATCACAGCAAATCGTATCTCAACCAAACAAATTATACTTATAGTACGTGTACGATGGGGAACCCCTTATGGGAAAAACCTAATAAAATAAGTGCACCCAAACTACACACAATTTTGAAAAATTGTTTATGTATTTAGAACAAAACTCAAAATTGAGTGCTTTGGAGATAATGCTTTGATCTGATATAAACACCAGTGACGTCTATACAGAAAATATATACGATGTTGCTGTAAATAGAAGAAAATCTTTTATCAGAATGACAAAATGCAATGTAAGCTGTGTAGCTCTTGGACAATGTTACAAATCCATTTTAACTTTTATAGGGAGTCCATTAATCACTTAGAGATCTAAGAACACGTATCTGCTGAAGGAAGAATGGCATACTTTCATGAACAGTATTGTATACGTCAGTTATATTCCTAATTCCTAACTTATAACTCCCCATATCCCTTACTGATATTCGACAGCAAAATGTATTTGAATTTCTGTACTTAATTGTTCTGTGTAACTGGCCTCTATGTGGGTTAGGCATAGAAGCTGTAATTTAAATCGTTATGATCTTGATGACCAACGTCATTGTGAGGTCGACGATCTTTTAGCACATTCTTTTAAGACTCTTAATAATTGGGTTTGATACGATTCGTACGTTTTATTGGTTAGATTAGAGATGGTTGGCAGATGTGGTCCAAAATAAGAAAAGGCTACTTGATAATTTCCTAAGAACGATTCCTTGATAACGAAGCATTTCTTCACCTATTCAATTACCTCCGCGTAACAGCTAACGCATGTCTTTATACTTGCGAATATCACGGATTCGTCCCTCGTCTTGGTCTTATATTATTATAAGCACATAGGTGTACCGGAAAGACATTACCGGTTTTTCTAACAGATGTCACTAGACTTAAGTATGCAATGTTATGATTTGACACATATGTCGTTTTATTCTACCGACATCAAGCTTCAAAGCTATACATGTTATATTTTGCGAAAGTAACATCGTCATAGATTTATCCTCTTTGAAAAGCTCAAGTTTCGTACATTATAGGTGTTTACACTCTTCCACAATACTTTCTTTTCTTTGGAGTAATTCACAAAACGAGAGATTAAATACATGTTGGCTTTATCTATACAAATAAATAAAATTGGAGGGTCTGTTTGTAATATTAAAATAACCGCTTTTTACTAAGTGCATTAGGACGTATACACGGTACATATACCAAAACAACATTTTTTAAAATTTTTGTCTGTCTGTCAGTCTGTCTGTTTGTTTCGGCTAATCTCTGAAATAGCTGCACCGATTTTGACGGGACATTCACTGGCAGATAGCTAATGTATCAAGGAGTAACTTAGGCTATTTTTATTTTAGATAAAAAAATTAGTTTTTGACAAAAATGATAAGTTTCGGAAATTTTATATACCAATTTAAGTTGACCTCAGATTTATATCATCGATCATATGAAATAGGGTGCAGCTTAGGTTGGACTTAATAGGTTGAATTTCCAATTTAAATTGATCTCAAATATCCAAAAAATGCTGCCTAAAGTCATTATTCCACGCGGACGGAGTCGCGGGCACAGATAGTTATTTATAAACTACTGTTCGAAAAGCTAGGAAAGGAAATAAAAATTAGAAATATTAACTTTTCAGTCTAAACGATTTGTTGAGTTATCGTTTCATAGAGTGGCCAAACAATCTTGTCTACCATTATTAATTAAAAAAAGACAGCAAGCGGTAGAACTTTTTGAAGTCTCCCAAATTTTCATATTCCCACAATAATTTTAGGCGTAAAATGTATCCACAAAAACTACCCATTTAATTTTTGTTAACAATGCGTCGGTTACAAGCAATTAAAATTTAAAGACGTCGTAATTGTGGCATTATTTGAATACTGTATAAATTTATGCTACAACATTATAGTTGACCGCCGTTATTCACTGATTATATCTGGCTTCCTCTGTCATCAACTCTCTGATTTCGACTATCGTAATGCAGATTAAAATATAAACTAGTATAGTCAACAGATGCCTATAGTTGTTTATATCGGCTTTTTTGCCCTTTTTATGAATTAATGTTATTGTTGATTGTGTCTAGTCCTTAGGTATTGTTTCTTTAATTATTATTTCGTTGAATAAACCTGTTATTACTGGTGATATATCTTTGATACTTCTTCTTCCTGTTCTTATCCCAAATCATGTGGGGTCGGCACAACATGTTCTCTTATTTCACTCTCCTTTATTAGCCGTCATCTGAACATTCACACCTTTTTAAACATATCACCTTTTACACAATCCATCTATCTTTTCTTTGGTTCCACATCTCCTCTTGTATCTATCCACTCTCATTCCTAGCATCCTCCTTGTTACATGACGCTCCTCTTTTCGCATTCATCATCATCATCCCAGCGTTCGTCCCGGTTGCAACCCAAACTTGCGTTTCGGTGCCCGGGGTCCGCTTTCCCTACTTTTTCTACTCCACTTCGCACGGTCTTTAGCATCCCTGGTAGTGAGCCCATTGGCACGCATATCACCCTTTACGACGTCAAGCCAGCACTTTTTCCTCCCCGGCAGGAGGGGTAGACCCAAAAAGTCCAAAAAGTCCCGGCGGAGGCGGCATGGCCAGACATTTGTTTCCCACGTAAACATCCGGTTGCCGTAAAACATGGCTCTTTTCGCATTATATGGCTATATTAGGCTAACCTATTACTTTTTAGCTTTTCAATCAATGGCGCTATTTTCAAACTTCCCCTAATATACTTATTTCCAATTTTATCCATTTTTATAACTTCACTCATCCATCTCAGCATTCACATCTCTGCTGCATGCAATTACCTTACATCTTTCGCCTTTGTGACCCAGCACTCTGATCCATACAATATGTCTTTGATACCTATTTTTAAAATTTCGTATGTTATGTTATCAGCTTCTGAGGATTTGCCTCTTTTTTGTCTTTATTGCTCTTTCCACTTCTATTAATAATATTGGAGGTAGAGGTTCTTCTTCCATATCTCCATCAACTGACATGAACTTAAACTTCTAAATATAACTACTGGTAGTAAGCTGTAGCTATTTCTAAAATTTCATTTCTTGTGCCTGTGTTAGTTCCGCCTTTTCGGTTAAGTTTCGGTATCAATTATTTCTTCTCGTCAAGAACTTTAAATGCTTGTCTTATTCCACCTGGTTCCTCTATATAAAATGTTATTATCTTGTCTCTTTTAATTTTTTTGTCTTTTCTGATTTGTTCATTTATTTTCTTAGTAATAGTGGTCATTTCTTTACAATTTTCTTTCTTGTTCAAAAGCGTATCTTTTTTTTGGTTGAATCATTTGTCTAGTCTCTCCTGATAATAGTGTTCCTTCATTTTAATATTTTTATTCTTATTCATAGTATTACTAAATAATCTTATAAATTTGTTATATTTTTCTTTTAATGTGTCGTTTATACGTGTGGTTTTATTATATTTATTATCTATTAGCAACATTAGACAGGAAATACTATCTAACTAGTGATGGGAATCGAATTCGCGAGCTCTGCCTTAATCTTCGAGTATGGTACTATGTGTCTATCCTGAAATTATATCATAGAGTAATATAGTCAGAACGGCACCACCTTTGTAGTGCCCAATTTCTGATTTACATACCAAGAGGCACTTAGAATAATTTTAGAGCATATATAATATGTGTAATTTTATATTATTAGAGTGTAATTACCTTGTGGTAAATATTAAGTACAGTTACGGCCAGTTACACTGATAAATTGGTCTAGGGTGCTTTGTTCAATATTTTTAAAATTTTCACATGTTAAGCAATATATTTTTAAGTTGTATACTTAGATGAATAACAGTCGCTTTTGAGTGCGAAGTCGTATAATAGAATTCCTTTTTTGCAGCTCATGGCTATTTCGCTTCTTTATAAATTAAAACGAGCTCTGAAAGAAAATTCTATTAGTAATTTGGTTCATTGATAAATCTAGACTAATTTTCAAACCAGGAAGGCAATGAGAGGCTCATCGTATTAAATTAGTGCAAGTTTTATGTAATTGTATGCAATATATTTTCAAATGAATAGTAGATCTCAGCTCAGCTTTTAGGAAGTAACCGTCTTCTAGCAGATGTATGAGGAGAAATAAGCCAACATAGAAAACCAACTTAAAATAATCCACTGTATGGTACTGTAATTTATCGTATAAAATAACATAGCATATTTAAATCAGCCGCCAGTGTGTGGTCTCCTTAATAAGTATCTTTAGTTAAGTTTTTCAATCTTACTTAAGACGAAATGTGTTAAAATAGTACAGTAATTACATATAATTTTGTTTGAATGCCTTTTTGCTTTGGCAAAGATCTGAGAGCTTAAATATATAGTAATAGATATTCTAACTTTAATAATTAAAATATCAATACCAATTTGGTTGCAGTCAGGAATAAGTATAGTATATACTCATTTATATTTTATAATTATAAAAGTAACAAAAATATTTATCATAATTATATGGTAAGTGTATTTTTAAATTTCGTATTTATAAAATTATTGTTTTAATTATTGTAAGCCACGCTTGGGATGCGTCCCAAAGATTACGGGTTTAATTTCTACCATGCCATACTCAAACTGATGATTATGAAAGGTGAAGGTGACGTGTACATCAGTTGATATAAAGAATCATCCAAATATCCAATAAAATAACCAATAAAAGTCATTACTTATATTAGTACCATTAGGTACGTGGTAGCTCAGTGGTACTACCACTTGGAGGTAACATGCACCATTTAGGTAGTTTTTCTCGCCTAACGTGCATATTATGGCCTTGTTGCCATAATATGTACATTTTATCCGTGCAGAGGCGGAGAAAGAATACTAACCTCTGCGGCCGAGGTCGGCCTGTCGTAAAAGGCGACAAAACAACCCACCCTAGCTACGTGGTAGGGCCCCAAGTCCGTCTGGAAGGCAACTAACTTTGGTCTTAAGTATGCCGCCATAATAACCTTGGGTTGTGTTCCGGCATTAGTAACCCAAGTTCCTGTACCCTTATGTGACAGCAGCGTGTTCGCGATACCACTGGCATTGCAAACACCCATAGGCGACAGTAACTGCTAAATTCTAAGCGGGCTGTCAGCCTGTCTGCTGTCCTACAGCAATAAAAAAATGTACTGATGGTGAAGGAAAACATAGTGAAGGAACCTTGATACCGAGATCACCGGTATATGTTTCCCGCCAGTCCACCTTGCACATGCGTGGCGGGTATACCGCTCGGTGGAGGAGGACGAAGCCCGTGGGACGCTGTGGGCTGTTATTATTTATGTAATGATACTGGCCATTACTCCAATATCTGTTTACTTAGTTTATCCCTAACGGATGGATAGAGAATAAATAATCTAACAGAGTGATCATTAAGTTAACAATTTTATGGTTTACCATAACTATATATTTTCTCTGTGATGTTAATTAAAATGGCTCGGTTCAGGTTAGTATTATATTTGCTGTCATAGTAATTAATTACAGGTATCTCTGACTACAAGGAAGTCCGTACCGAAGCTTTGGCACTTTGAAAAATCTATGGGGATTAATAAGCATGCCGCTATCCTTTAGCCTGGCTATCTAGCAAGTTAAGTCGCCTTAGCAGGGAGGAGAACCGCCAGTTCAGATTTGGCCTCTCCCATAAAGTTGAGATGCGGTATATTAAAGTTATAGATAAAAAAAGGAACTCGTGGCTTTGCTCGTTATTAATCGAAGTTCGAGTAACTGTTGCAGGCAGTGTAAATAATAAACGATTGTAAATTATCCTATTAATAAAAATCGTATATGAATAAAAATGCTGTTAGATGTTTATATCTATACTGATATAGAACCCTAAATACGCTAAATAATAAAATAGTTTATTGAGAAATGTAAAATCCATAATAATTAAATCATTGGCCCCCAAACTATAACATATTTGATGAAAAGGCTAATTCCGTGACTACGTGAGCCATCTTATTAAATGTGTTTCGATTGTAGAGAACTATAACCTAGTTGTATGATCTGCTAATATCTTGTTTTTGTTGCACATGCTTTAACCTAGTATACGAAACTGCTTTTAAAAATTAATTTTATAAATGTTTGGAAATCTAATGTTAAAACTTTTAAGTGTAAGCATATGCTTTAAAAAAAAGAACATTTTATATAACCCATATTATTTTTTGATCAGTTTTCTATGAACAAAAATTTATTTTAACATTCCTATAAACTCTGATTAAACACATGCAATTTATAATATATGAATTGTCAGATATGCATTTAAATTTGCAAATTTGACATATTAGGCATAAAACGTTGTCACATAGGCGCCTCTTCGCGGTGCATTACTCTGTGTCATTTTAATAAATTACAAGGATCCAACTCACATTGCTAACTTATTATTAAGATTTGTCATACTCAAAGCTTGACTTTAAACGCAGTTAAGCGGCATATGAGAGAAATTGCTCAGGAAACCTGTGTAATTGCTTGTTTGCTTGCTTCATGCTTGTTTCTATTTAATGTATTGCTACTGCTCGCTATCTATGCAGTGATTTATTTGAAATGTTGAAAAGAGTAAGTGAATGGTCTGTCGATCTTTTTTTACAGTATTAAATATTTTCTTAAACTCTCGCCTTGTTGCTCATAAGAAATATATTTTATGAATAATATTAAAGTTATTAATAAATATTTTTATTTATTATACTAATTGCAATCTCCGAATCCTTTTGTATTTTTTTAATGCTGTAGTACAGCAGACAGGCTGTCGGCCCGCTTAGAATTTAGCAGTTACCGTCGCCTATAGATGTTTGCAACGCCAGTGGCATCGCGAACACGCTGCTGTCCCATAAGGGTACAGGAACTTGGGTCACTAATGCGGCATACTTAAGGGAATAATGAAAGTGGACGAAGCGAAACAAGTATGTAAGGATCGTAGCAAGTGGAAAGAAGTGGGCTTGGCCTACCCCTACGGGAAAGAGGCGTGATTATATGTATGTATGTATACTTAAGACCAAAGGTGGTCGCCATCCAGACGGGCTTGGGGCCCTACCACGTAGCTGGGGTGGGTTATTTTGTCGCCTTTTACGACAGGCCGACCCCGGCCGCAGAGGTTAGTATTCTTTCTCCGCCCCTGCACAGATAAAATAAAAATAATTGTTGTATTAATAAAACATAACTTTATCAATTGACAAGTAATATAGAACATGTTTTAGGATTGTCTAAGTATAACTGCGAGGTGTCACCTTTAGGTGTCTGCTGGAATAGACCTGTAAGGAGATTTAATATATATTTTTTACAACTAGACTAATTCGACCTGTTCTCTGTTCCGGGACAAAGTAAAAATATTGATCCTCGCGGCTAGGATCAGAGTATCGGAAATGGTGACGAAAAACCCCAGAAAGATATTTAAGGGTCCAAGCTACATATGCCAACATGATAACCTTGTGATGTGTTCCGTCACAAATGAGCTAGATTCCAGTTCCCTTACACGGACAGCAGCGTTTTAGCAGTACCGCTGGCGTTGCAATTATTCATATACGACTCTATGTGAGGATTACTGTATAAACTGATAGACAGGTCACTAATAAAGTTACGGAACCACTCATGTCCTGTACCATATATTGTTTTTCATTTAACGCCAGTAAGTGCTACCTTTGATTTAATCTTAATGGAAATGTTAATATATGTGAATATTTAATTGGTGAACGACTTATACAGGGTGTACGTATACAGGGTGTTTCTGTTAAAATAGGATTTATTTATGGACAAGTTTGTGAGAAACTTTGCAACTTAGAAAACTTCACAACTTAATTCGTATTAGGGTTTGCAAGAATTTTATTAGGAAATTAAGCATACTTTCCTGTATATGCTTTAAAACTACATTAGACCACCAATTCGTGAAATTTAATTAAAATTTATGTGACGGACTGTTATGTAACTGTGTTATTTGATTATTAAATATAAATATTATTAAGGCTTATGAAGAGTTTGCTTTAAAACCGATCCTGGTCTATTATCCTATCGTTACGCAATTAGATAAAGCTTGACCTACTAAGATTGATGAAACGAAATAGTATACAGGGAATAGTATACAGAAGAAACTCTAAATTACTAATCTAAATATCTCAAATGTCTGTGAGTAAATTTGGTTAAGAGTATATGGTTGTCAAAGATTGAATCTTTGATCAAAATTTGACCAATACCGGGCAGAGGTAAAGAGCCTTGGAGGTGTGCTATTTGCAGTATTCTGGAGGATAACAAGATGTCATTTCAAGTCTAATGTATATAAATATTTGACAAACCCAAAGTATTGAATCTGGCATCTGCGGTACTCTGAAGAAAAATTATCAACTTATTCGTGTATATTCTATACGATAAATCAAACCAAAAAGTTTTTCCACAATAAAGCCCAGGAAACCGCATTCATTCCTTGCATAGTTTCCATAATAAAGCGCTAAATTTTAATTAAAAATTACATGCGCTTGCGACAGTCGCGCAAAAAATGGCTGCGGGCCGAGCATTGCCGAGCGTCTGCGGAGCCACCCGAACGCTGCCGCTTACATGTAATTACTCAATTGGTGAAAGAAGAAATTCCTTTAGTGACATGGAGCATCATTTATCTTTAAACAGGAGTAACTAATTCACCTTGTGTTTTATTAACTAACAAAACCCTTTTTCTTAATTTATTTATACATATATACAAACTTAATACTTAAATTAGTATCTGCTAGTTATTTTAAGGTTTTATAATAACGATATTGAATCTATAACCGTGTGGTCTAAAACTGAATTTTGAAACCAGCTTATTTCTTATATTATTGAGTACCGTAAAAATTTAAAAATGGATATTTTTTTTTAATAGCCTTTATTGCTGATACTGAACATTAATTTTACACACACACAGTAGCAAATTGTTTTAACTTAGATCTATCTAATACATCGGGTTTCCCGGTTCAGTGATCAGCGTGTCCAGTGACACGTAGGCCTCTTCCAGCTGCTTCCATTCGTCTTTATTGGTAGCTTTTCTAGACCAGATTGTCCCTCCAATCATCTTGATATCATCTGTCCATCTTTTAGCTTGCCGGCCTCTTTTTCTTTTGCCATCACGTGGTTGCCATTCTGTTATAATTTTAGTCCATTTCATTCTGCTTTCCCTTGTCATGTGTCCTGTCCATCGCCATTTTAACAGTCTTATTTTCTTTAGTACGTCTTCCACCTTTGTTGTTGTAAAAATGGATTACTCAGGAGTAAATGAATACTTCTATGATGCAATGGTTTTTAAAACGCCTGTGGAGTTCACGGGCTCAATTCCTTTCTAAGTGTGGGTGTTTGTTTATTATAAAAGTAAAAAAGTCTGCCTTTACTTCTGGACTAGATGGCGCAGAATGAATTGCCATGGTATATCTATTTATTGTTTTAATATTTATTTATTATGACATCTTTGGTATTAGACTCCTGGCAACGTCAAATATACTACTCGATTAATATATCCACCGATTTTTGTATGTATGTAATTCATCTTATTATTATTTATTATTCCAAATTACTTGATACATTTTTAAAGCTTATTTAATAGGGATAGTATTGTTTTTAGGTATTAATACCAATTGGTAATAATTACTTTTTTCATGCAGAGGCACAAAAAATATACCTAATGTTTTACAGGATAGCTATTGTTATGCAGGATCAACTGCTGTTTGAAAAACTAACAGTGTTGGTTTGTATGCATCTGAAAACTAGTAAAAATAGTGATATATATGTAACCTGCTACACCATCCTAGTAAAGTGAATCCTATTCTTAGTTCAGCGACAACATGGTTGTCCGGATTAAAATGTCTACTCATTGACTTATACTTTTAGGTAACTCCCGCGTATGTTAAGTAAAGTTATGAAAGATTACAAGTGTTTACAGCTTTACACTTGAACAATTAGGTGTGTAAATTAAATAATAAATAATATTAAATAATGTTCAAGCCGTTCATCGTCCTTAATGAAAGAGTTATAGGAGTTATCAGTACAAGTCCAGATCTAGAGATATATTGATTTCATACATGAATTACTCCTTAGAATATGATGTGTGATGTGATGATATCACCAATCTGCTATGAGAGCCCCCTGCTAGGAAAAAACTGTATATCCACTTCAAGGCGTATTAGCGATCTCAATAAAATACCATGCACTCGTGGTTTTCAGGGGATCTGACAGTGAAATAATGTCAAAATTTAATTAGCTTTTACGTCTATCTTTTACATTGAATATGGCAACACAAGCAAAAAAACTAGACGTAAAATGATCGGAATATCTAATATATAAAATTCTCGTGTCACAGTTTTCGTTGCCATACTCCTCCGAAACGGCTTGACCAGTTTTGATGAATTTTTTTGTGCTTATCCGGTATCTATGAGAATCGGCCAACATCTATTTTTCATCCCCCTAAATGTTAGGGGTGACCCACCCCCAAATTTTTTTTTAAATTTTTTTACATTTTATTATTTATATGGCAGAACAACGTTTGCCGGGTCAGCTAGTATTATATAATATTAGTAAAATAAGAACACCGGCTGTAACCTTAGATACAAATGCAAGCGAATACAGTACAATATTCTATTCCAGAGAAAGTTAAAAATCATTACTATTAGGCTCGAATGCTTTGGATGCAATTGAGATGAATCGCTTAAAAATGATGACCACAGTATATATAACCAAATTCGATAGGTCAATTTTTTAAATAATCAAGAAGACTGAAGAAGTTACTTAAAAATTACTGAGGCTATATCACTAACCTAAACAATACTTCAAGCTCTTAAATACTTTCGTAATAGATTCACGTCAGTAGCTACTGATACTACTAATTTTATAATAGTATAATATAATAATGGAATGAAAATTAAAGATAATTATAGAATGACAATAATGTCATATAATAATGAAATTTTTGATTTTTTGTTGGTGATGAATATAAATAGTGTAAAAAAATATATGTTATCAAAAATGATGTAAGACGAGTGTTTTTCCCGCTGACAAATTGATGTGCAGTTTGGTGGGACTATTGCAACTATATTATTTTGTATTCTTTGGAGATTAAATAAATTAGACTACATTTATATGTAAATCAATAATGCACTTGCCCAAGTCGCCCTGAGGTCAAAATTTAACCATAATTAATTTAATTTTTAAGTTTGAACCATAAGTTTCTTTTGACAAAGACTATAATCATACCTCTATAATTAATGGTTTAATCGTGGCTACTCAGTTAATTTGCAATTTTCTGCAGCAGTTTGAACAACATCACCGTAAAACTTCAAAACATTTTGCACTGCAAACCTGCATTGTTGATCCGTCTCGTTACCAGGCCATAAACTCTTATAAAAACAACAAAAAAGTAAGATATGTATGTGTGTTTACGTTGTGTTTCATTCGGGCTGTAGTATGTGTAATGTTTATTTTAATTAATGTTATTCTAATGGGTTTTAGCAAAAAAAAAAAATAACTTTCCGCACTTCTCCTCCATGTAAAGTTTAACTATGCCAAATTTTTTACTCTTCCGTCCATGCAATTTTCGTAAAACGGGGTACAAAGTTTTTGCTTCACGTATATATAAAAACGTATGTCCAACAATTGACTAATTTATTAGAATCATTTAAATCTCTTTGTGCAGAAGTGGAGTAAGAATACTAACCCCTGCGGGGTTGGTCTGTCGTAAAAGGCGACAAAGCAACCTTGATTGCGTGGTAGAGCGCCACGCCCGTCTGGATAGCAACGACCCTTGGTCTATAAGTATGCCACCATAATAACCTTGTGATGCGTTCCGGCGTTAGAGATCCAAGTTCCTGTACCCTATGTGACAGCAGCGTGTTCTCGTGGTGCCGGTGTAGCGTCGCAAAAATCGATCGACAGTAACTGCTTACAATGAAATGGGGCATCAGCCTGTTTGCTTTTCATCAGCAATAAACAAAATATCTCGTATGCTTTTAGTAATACACACCTAGTATACTTTACAATACTCTTGTTTATACTCTTTTATGCCTCTAGCTGGCATTTGGCTCATAATTCATTAATCAGGCATACCAAATCAATTACCTTTCAATTTCAATGCGACGTGTTAACTCATACATCTTATTGGGAGGTCGTAAACACCAAAAATAAGCGTCGACCATTCATTGTTTGAATTTTTAATTTTCGAACACGACTGTTGATTGATCAGCGTTCATAAAGGGAGATAACACGACAAGGTTTGAACGACACCTTTTTTGCTTTTATTTAAATTTTGTTTTCGTCCAGTGTCACCGTCCTATGGTTTTATCGAGATTATCGATAAAGGAATAAAAAAAAATAATGTCTGAATGAAATATTTGAGGTTCGAAATGGTTTTGGCGGATTTGTGAGTTAAAGATTCGTTTTTTTTTAATAAAACTCAATTACCATCATTATTCAACTGTCAGTTTCATCTAAAGCACTTTGGAAATCAAAGTCTTTAGATGATCACAGTTAAGGAATATTTATTTTCTTGTTTTTGGTTTACTTAATTACCTCAACAAATAATATAATAAATAAATATACTCGAAAAATTCACCTATTGCTCTCTAACGCCAAAGTAAGTAAATATTTGAGTTATGGGTTAGACTACTGATATGTGACTTATATTTATTTTGTAAATACATATAAACAAAAACCCTGTCCGGAATGGCGTTTCAATGCGTGTCAGCTGCGCCATGGAGGTTGAAATGGAATAAATCTGAATCATTTTGTAAATAATTACCTTCTAACCTCCCAGCCTCAAGAATAAACCTGCGTAAGAGCCTCATCAATTGTTTAAGAAGGTCCACCAGCAAGCAGGTTAAAAGATCTGGTCTTGATGGATCGCTCTTCACACAACTCAAGTGTACAAATATTGAGAAGAGTATAATCTTGACAATGTATACATTACTATTAAGCTGTAAATATTTAATCTTTAACTGTATAAAATCTGAAATGCATTTAATAGATGTATTTTTTTCATTTAAAATATTAAACTTAGAAAATTACATAAAGTCTAGAAAATTCTCACGCGACTAACCTAGAATAACAAACTAATAACATAATCCAAAGAAACTTTAAATCACATAAATCATTAGAGAGTTCTGAAGAAAAAAAACAAATTTAATAGAACCTAAACATTCACTTATACCTACATTAGATCGTTTACTATTAGTTTTATTTGAAAAACACTGCGTTTCATTTTAAAACGACAATAATTCACTCGTGCGCATGTGAGAATGTGTAAAAAACAAAATGGCGTCTGCAATTCTATATTTACGTTGTAAATGCGAGTTTTTACGAGTTCTCGGGTGACGCTACTGATTTGTGGCCTAAAGCTTCGGCAAACGCGATTATATAATTGCTTATCCTCACCGATATTGATTATATGGACAACTCTAATATCTCATCAGATTTTAACTTTATTTGCTTTCAAATTATTATCAGATTAGATTGAACTTAGCTCCTATTGGTTGTTGCGTGTAATTATGTTTTGAACAAGGCAAAGATAAACAGATGTTAACAACTGGTTGAACGTAGAATTTTTTTATAAAAAAAATTTTGATTAAAGTTCAAAGTGACTTCCAAAATGGGGATCACATTTTGCTTAGTCTACTAAATAAAATTTCAACAAGAGCAGAGGGAAAAAAGTTTAGTGAGCATTTTGGCTAGACCTGCTACGAGTTGGTAGTAAATACAAAATGAATGTATGTTTGACGAATTCTTGGCGTACCGGCTAACGCACGTCAGTACGATTGTGGATGTCATGGGTTCGATATCCATCTTACAACTGTGTATTTATATATTGTATAACATGTATTTATTTACAAAATAAAAGTATTTAAATAATATATCAGTTGTCCAGTACTCATAACACAAGTGCTATGCAACGTAGTTTAGAACTAGATGGTGTTGAGTGAAGTTTCCTATATACTTATTTTTATTTATAATATTTGTCTGTTGGTTACTAAAGTGCCAAGATGTATTTACTTAAACGTACTTTCCTGAAACGTATAAAATTATTATTAAACTAATTGACCAAGCAAACGTTGTTCTGATATATACATATATGAATTTTAAAAAGTAGCTTATGTCCTTCTCCAAGGCCAATCTATGACTAAACCGAAATTCATCAAAATATATTCAGTAGTTTTTGCGTTAAAGAGTAACAAACATCCATAGATACAAACTTTCGGTTTCATCATATTAGTAAGTAAGGACTTTAGTCAGAAATATTTGCAACGTGGAATAAGCATACCTTATAGAAAAGCTACATCGCTGTCGCTTATTACATGAGACATCGTATATATTGCTTTCTGCATTGACATTGTAAAATGGTTATTTGAAAGCTTTATTCATGTACGTATACATGAATATACTGGCCTATTCTTTAAACATATGTAAATATATTGTACCCATTCATGTCAATATTTTTTTATATCAACTTTATAGGTTTAAGGGCAAAAGGAACTTTGTATTTATTCTCAACATAGCTGCGGCTCTGTACAATTTAATTCATGACAGACCTCTAAATGAGAGATGTCTATATCTGAGTGACATCTATCGTTTGCAACAACAAAGTATTTGACCTCTGATAACTCAGTAATATAGTAAAAGAAGCTGAGGACTGGACGATAAACACTCCAACCTAGCTACGTGGTAGGGCCTCAAGCCCGTCTGGATGGCGACCACCTTTGGTCTTAAGTATGCCACCATAATAACCTTGTGTTGTGTTCTGGCATTAGTGGCCCAAGTTCCTGTACCCTTATGGGACAGCAGCGTGTTTGCGATGCCACTGGCGTTGCAAATACCTATAGGCGACTAACTGCTAAATTTTAAGCGGGCTGTCAGCCTGTCTGCTGTCCTACGCAATAAAATAAAAGTGGAAACAACCTTCAGCAATGAAAAATTCGGACGAGAAGAAGAACTCAGTCTCCGCTTCCTCTTTGTGCAGGGGCGGAGTAAGAATACTAAACCCTATGGCCAGGGTCAGCCTGTCGTAAAATGCGACAATAAAACCCTCTAGCTACTTGGTATAGCTTCAAGCCCGTCTGGATGTGAACCATCCTTAGTCTATAAGTATGTCGCCATAATAACCTTGTGTTGTGTTCCGGCATTAATGACTCAGGTACCTACTAGTACCCTTATAGGATAGCAATATGCGACGGTGACTGCTTGCTATAAAATGGGCCGTCAGCCTGTCTGCTGTTCCTCAGAAATAAAAATAAAAAAAAAGTAAAACAAAATGCATAACATCAATATAATATAAAAAGAATTCTTAATTTAAAAATGTTCTCAATTAAAATTGGTTCTTAATTTAAAAATGTTCTCAAGTTAAAATTAGTTCTTAATTTAAAAATGTTCTAAAGTTAAAATTGGTTTTAAAATTGAAAAATGTTCTTAACTTAAAACATGAATTTTTAAAACCATGACAAATGGCAAACACTTATTGAAAAATCCAACACATCGACATTATGCGATATAAATCTTATTTTAGCTAATTAAGACATTTTATATATCACCTCGGGTCGTTTTTTGTAACAAGAGATAAGGACGTGTTAATGTTAAAGAGGCCGACAGACTAATATGTCTCTTGTGGACATTTTTATCTGAGCTGTCAAATTTTGAAATAGCCCGATAGCTCGTGATACATGCGGCGATACTTTAATTATTACGTCATGATTATTACCATACTCTTTAGATTTGATGCATTTTTCTGTTATATCATTATAATTATGATATGGTTATATTATTACCACCATCAGAGAAGTTATAATAACAGCGTGCTTGGCTCTGGCCTCGCCCTAGAGGGAAGGGACAACGTACCCGCCACGCTTGATTGGCGGTTTACGCAAACCGGTGATCTCGTATGCAGGTTTCGTCACGTTTTCCTTTATCGTCGGTACATTTTTTTCTTATTGAGGAACTGCAGATAGGCTGACGACCCACTTAATAGTAAGCAGTTACCATCGCCCATAGATGTTTGCGACGCTAGGGGCACCGCGAACACGCTGCTGGCCCATAGGGGGACAGGAACCTTGGTCACTAATACCTGAACACAACACAAGGTTATTGTGGCTGCATACTTAAAACTAAGGGCGGTTGCCATCCAGATGGGTTTGAGGCCCTATCACGCAGTTAGAGTTGTCGACTTTTACGACAGACCGACCCCGGCCGCAGGGGTTAATATTCTAACTCAGAAAATTACACATATTATTAGTATAATTGCCATGTACTATGACAATTATTGCCATGTACTAGGGAAATTACGTCAGATCTTCTCGTCGCCTATACCACAATGCCTTAAGAGAAAAGTCTAACCAATGCGTCCTACCAGTAACAACGTACGGAGCCGAGACGTGGACACTCACGGTAGGGCTGGTCCACAAATTTAAAGTCGCTCAGCGAGCTACGCATAAAGCCATGCTTGGAGTTTCTCTGAAGGATCGCATTCGTAATGAAGTGATTCATCAGAGATCCAAAGTCCCCGATATCGCTTCTCGAATCGGCAAGCTGAAGTGGCTGTGGGCCAGACATATCTATCTCAGAACCGATAACCGATGGGGTAAACGAATTCTTGATACCGCAACTTGGCAAACTTAGCGTAGGACGCCCAGCGGCGAGGTGGAGCGATGATCTGCTGGCAAGGACTAAGGGAGAGGCCTACGTCCAGCAGTGGACTTCAATAGCCTGACAATTATGCTATAATATACACATTAGACGAGAAATACTGCTTAAACGGTGTATGCAATCGTGAGATTCGAACTTGGGTCTTGTAGATTGGTCTCCGAGTGTAATATCACTGAGCTACCAGATGCCTACAACAGAATAGTTACATCTACTCTAATATTCTTGTTCGGTCCTTGCCTACATTTAAGTATAAAATTATTGCTCAACCAATTTTCGGCGACTACCTTCATGTCTGTTTGAAGTGAGGGTAGTTGAATAAATATCTCGCTCTTATGTCCACGTTTGACAAAAAAACATAACCGTCTTTGGACTGTGTGCGAAGAACAAGCTCTTTTATAAGACTCCTTATATTTATTAGCCGTGCCAATCTTCAACCTTTAACAACACAGAGTGCGGTGTACTTGAACAACAATTTGCAAGAGAGACGCCGTGCGTGATTCACTGCGAGCTGCATCTGAGCGGATCCAGACCGAGGAGGTTGCAAGGTTGGTGGAGTTTTTGTGCCTTATCTAGTGTGGGGACCAATACAAGAGAAAATTATACAGTCCACTCTTTATCAAGCCAGCGTTCAGTGAGACTAGTCATTGAGAGAACTCGACAATTCTATTAAGAAGACTAGCCGGTTTCTGTATGGTTTTTAGAGGCTGGCATTGATATAATACTGGAAACTGGTGAAGAAGGTTGATAGAGGAATATTGATGGGATCTGATTGCCTGGAATGTATTTGTACACTATTTTGCTACACGTTATAATACGTACTAATATTATAAATGCTAAAGCCAGATTAGATCTTTGACAAGGACAAGCTTCTTTTTGTCGCGAAAATACACTTGAAGGGGTGAAATACTAGTGCTGTAATTAAATTACGTTTTTTATTTAATTTATATGGCAGAACAAGGTTAGCTGGTTCATGAACAATTTGAAGCCATGTACAAAATAAGCCTAAACTTTATACTTACAGTTTTTTATTAACTTAAGTTGATTACGATTATATACCTGCAACAAAAATGTACATATTAGTCTTAAATAATTTTCTTTAAGATTAGAATATAAATAAAAAAACAAAGAGTGTCCTAAAATCAATAATGATGTTTTAAACATCATATTTACGTTATTCGGAATATCACAAATTTCTATCTTATAATATGTATATAAGTTATCAGTCAACACACTATTATAATCTAAATAACGAATATGCAAAATCTCCAACTGTAAAAATAATCAAATAAAGTAAAATTTTAGTTACTAAACTATATTGGAGGACAGCGAACTTTTGACACAGAAAAGTGAAGATATTTTCGAATTCAGTCATTAGACTTAAAATTATCCTAACCTTATCAGACTTATATCGATCTGTTTATTTGAGGGCCATAACACTAGTCACTTGGAGGCAATCTAAACATGTGACGCTTTTATTTTTTCAATGGAGTTTGAAAAGTATATTGGAACACACAATAGCATATTAAAATTCGTAAATCTCCCACGTAAAGTTGGCAGAAGTCAATTTGTTTACCGTGGGTGCTTATTACCATGAAATATTGTAAGTTAGGGTCAGTGTAACTACATGCCGTCTCACGTCGATCTTATGTGGTACCGTGTGACCGGTCAAGCTCAAGTGTCCAGTTTATAATTCAAAATACGTGAAAAGGGAAAGAATGTTAATATAATAAGCATTTAATTGTTTTTATATACTGAATATTTTTATGAAAGATTGGTAGATGGTTAATTTCACGAAAACAGACTACCGTCACCTATCATTTAAAATAGAACTACCCTTTAATTTTTCTAGTAATTTATGGAGCGTGAATATATTATGCACGATATATTATTTTGATGATTGCAAAACTGAAGTGGCAGTGGGCTGGGCACATAGCTCGAAAGACTGATGGCCGTTGGGGCAGAAAAGTCCTCGAATGGCGACCGCGTACCGGAAGACGCAATGTTGGTAGGCCCCCCACAAGATGGATCGATGATCTGGTCAAGATCGCCGGAATAGGTTTGATGAGGGCAGCGCAGGACCGATCATCGTGGAGATCTTTGAGGGAGGCCTTTGTCCAGCAGTGGGCGTCTTCCGGCTGAAATGATGATGATGATGAATATATAGGTTATATTCCTTTTGTTGGTTGATTGACGATTAAGGGCTAGGTACTGTTTAGTTTTCTATAGGGGATGGTGGGTTGAAAGGAGTTGCGTTTTTATAACTGGCACTAATTTCAAAGCTACTAATATACTTAATTATAATGTTACCAATTGTCGTAATTTCAAACATCTATCTCAGTATTAACATTCCCTCTGTACGAAAGATTATTTTATTCTTCCCTTTGTGGTCCGCCATTTCGAACCATACAGCAAGCACAACAAGTATTATTACGGTCTGAACTTTCAAAGTTTTCAATTACATCCGAGATGAAGCGCTTCTAATAAGAAGGAGAAAAAAAAAAGTATAATCCTATTATCAAGACTACTTTACTAATAGTCAATGAATTTTTATTCATTGTTGTGAAATTCATGAATTCGTACGTTTATTTCTATATCAAACAAATTCTTTCAGTTTACTCTTTACACACAGCAAAATGAAGTACACTACGATTCGTGGAATAAAATTTAAAATAACAACCCACGCTCGTGACACAGCAGTACATTAAATATTATCAAAAATCTAAAGCTAAGATATTCCGTAAAATTTGCTGCATGAATCTTATGCATGACAAACGCTTTATCTTATCAGTTTCAAAATTTTCATAACTGAAAACTACATAGATGTCGGACACTGTATAGCTATTTTAGTTTGTGCCCTTTATTGTATACAACCTTATACAAGCTTTAGACTATTTCATAAATTTTGACTCTTTGTTAAGGAAGAATAAGTATCGTAGAAGGCTGTGAAAATATCCAGAAGTATATTTACAGCTCTGGAGTATAATCCTTGGATATGACCAGAATGAACCGATAGTAAAAAAAGAGAAGATTGTACCATATTGTAAAGACTTCAAAATGAAATAAAATCTTCTACTTCGAATGTTTGAAAAATTACATGACCCATTATGCCAAATTAAGTCCTGGATACTTTTTCTGAGAGATTCTATTTCTAAAAAATATGAACATAAGAAGTAATTTATTTATTCTTCTCATAACTCCTAAAGAAATTGATAGGGTTTCCATAGTTTTCTTTAATAGCAAAATATTGTATGAAGTTATTCGCATAACTTTATTCTTATTAGATTAACGGGAGGAGGGGGGGGGGGATCTTTGTGTTATGCAAATAGTTTGGTTTGTGTATGTGCTCGTTAAATAATTGTGAAAAAATCCTGCAATACAGGTGTTTACACAGCAAATGAAATTGTCTTTTAAAAAACAATAAGTTGAAACTTAACAGTGAGAAAAATAAAAAAAGAACGAAAGTGTACATGACATTGATCAAATAATGTCAAATCATGTATTTTTATACATTAACAAGTTGTTTTGTTCAACACAAATATACAAAAAATCTTCACTATTAGGTATATATAATAACGGGTAAGAATTTCGAACAAAAAACTTATATCACGTTTCATTCAAAAAAACTAAATCAAATTAAGTTAGAAGGTAGAATGGCTTAGCTTTCCTAGAAAACGATCGCTATCCGGTAGCATGATGTCTAATTGAACAATTTCTAAAAAGTATTTTTGTGGACAGTAGCATTACAGGAAATGGCGTATTGTCATTTTTATTATTTTGATACTTTGTTTTTGTAGATCTACAATAAATGCACAATAATATAATAAACAATAACTAGTAAATCCATATAATTCATAGCATAAATTGAGTATTGTTGTAAATTGTTTAGTATCGCCACTAAATTTTGAGGTCAGATAAGTGACGAGTAAAAGTCGCCGTTGTATCAAATCACGTGGTTCTGTTTACACGTATGTACTATATTTACAGCTTCAACTGATGGTATTTCAATTCAATCTAGTAAATCAGCTACATTTTAAGGAAATGCCCAAAAAATTGCTTTTTGACATTAAATATTATTATTACAGATAAGAATAGTTTCAAAGTGAAGTCTCTTACCCCAACAACAACTACAAGACATATAAATCATCGACAATAGATGAATAAATGCTAAGTATCCTTTCACAATGCTACTTCATAATACTAGCAATATAACCCCAATACGTGTCAAATGTTTCCAGCACAGAACAATGCTTTGCCTGTCTGTCTATGTGTTGACATTCGGCTTTCGTTATTCAGAAAGTGTACCGCAGTAAATAATATTAACACATCGCGATCGAGCGACCGATCTGACGGCATTTGCGGAAAGCACGACCGCGGTATTTTCTTGTGATGAGGCGTGGTTCTGATAAAGAGATTTTGTACAGTCTATTCAGAGACTTATATTACTGAACTCTATGTTTATTTATAGCTAAATATTTAGATCTAAAAATATAAAAAAGAAAACCCCACTTTTTACCAACAGTTATAAGCGATAAATTAATGTATTTGCACTCAGGAACCAAATAAAGGATTGTGTTTTGTTTAAATGACAGTAGCTTCTGGAAATACTTATAATTTATTTCGGGGTTCTTTCGGAAAAATAAGGAGAAGGAGTAATGTGACCGAGTAATACAGGTGAATTCAATTTAAAATATCTATGAATGTTATGCAAGTTATAAGACTACACCTTGAAATATTTCATATACTTGATGAAAATTTTCATAAGCATGTTACCGTACAAACTAATGACAATATTTTGCGTTCAATATGTTAAATTCAATAACTGTGGTTTGTCTATAAAAACAAGACAAAACACAAAAATTATAAGATTTGAATTACATTGTAATAAGATATACTTTATATTTTAGATAAAGTTGATTATTTTCGCTGTATGTGGGACCATACCACGTTAAAGTGGCATATCCTCTGATTTACAAACTGAGGAGGGCTGCCCTTTGCATTCGTACATAGGGCAAATATGAAGCTTAAACAGCTAAATGAATTATTGTTACAAGATTATGTTTCGATAATTGAAAAGCATGTAATGTTAAATGCAAATGTGAATTTAATTGTTAATCTTCATTGATCTGTCATGGTATATGTCATAGTAATAATATGAATTTATACAATATTATGCTTGAATATGTTGGTTGTAAAGTGTTTGTAATTGGAGTTCAGCAGAAAGGCAAATAAATGGCCCCACCTTAAAGCAGGTGGTCATGGCAGGTTATGGACGTTTGCAATACCAGAGGTATTACTACCGCGCTGCCGGCCTCTAAGAATTTTAATAACGCCTTTTTTGAAAATCCGTTGAGAAAGCGATGGACAACCACAACCGGATGCTTATTTCAAATTCGAAGAGGGGGCAACATGATACGTTTTTGAGAACCGTTTCGTACAAGAAAAAAGAGGTCCGAGGAAATAGGAATGAACACCCAGTCGATAGCCGGCACTGCGAAGGCACACTTCTAAACTTAACTAAATAGCACATCGAAAATACTTTAAACACACTCAGCAATATTATTTTATTTATTTAAAATTAGAGGTCAAATTAGTACCTTTTTACGATAACGATACTTAACGCTATCTGTGCAGGGGCGGAGTAAAAATACTAAGCCCTGCGGCAAAATTATGTTTTAATATATAAATAGGGTTATGCTCGGAGTTTCCCTGCGAGATCGAATCATAAATGAGGAGATTCGCAGGAGAACCAAAGTAACCGACATGGCCCGGATGATTGCAAAACTGAAGTGGCAGTGGGCTGGGCACATAGCTCGAAGGACTGATGGCCGTTGGGGCAGAAAAGTCCTCGAATGGCGACCGCGTACCGGAAGACGCAGTGTTGGTAGGCCCCCCACAAGATGGACCGATGATCTGGTCAAGATCGCCGGAATAGGTTGGATGAGGGCAGCGCAGGACCGATCATCGTGGAGATCTTTGGGGGAGGCCTTTGTCCAGCAGTGGGCGTCTTCCGGCTGAAATGATGATATAAATATGTATGTTAGGAGAAAAAAATATGCCTAAGAAGTCTATTCAATAGTAGGTATTAGTAGCAGTCTGAGCTAAAGAAATAAATATAAATAGATTGTGACAGATTGATTTTGCTATGGTTACTGGTCAACTGAACTATTTACTACTCTGCGACCGGGGTCGGCCTGTCTTAAAAGGCGACAAACCACCCCACCCTAGCTACGTGGTAGGGCCCCAAGCCCGTCTGAATAGCGACCACCTTTGGTCTTAAGTATGCAGCCATAATAACTTTGTGTTGTGTTCCGGCATTAGTAACCCAAGTTCCTGTACTCTTTTTATGGGCCAGCAGCGTGTTCGCGATGCCACTGGCGTTGCAAATACCTATAGGCGACGGTAACTGCTAAACTCTAAGTGGGCCGTCAACCTATTATCGGCTAAAATTGGTAAAGCATTAGCAATACTTGTTGTTTTCTATGTACTCGTACATAATGGTTATTATAGCCAGTCAACATAGAAAGGGCCGAGTTAGTATCAACATCGGTTATTACTTGATGCAGGTGCATCTTTTGAGTTATGAGCGCATTGTATGCAACGCCCATTGCAATTTCTGATTGGTTTAACGCAAGGAGGGTCATTCGTATCGATACTTTTCCTTTCATTTTAATTATTTATATTAATTAAAACGTTAAAAAATAAGTTTATATTTACTTACCTGGATTTAAATTAGACTTTCTTTATAATAGTAAATACACAGGTAATTTTGCATTATTATTAATGGATTCGTTCGAATACTGAATAATATTTCGGATAAAATACTAAGTAATTATTTGTAATTTATAAATCCCAAAATCCAGATAGTATTGTTCAAGTTTTTTACATACATACATTATTCAGTCCTCTTTCCCGTAGGGGTAGGCAGAGACCACTTCTTTCCACTTGCTACGATCCTAACATACTTGACTTTTCAAGTTTTTTGAATTATAAAAATAAATAATTAGAATGAATAGAGATATCTTTCCAAGAATGTAACTAAATATTTCTTAGTGTTACAGTTTTAGGACGAAAAGCATTGTCTATAAAGATGCATATGATTGTCCGCAGGTTTGTTATTTGCTCATATTAAGATTGTGGACTTGGCTTGCGCAGAACATGCATTAAAACTGTACAGCACTTTTCGCATTCAATATAACAACAAATTTAGGCACAGTTGCTGCTGTTCCGTTTCTGTAGCGCAACAGACTACTTTTTAACCTAACTTTTAAATCTTTGTTAAATTCAAAATTACTTGTAAAATATGTTTTCTTAAGATTTTAACATGATAAGATAAAATTCTACCTGTACAATATAAAGTAAAAACAAAGACTACATTGTGTAAAGAGAAGTCTGAAACCTGTTTTCAAACATATAAATTCCTCGACAAGGTTAAAGGAAATTACCTCAAACTGATTGCTGTCACCAAACCGAAAATTACAATGGAGAAGTAGCGCTTAAATTTTCACAAAAGCAATAAATAATGTGTAAAATTAGTCGCAGGAATACAACGGGCCTACACAGCCGAACAAACATCATAACAAGCCGTGACATTTGCGGCTGCGCAGTGGAGCGGCCATTACTTACGGGACATTGTCTAAGGCGGGTCACAGCCTGGCAACTAATACTATAAGTATCCGTAAAGGGAAGGTATGAAATGTAGTTAGTTTTAATGTACAACATAAAATTAACCAATAAAATATAACAGCGAATAAAAGGCTAGATTGAAAAGGGAATCGCAAATATAAATAAACATTAGATGGTTCCAACATTTATTGCCTTTAGTCTGTGTTGGTAAACCGACAGTCGTTTTGTTTTATAATAGTCTTAATAAAAGCTTCGGCTTTCTTTAATGGCTTGACACATAATTTACTATGCACTAGATGTTTCCTGTGACTTATCACACTACAGTTTTAAATTTATTCACTATAAAGAAAACAGACTATTCTACCTGTTATTTATACATACAGTCGAAAATATTGTACATAATAGTAAGTTTATTTTGCTAATAATCATCAAAAACGTTTTTTATTGCTGAGGAATATGCATTTAGTTACCACTGCCTACGGATGTTCGCGAAAATAGGGGCAACGCGAACACGCTAGTGTCCCATAAGGGTAGAGGAACCTGAGTCACTAATGCTGAAACGCAACATAATGTTATTTTGGCGGCATAATTATAGACCAAGAGTGGATGCTATCCAGACGGGCTTAGGCCCTACGACGTAGCTAGGGTTGTTTTGTCGCCTTTTGCGACAGGCCGACCCCGGCCGCAAAGGTTAGTATTCTTACTCCACCCCTGCACGGAAAAAAACTATCACATCACAACGAGCATGAAAACACCCTATTTATCAGTTTAATAATTATTAAAGCTTATATGAAGATTAGATATGTAGTACGAAAACAAAATTTTACTGCCTCACTGAAGATTTCAATATAAACACATTTCTCGTTTAAGAAGAATATTGACCTTCCAATAATTTATATTTCCAGATCCTCATTTTGAAGTCATACTTCCTTTGGCACGTTTGGGAAAATTATGACAGTAAAATTTTTACAACGCTACATGATGAAGTTAGCATGTCAAGTCTCTCAAGTTTCCGTGAAAACTAACAACATTCATAGTAGTTTCTCAAATATTCACAAATAAACATTACACATAAATTAACATGTAAAAATATATTTATTTATAAATACACATGTAAGTGATTTTAAATTATATATAGTGGAGATTGATATGCCATTGTAAAAAAATGTGATAAAAGTGACATATCTTTAAAAAAACTTGTTAATTGCATTTATAGATTTGAGGTTAATTGTCGGTATTATTTTTATTTGTTTACAATTACAATATTTTCGAGCATATGTGAAAATCAATTAATCTGTAAAACGTTACAAAACCACAAACATGCACACATATTATTAGTGAAATTTTATATCTTAATAATAGTTCTAAGAAAATAAATTTCTTAGCTTTTATAAAATAACATTTATGGACATAATGTGGCAAGCTCTAACAAATTTAACTTTCTTTACTTTAAAGGCACCGAAGACTTTCAAGTTAAATTGTAATTATTCAACACTTACATTAATAGAAACTATAAATTTTAAACGTCTCGAAACTGACAGAGTGCGAACTTGAGTTATTAGAAATCGCACGTCTGTACCGTTCCTTAAATAAAATGTACAAGGTACACGACACATTGTCGCCATTACATAGTCGCAACGTTCATTTGCGCTTTATTATCAACTCTTCGACGCTTGGCGAGGATTTGTTGATTTACCTACAATACAATTACATGCAATACAAATTCAATACATCTTTTAATGGGAATAAAACTCAACTTTAGATATATTATTTAATGAGAACAGCCTAGTTCAAAAGAAATATATGTAGGATAAACGAATTTTCATATTCTTCCTGCCTTTATCCCACATTATATGGGGGCTGGCACAACATGTTCTCTTCATCCATTCTCCTATGTTAGCCGTCATCTAAAATTTTTTAGCATTATCATCTATTACGCAATCCATCCATCTTTTTTTGGTCTATCTCTACTCCTGTATCCATCCACTCTCTTTCTATAATTTCCTTGTTATATGGCATTCTTTCCCGCGTATTACATGGCCAAACCATGCTAGTCTGTTAGAGATTTTCAATAACTTTTTTTTTATTGCTGTAGGACAGCAGACAGGCTGACGGCCCGCTTAGAATTTAGCAGTTACCGTCGCCTATGGGTGTTTGCAACGCCAGTGGCATCGCGAACACGCTGCTGTCCCATAAGGGTACAGGAACTTGGGTCACTAATGCCGGAACACAAAACAAGGTTATTATGGCGGCATAATTAAGACCGAAGGTAGTCACCATCCAGACGGGCTTGAGGCCCTACCACGTAGCTAGGGTGGGTTGTTTTGTCGTCTTTTACGACAAGCCGACCCCGGCCGCAGAGGTTAGTATTCTTTCTCCGCCCATGCACGGATAACTAGCGCTACTTTCACATTTCCTCTCGTATACTCCGTGCAGGGGCGGAGAAATAATGCTAACCTCTTCAGCCGGGGTCGGCCTATAGTAAAAGGCGACCAAACAACCCATCCTAGCTACGTGGCAGGGCTTCAAGCCTGTCTAGATGGCGACCACCTTTGTTCCTTCCTTTGTCCCTGTACTCTTATGGGACAGCAGCGTGTTCGCGATGCCACTGGCGTTGCAAACACTCATAGGCGACGGTAACTGCTAAAATCTAAGCAGGCCGTCAGCCTGTCTGCTATCCTAAAGCAATAAAAAATACTCTAGGATACACGAATGATTGCCTTTATTTGGTATTGGTTTAAAGATGCTTTAGATGCGGATTTCTTCTTTCTTTAGATGACATCACTCATTATAACACGTGACACGCTTTTACAGTCGTAAAGGTGACAAATATGATGCGGCAGCTGAAGGTTCCTAATAATACTTAGCAGCATATTAGACTCAGAAGAATTCAGAGTACTTCATGTAACTGAGATGACAGTGAGAAAGAGTGAAAAGACTGATGACATATTACTGTACTCATCTACTGTACTCATATACTACTAAAATAGCTCAGAATACATTTTAATATTTTTTTTCTTTTAAAATTATTTTACTTAAACCGTTGTTTTTATTGCATAAAAGTGAAGAACATTTTGTTTTACTATCATAGAACGAATAGTCAATTATTTTTGTTGGCATGTATTGATGAAATATCCCTTTCTTGAAAATAGCTAATTTAGAAACATAAGTGAAATAGATCAAACATGTTTTAATACAGTCGCTACCTAATTCTTGAACCCTTAAAGGAAATTACACAAAACCTTATTTTACTATATATGTTAACTAGCAATTACAAACGTGCAATTAGCAATTAAAAAAATTTAAGTAGGAATATTTCAGATTTCAAGTCCTAAATGTTCATATGCAATATTAAATCAGTATTCCAGGAACTATCAAGTACTCTGTGCTATCAAGCTCGGAATGCACTCGTGGACGGAATTCTATAGAATTTAATCAGCAAATGCGATCGATGTAGTCAATTGAAAACTAATTAATATGACTGGAGAAATTATGTGAAAATCAGAATATAATTGGGAATTAATTATCGAGTTTCCTTTATAGTATAATAAATAAAACTTTTATTTCCATTTATCGTAGTTATCTTTGTAATTCCAAGCAATATATCCAGGGAAATGTTATCAAGTATTATTTTGTTATTAATAAAACTAAATGCTTATACTTGATTTGAGTAGTCCAATAACATTGAAGGAAATTAAACAAAGAGAAATGGATTCAAATTATTAAACGTCAAATTATTTATATTACTTTCAATTATTTTGAAATTTTATTATTTTAGCGCTATTCGTTTCATTACAAGAAATGTATCAAGTTAGCTATCGATCAACAAACATTATTCGTAACTGATGGTGTAATTCAACTTTTGTTTTAATTATTTTATTATTTTGAAACATAAACCATATCCAAAATTTAAAAATTAATCCTAACTATTCTTATAATACTTGAAAATCGCCTCAGAATACAAGACACTATTTCGTATCTGTGTTCGATACGTCAAAGTATCTGACACCTAGAAAATTTCGTGACATTACAAAAGACATCTAAACTATTTTAAATAGTGAAATAATCGAAACAGATCTCTATTACTAAGAAGTAAGAGCACTTATGATATTTAATAGAGTTTTATAATAGTAAAACGGAATTTGTTGATGTAAGATTGACGCGCCTTACCGTTAGCCGAGGTCGGGGCACTGCACTTGGAGTCGAAAGCGAGCGTTATCGATAGTGCGCACATCACTAACCGTCGACCATCAATGTTTAAAAATTCAAAATTAGAATAATGTCATTTTCGGTTCTGCTCTAGACATAAGTCTCAGTCATATTCTTAAAATATACATGAAATTCATTGCTTACAAATCATTGTCCCATATCAATGGGAAAGTTATATAACCTCATAAGCATATCAGTTGTACGAGAGTTTTCTGCCCTGACTTGCCATATGATAACCAGTGTTAGTAGGCATCTCTGGTACCAGTGGATTAAAGGATTTTGCATACCAAATTCTACAACGAATTTAAGAATTTATTTTCAATAGTAAAAAATATCTGGAAAGCCTAATTACTTTCTTTGATCTATGAATCTAAGACAAAAAAAATAGTATTTGGGGGACACCTACAGCACCGAGGCCTAAGCCTACTTCATGCGTCAAAAGAATGTGCTCTAATCTAAAGATAGCTTTTCCTTTGTTGAGGGGTCAAGCAGTCACCACAGTAAAATCAAATAGCAATAACTACGATTATTTTGGCGCGGAAATTACAAATATCGTGAAAAACCTTCGGTGCACACGACTAGTGCTATTTTGGTTCAATGTGTATACTCAAGAATCAATTTCTTGGATTGACTAAACAGTCGTTATACTGGTGATTTATATGTTTATCACAAAACACTACATTTTATCAATAAAGAATTAATCAATCTATTCTCATTGATATATTTATACTCTACACTAGCTGTACCCTGCCACGCTTCGCTGTGGTACATTGTGACTGTACCCTTTCTCGCTTCGCTGTGGCACATTGTGATTGAATGGTTGAGAAATGAGAAACAAAAAAATAGATAAAAACAATCCTTGATGCGGATTATATATCATGCTAAAATTTCAGCTCGATCGGTGCAGAACTTTTTGAGTTTTTAAGCGTACACAAACCAACATAACTTTTATATATATAGATTAGTTTCAATATTTCCTGATTTATTATAATAAAAAAATTACAGCTACCTTAAAAAATATAAATGCTCAGACACATATAAATTAATATTTTTCATGTTGGCAGTTAAATAAATTTATAGGAGGAATATTAATTGAGGAATTATTGCTTGAGGAACAGCAGACAGGTTGACCGTCCACTTAATAGTAAGCAGTTACCGTGGCCTATGGATGTTTGCGACGTTAGGGGCATCGCGAATATGCTGCTGTCCCATAGGGGTACAGGAACCTGGGTCACTAATGCCGGAACACAAGGTTATTATGGTGACATACTATAGTAGAGATGTTTCCATCCAGACGGGCTTGGGACCCTACCACGTAGCTAGGGTTATTTTGTCGCCTTCTAAGACAGGCTAACCCCGGCCGCAGCGGTTAATATTCTTATTTCGCCCCAGCACGGAAAAAAAATTAGTTACAATTCAAGCAATATAATGTTGTATAAAGTTAGATAGCTCTAAAATAATTTATAGAAGTCGTATAATACGGTACTCTTTAAAGCTGATCTAGCTTAAACTTAAGTTTCAATGACCATGGAAATGTTATCATACTTTAAAGTATAAGATAGCCAATCTGCATGGCATGCCTTATTGAATAGTCCGTCAATTGTTGCCGACTCATACGCAATTGGTCGGTTTATATTGACACGGCGGGGTGACGGGTATAGTGATGTACATTATATAAAATTTTGACATCGATAAATTATTTGACGATAGAAGTCACGCTGTTTGGTATTTTTTATATTCGTATGAACATTGACTAAAAAGTATATATATTTTTATATAATATGAAATAATAGCTAACTACTATTTAAAATGAAATATAACAAATACTAATTAAAAAACCTATAAACATTCAAACATTTGTTGGTGTTAATACAAAAGCATAGAAACTATAATATGTCACATTTATTTGATACTACAGAATATATACAGTTCTGTAATGTTTATAAACAAAAATAACATGAACATGGTATTTATATGAAAATAATCCGCTATTTTCGTTGTGCCATAAATCATCTTTTTTTCTATTAAACAGTAGTCTCACCGGGTCCGGTTGCTATTGACATCATCACACTCTTAGCGCATAGGTGTGAAAATATTCATGTAAATGGAAAGTTAATCCAGTTTTAATGTTTGTAATAAATAAAGATATCAAGCAATAAATTTACTATGTTGCTATGAACTAACAGTTTATTAATTATACTAGTATAAGTACTCGATATAAATTTAAGGCTGGTAACCTCATTGTATTATTTTTAATTGCTAAGTTTACGACGGGAAGAAATAAAGAGATAGAATTTTATTTTCAAATTAAATTATTTACTACTTAAGTATGATATCTACATTCATCCCACTATTAATCACTGATCTTTTCTTGATAATAAAAATGTAACAGTTAAAATTGTTCAAAGAACAATTAAATAAATAAATCTAACATTTAAATTTATTATTAATATGATTCTTTATTCCAAATTTTCACAATTTTTTTTATATCTTTTACAATACCTTATATATTTTTCTTATTAATATTATTATTAAAAATAATAATATTTGAACCATTCAAAATATTTTTTTATAAAACATAAAGGAATTATAAATATTATTATAAATAATTTTTTATCATTTACTAACTTATAACAATCTAAATTTCTGTAAATAATCATTATTTTATAATGATTATTTAATCATGTTTATAAACCTTTATTATAAATTTTTTTAACATTTCTTTAAAATTTCTTACATTAGGAAAAAACAAGTATTGTATGTTTTTTTTATAATTGCATAGAGTCAGAACAGTACAAAATCATGATCACTGCAGATTTATAGAAATATTTTGTTCTAAGTCGAAATAATAGTCACAACGTACTGTATAAACTCGCGTGAATTAAACATCTTCTACTATTCTCCACATGCTTTAACACAGTTTATTAGAATATCATAAGAGAAACTCCTGGTTTTTCATTTTCATTACAGCAGAAATGAAAATATCGATATTTCATCAACTTGTCCATCTCTAATCAGTAATAGGATACATACGTAGTAATGACCTCAATAGATGTGAACAGAGTAACATCTCATCAATTCACCTTACGAGATCTTAATCTGCACGCACTAACCTTTACTGGTGTTTTGAAATATTTACAACTGCTAAACACTTAAATTAAAATCAACCAACACTGATCAATCTATATCTCTAAAGATTAGGCCATTTTTGCAACATCTGTTTTGAAACGAAATAAAAATTTTAAATTAATATTAACGAATATAAATTAATTACATTTTATATGAAAAATTTATTATTTCCTTATGAAAAGGTCGTTAATATATTTAATGCTTTTATTATTTAAGGCATGACAAACAATAACTGTATCTATAAAAATTATATTGTTTTAAAAATGTATCAAATTACATTTAAACAGAATTCATTAGAAAGCCTTATAATCCTTTTAAAGAATATAATAGATATGTGCTATACGATATTCTATAAACCATAAATTATTTATAAATAAATGTGAATTTTTGACATAAAATATGGATTTCTATCTATGTGAACCAACTTGTAATACAATCTTTTAAACTTTTAAACTGTATATACAGGGCATTAATTCCGTCATCTAGAATAGATACATTAAATCATCAAGGTTTTATAAAGATTTGAAGGGTACTTTAAGCAGTAAGTGGAGTCGCACAATCTTTCAACCCAAAGTACATGTCGTTACATCCTGGCAGTATTGTAAAACACCGCGAGGAAACTTTTACAGTGAAATCGGTGTACGTAGTCCTCCCTTGGCTTGGATAATCATTCAGGGTAAGCTATTCGTTTATCCTAAGACCTAAATGTACGCCAGAGCTTTCATCATATCTTTAGTTTACTATAACATGTTATTTGATCAAATAGACAATTAAATTGATATCAGCTTAATTTCAAACTCTGAAATCTTTTAAAAACTTTTAAATTACGAATGACTTACAAATTGTTCAAAACAGTAATAATGGCCAAAGTTATTTTAATTTATTCGTAGCCAATTCAGGTGAAAGCACGGTCCGATATTAATAACAATAGAAGCGTTCTGTACATCCGTTACGATAGCGGTTGGAAACTTTTCAATTACCAGAGCCAATGTCTCGCTTTGTTGTCGAAAACTCAATAACAATGTATTCGAGACGGTTAAATTTTAAATTTTAGCTGTTTATGAATGGTTAGATTAATATAAGTAATATTTTGTAAAACCACTTTGTATTTTATTAACACTTTTGGGAAGGAAACGCAGCAAAATTTAAGCTAAGAGTCTAAAATCAGGGTAAGATAGTATGTAACAGGAATTTCACACAAAGGGATACATCTTAATTTTAATAGAGAAGTTCTTCCTCCAATGCAAGGCATCAAAGTAGGATTACTAGAAATAAGGGATATTGTGAAACCCAGAATATATGTATCATGTGTAATATTATTTGTCATTTAAAAATATTCACATACTGGATTTATATAAGAAAAAAAATTCAAATCCAAAGCTCAAAAAAAAATTGCAAATTGATTAACTTAGGAAACAGTAATGAAAAAGTTTCGGATCATCTCGAATAGGTACGAGATTAATTGTTTTGATCCCATCACACAACTGAACTTTTCTCTCAGGGCATTGTCCTCAAAAGCATTTTGATTTTTCGAATCGATAAAATCGGTGCGATATGATCGTATCACTATTCAATTGTGATTTTATTACAATGACACTTATCAATTAAATAAGTTCAAATTTTTTTTCTTGTTTTTAATTATTAATCTACTTTTATTGCTGTATCTGTATGTATAATACTTAATAATTAATACTATATAATATAATAATGGTTATTTCCTTCTAAACTGGTATTTAGAAAAAACACAGTCATTTGTTGTGTTCGAAATCCAAATGAGTTCATTTGAGTAAATTGACTGGCGGACGGAACAGTTGCGAATTTTGTAGAGAATGCTCAGATAGTAACAAGATTAAGTTATTTAAAAATATAGGTATAAAAATCAATGGAAGGAACCCAACCACTTGAGATTCGCGGATGACCTAGTCCTAATCACAGATAATGCTAGTACGATACAACAAATATTTACGATACAACAAATAATTACAACAACTGACAGATGCCGATTGAAGTTACAAAAAATAATTCGCAAAAAGATCAAGCTCAATTTGATATTAACACTGTTATTTATGGATACAGTTCTTTGTTAATTTTTTGTAGTTACAACCGAAACTGGATTGATAAAATCTCGTTAAAACTAGCCCATTATTTTCACAGCTACCAATAAAGTCTTCTAATTATTGAATAGGAAAACGGTTTCTTGCTCGACTGATTAGAAAAACTAAGAAAATTATTTGATACTGGAGATTTTTATCGATTTTATAAAAATGAAAAAGTATCGATAAATGATTTGAAAAGCATAACTCTATTGCAGTGTTAATTAATTTTATTATTCAGTAGTTACTATACTATTATGCATATTTATCTGCATTCTCATGCAACCCAAATTGTCGCTACGGCGCCCGGGGTCCGCTTTCCGACTTTTTCTTCTCCACTTCGCACAATCTTCGGCATCTCTAGTGGTCAGTCCATGGAAGTCCATTGGCATATGCATGCGAACCCCGACTGGATTGCAACCCCTACGTCGTCAAACCAGCACTTTTTGTGTCTACCCATCCTGCCGGGGCCAGGCGATGGCGGCATGGCCATTTGTTCCCCACACAAGTAGCCGGTTGCTGTAAAACGTGGCGTGTCGTAAAACCAGCGAAGGCGACACTCCTGCAATCTATCCGCAATATCATGGACATGAAGGCTGTCGCGAATGCGAGAGTTCCTAACGCGATCCTTCCGCGTTACTCTACACATCCACCGCAGCATATTCATCTTCGTGACTCACAGCGCCTGCTTGTTTCGCTCCAGCACCTGCCAGCCTTCACATCCGTATAAAAGGACAGGCCTAATGATGGTCTTATAGACCTGTCCCTTCAATTTAACCGGTATTTCGGAGTCACAGATGACACCAGTCACCTCACGCCATTTGACCCACGCGGTAGCAATGCATGCCTTAACGTCGCAATTAATGTCATCAGACGCGTGAAATACAGATAGATAAAGTTATTACAGTATCAAAATGAAACATAATTGTTTTGTTTTTAATTTAAGTCGGTGTACGAGAAATATCTTTGGAGCCAGGAGCCATTTCATTATATTAGTTTGACAACAATCGCGGCTCAAAAGTAAGCTTTGCTTGCAGACATTGGACTTCGATTAGATACGGCATAGCATAATATTATATAATTAAATTAAGGAAAAGGTTTAAATATTGAAAACTTGATCTATGATATTGCGTCATACATCAATCAAAATAAAAGTAGCGTTGCTAACATGAAATATTTCTACTACAAATAGTTTTGCTAACCGTTATTAACAGTTTTTAATTTACCAAAATCATAATCGATCATCGGAAATTAATTTATGAATAATCGATACACATAAAGGTAACGGTGAATTGAGCAAAAACTTTATCGATAAAAATTCAAGCACTAAATAGATTTAATACAGCAAACAAAGTTTGACGAATTGAATTAGCTTGATGGAAATTTTGGCATATGGATAAAATGATCAGTCTAGCAAGTTTTACAGCAGTTTGCATTTTTAACACGTAGTCAATATACGATTAGGCTTATCTATAACAATTAATGTCATTATTGCAACTATACAATAATTAACTATAATATTTAACTTACTTAAATTCCAAAATAAGTCCATCTAGTTTAATCTCCAAATCAGCTATGGATAAGCTGAAGAAAATATGGAGGGATCGAAATATCACCAAAGCCACCAAAACCAGACTTGTCAGAGCTCTCATATTCCCCATATTTCTTTACGCTGTGGAGACATGGACCCTACGAGAAAGTGAGAAAAAACGGATTGATGCTCTTGAGATGTGGTGCTGGAGAAGAATGCTCGGTATATCGTGGACGGAATTCCGAACCAACGAGTCTAATCTTCGAGAGCTGGGCATCAAGCAGAGGCTATCAAACACAGTGCAGGCTCGCATCCTCACTCTCTTTAGACACGTATCACGGCGCGGAGGTGAATCCATCTAATGCCTGGTAGTGCAGGGCAAGGTTGAAGGCACCGACCACGCGGGAGATCACCGATGAGGTGGACGGACCAAGTGAAAAGCGCCGTCGACGTTCCTTTGCACGAATGCACAAGGAGAGCGGCAATTCGCGAAGAGTGGCGTCGTATTGTAAAAGAGGCTACAAAAACCTCAACGTGACGGCCACGACCACTCTGGCAAGAGTGTAACGACAAAGAAGAAGAAGAAGAACGTTTTAGTTCCTACTCAGTAGTTTTAGTTCCCCATTATAAAAAACAACACTGGAAATACGAGTAGTAAATTGCTATTTGTTATGTCTAATTAGTAGTTTTGTGCCACAAAATTTTACTTTGAGCCCAAAAGTTAAAATGAACAAACTATACACATAACGAATGTCATGTGGTGTAACCAGAAATATTATAATAAATCACACTAAAAAAAGAATTTAGTCAAATGTGTTTTGTGAAAACTTTAACTATAATTCTAAATTTATAAATGTAAGAACTTGTCATTCTTATCGCTATTTTTAATTACATAACTTAAGCTGTTATGCTCGACTATTATGGCACTGTTTATAATAAAAATATGGTGGAATCCAAAACAAATAGCATAATAAATAATAGGTGACAAATATGTTACATTAGGAACATATAAAAAAAAGATACCATGTGATAAGAAAAGTAACTTATTTCTTAATACTCAATTATATTTAAACAATCTAAGTTCAATGTAAATTAAAATAAAGTCATTTACATTTTTATAGCTGAGAAACAGTAGACAAGCTGACGGCCCATTTAATAGTAAGCAATTACCGTCGCCTATGAATGTTTGCGACGTTAGGGGCACCGCGAACACGCTGCGATCCCATAGGGGTACAGGAGCCTGAGTCACTAATGCCGGAACACAACACAAGGTTATTATGGCGGGATACTTATAGACCAAGGGCGTTGGCCATCCAGATGGGCTTGGGTCCACGTAGCTTCTCCGTGCAGGGGCGGAGAAAGAATACCTCTAGCCGACCCCAGCCGCAGAGTAGTAAATAGTTCAGTTGTCCAGTGACCATAGCAAAATCAATCTGTCACAATCTATTTATATTTATTTCTTTAGCTCAGATTGCTACTAATACCTACTATTGAATAGACTTCTTAGGCATATTTTTTTCTCCTAACATACATATGTATTAAAACATAATTTGGCTGCATGGCTTAGTATTGTTATTCCACCCCTGCACGAAGAGTAGTAGGCAGTTCTATAGTTATTAAAAACATTTGTACTTAATATGACGTGCAAAAAGTTTATAAGTTCGATTGAAAATGAATAGAAGCCATCTGGTAAAAAAAAAACAATACCGGTAACATTACGCAAATAAGATTTCATGTATCCTATAACCTCTATAAAAACGAGGAATGGCTTTTGATAAATGACCATACGTAAATTGCATGTCAGAGGTCGCTGTCCAGTCCTTCGTTACGTTTTAATTTGTTGCGTCAACATATTTTCGGGACAGCCCGTTTATCCTATCACCAGCGGCCATGTTGAATTTGCTTTTTTGTACGCGTCAGTTTTGGTTTAATTAAATTTCAAGGCATATGCATGATTTAAACGGATATTATATTTGCAGTTTTATATTAATTTGATGTCTTTAACTTTATGGTGAAAAACAGCTTGAACGAGGTTTATAAGTAAATTACCTGCACTATATTATAAATGCCTAAGTACCTAGTCAGGTCATAAATTCTGTCACATGTTTAATGTAAAATAATTGTAACAAGTTTATTAATTATGTAACCATTTATATACCAAAATGAACTTAACAAAACATAGATTCTTATGACATTAAAGTTTATTCAAAATGACCTCCGTGATTTTGAATACAGGCCTTCAATCTGCGCGGCCAGTCGTCTATCGCAGCACGAACGAGGTCCATGTCAATATCGGCGGCTGCCTTAATCAAGGATGTCTTGAGTGACTCCAAATTGGGATGAGGCTTTGAGCACGCCTTTTCCTCCAAGTGTTGCCATATCTTGTAATCTAACGGATTCAAATCTGGACTGGAGGAGGGCCAGTCTTCGTGCCGGATGAAGTCGATTTCACGCGCCGCCAGCCAGTCTTGTGTGCTCTTCGCTCTATGAGCTGGCGCCGAATCTTGTTGGAATACCCAGTGCCTGTTATTGAACGTGGTATGAGAAACAGGTTCCACAAGGTTCGTCAGGACTGTATTTTGATACACAACAGCATTCGTTTTTACACCTTTCTCACAAAAATGTACCTCTGTTAAGCCCCAATAAGAAACTCCCAACCATACCATGAGCGAGGATGGAAAATGACCTCGTTGGACACGCGGAATACGGTTGCTCGCTTCTTCACTACTGTGTGCGTACACCTTATCATTTTGTTTGTTGTAACTCTCTTCTACGGTAAACATTTTTTCATCCGAAAAAAGAATTTCCCGATATTTTTTTCCCGCGTACCGCTTCAACAAAGCGCGGCATCTCTTCAGTCTCAGGTCCATTAGACGAGCATTCAAACGATGTCCTGTTTTTCTTCGATATGCCCGAAGCCCTAAGTCTTCATTTAACACCCTTTTCACCGTGGTTCTGCTTAACCCCATCTGAAGGGCCAACAGTTTCTGCTTACGTTTGGGATTTCTTTGAATTCGTGCCTTCACAGCTTTTATCACTGCTGGAGTCCTAACAGACCGAGGGCGACCACTTCTTGACCTGTCATCTACACTAGAGTCTTCATTGTATCGTTTGATGGTACGATAAACGAATCTTTTGGTTATATTCAAATTTTTCAGTATGTTAAAAATTTGAATTGGCGCGTAACTGTAACGATGCAACGCAATAACTGCAACACGGTCTTCTTTAAGCGTCCACTCCATATTTAAAAATGAGTAAAATTCTAAAAGTTATAAATTTTTATTTTCATGAACAATTCGAAATTCGAATTCAATAAACTTTTTTGTGGCCAGCATTCTAAAAGAAAAGTTTTTACTGTGTGACAATACTTATGACCTGACTAGGTATATTTGTTACTTGTTTAAAAAAGGCACCGAAAATGTGTAATCGATAATAATACATTAGGGTAAGTATTAAGGCTTCTCTCAAAAATAACCTTCAGTTCAAAAACGCTGCATATTAAAAATTAATTACACCAAAGTAAAAATAAAAACTTACCTGCTTGGTAACGTACCCAAATAAATATAAGTTTGGGTTTGACTCTTTTTTAACCGTTCCCTTTCGGTCATATCCGAAACGTTTGTCTTAAAGCTTCAGTACGTTTTAACACTTTCATCGACTGCCTTAATCTGTGACTCTCGATGACTCTTTTTTTGACCAAATATAGACAAAATAAAAGGTGGAATTTGACAAGTTTTTACAATAGCAATTAACAGGTAATACTACAAATCCCAAAAACTGAAACCCCATTCTTTTAAGAAGTCAAGGTGCCAACTTGACTTCTTTACATTTGCATGTCAATGAACTCACTATCTGGGATCTGAAAAACATAGGAAGAATAAATGAATAAATAGGAAAGCGAACCGAAGCGGAAGTTTGGTTTGCAGACGGGACTAAGCACTAAAATTATGATGTAAGGTATATTTTAATTGATTAATAACAAAATATATATTAGCACTGAATTTTAAATGTAATTGAGATTAATTCCATATTTAATTCACGGATGATTAACGACATACATAAACAGTCCTGTCATAACGTAATTAATGTTTTATGTTAAACAACTCGAAGCACAGGTCAGAGTAGTTTGCTTCTATATAGTATTTAACAACAAAAAAATTATGATACGAGTAATTTGTTTAGAAAACCAAATGTAACACTAAGTGATGCAATAAAACGTTTGTTAACCGAATTAGAACCACCTATGATGAACTATCTATTTTATGTGTTCTATATATATGGATATCCACATTTACTTGGATATAAATCATAAACATTTTGAATGTGTTACATTTTAAACGTATGATCACAAACGTATGTACACATAATATGAACAAGTTTTTTTTTAATTTATAAAATACGACTGTACCTAGTAAACATTGTTCTGCCATATAAATTAAAAAAGTAGCCTATATCTTTCTCTAATGTTCAATCTATCTCTATAACGAGCTTCATCAAAATTGGTTTTAGCGATTTGAGTGTGAAAACGTAACAGACAGACAGAGTTACTTTCACATAATAATATTAGTATAGATGGTACTTATAAACATGTAGTAGTCAAGTATATAAAAACTAATATAGAGGTTACCGGTTGGTTATCCACAATTACATGAACCTCTTAGATATTTTTTCTCGCCTAGTATACGAGTACATATTATAAAATTCTGGTGACATTGGTGTGGACAACTAAGAAATCCTCCTCGAACAATAGTAGAAAGCGAAGTATTAGAAAACGAAGCATCCCTAGCAGGACAACTGTCGTCGGACAACTTTCGACAACAATCGTACTGGATGGTAGTGTCCTTTTGCAGTGTGACGCTGTATCTGAATTTCTTTATTTAAGTAAAATTTCTTAGTCTTTATTATAATACTTAATAGTTATTACATCAATGTTTAGTATTTTTTACAATAATTTTTTTAACTCTCTTGTTTTTATTTCTTATGTCTCTTCTCAAATCTCTGTCGTCTAGAATGAAAATGAATACAATATATAGTTATTACAAACGAACAATTTTAGAAATATATTGAATACAATAATACATTTATCGGAAGAATTCCGTCTAAAAATAAATGATATAGTTATTAAGAAAAACTTGTATTTAGAATGTAGTTTTTATAGATTTTTTTTTATAATAAGGTAATTTCAGTCTGTTTATTACATTGTTCTTATACTATGGAAGGTCTCTGGTATCTTTCACTGTGAATTCAGCGGCATTGATATCACTTTCGAACAATAAGCCGAAGATACTTAAATGATTCTAACTAAAATAATGAACAATTAAATAACGTAACCATTGTAAATGGAACTATGTAACAAGACATATTGTCAACAAATTGAACGTAATTAAATTATTGATTGATGTAAGATTTCATGCGGTACCCAAAAAATAATTACTTTTGACCACACCGTTCGTTTTAACAACACAAAAGGGTGGTGATAGACCTGTCATCTGTCAAATTAAAATACGTCATTTCAGATGTCAAATCTGACACTGACAGTTTTTGATTACAGATACTTCCCAAATCTTTATGTAAAAAGCTTGATAATGCTTATTTGACTTGTACTCACTTGCGAATAAATGTTTTTTATAAACATCCAAGAATCTTCTTCTTCTTAAAATTATTTTATCAACAATGTACTCGGCGTCATTTCGTTCCAAAGTAAGCAGCAGTGCACTTGTGTTAGGGGTTACAGCTGATATACTACCTATATAAGTACTTTTCTTTCGATAATAAGTACATGATCTTTATCATTTCAGTATTAAATGCCTGTTGCAACTTCCGCATCGGTGCTCAGTCTTATTTCCGACTGTTTTCTTTATTTCGCACGGTCTGGCATTTCTGTTAGTGAGTCTATGCAAATATGTACAATTGGTTAACGATCAAGCAATATAACTTTTATAATTACGTTATCTTTAAGTTTATCTGTAAGTGAATTTGTAATTCCTAAGAGAAAATAAATATATAAAACCTTTACGTAAATAAATTCATATTATACATAAACACCTTGCGAAATAGGAATGGAACCTGTAATCTTCACAGGCTTACTGACGTGTGAAAGGAATTTCACATCGTCGTACTTTAGAAGAATTCCTTTGGAATTTAATTTTAAATATCGATATAGTAACGAGCTAGCATTATAAAGCATAATATGGCGTTATGGTATATTTAGTAATATTTTAAGTATATTTTATAATAAACTAAACAATAACGTAAAGTTTATAAATAAATAAATATTTTTATATAATTTATTTCCGCAGTGAAGCAACACAACAGCAAACAGGTGCTGATGTGTTAACTCCGAATATAACTGGAAAGAATAGTTTAGAAAAAAAACGACAATTCTATCTACGTTATTACCATACAGCGTCTGCCTTCGTGACGAAAAAGACGACACTCAATGTGGACAAACAAAAAAACTTCCCAGCAAAGTAGATATGTCCAGGGTGCGAAAATATATGCAAGATTGGCTATCTTAACGAAATGCAACGTAGAAACTGAGGTCGTGATGATGTGTGCTTAGATATATTCCTCTTTTAAAGCTTATAATTTTTATTTGAATCTTTATTTGAAAAGAAAATATAATTTTATTACTAATAATATTTATAATACTTAAATTTAAAGGATTCTGTTAATAATAATTCCGGATTTAAAATAGAAATGTAAAAATAGTTTTTGTGGGACTGATAATATTTATTAGTATAAATAATTTAAAAATAAAATCTACAAAATCACATTTTTGACAGACAGATTTTAATATGAAAGTTTTCCATTTCTATCGAAGAGTTTCGCGGCCAAACGTGGTTATGGCAACCTCACATACATAACTAGTTGACCCGGAGAACGTTGTTTTGACATATGAATTTAAAAAAAGTAAAAAGTTACAATCTATGACTTTACTGAAATTCATTAAAATTGGTTTAGACGCGAAAGCGTAACAAACAAACTCACTATTGCATTTATAATATTAGTTAGGATATATTGCATAAATACTACCTCACCTGCCTGGTGTACTCTATTAACATACGAGGCTCTGGTTACAGAGTTCTTTGAATTACGGATGGGTACCGAGACTAGTGCGTACAATACTCGAATGTAAACAGTAAGTGAATCAAACTGCAAGCTTTGAATGCAACCAACATTCACTTATTCAATGATGTTGATGATTGTTATGACTGATGACTTCCGTAGCGAAATGGTTTTCACACCTCGGAGAAAGAATACTAACCTCTGCGGCCTGGGCTGGCCTGTCGTAAAAGGCGATAAAACAACCAACCCTAGCTACGTGGTAGGGCCACCGCCGACCACCTTTGGTCTTAAGTATGCCGCTATAATAACCTTGTGTTGTGTTCCGGCATATTATTAGTGACCCAAGTTCCTGTACCCTTATAGGACAGCAGCGTGTTCGCGATGCCACTGGCGTTGTAAACATCCGTAGGCGACGGTAACTGCTAAATTCTAAGCGAGCCGTCAGCCTGTCTGCTGTCCTACAGCAATAAAAAAACCTGCTGGGAACACGAATTCAATTCACGTCCCGACTTTGGGTGTTTATCTGTAATATGTATATATTACAAAGAGATCATACATATATTAATTGTCTAACAGTTTCTCTACCTATAAAGAATTCTTTGTAGCTTATTTTAGGAGTAGATGTCGCTCTGTGGATTATCACAATTTATTTATTATAGACAAACCTATCACATAGACAATAAGCTTTAACACTTAACTATAATTTCCCCAAAAAGGGATTAACGTCAGGCAGACGGCCCGTTATAAAAACTAAGCCACATTACAACATGTAACATATTATGCCGACCCCATATAATGAGAGATAAGGGCAGGAGGAAGAAGAAGACGACTATAATTTCAAAAAAGGAATAAATAACCCTTCTTATGACTACGTAAACAATCCTTTAACGGAAATTATAGTAAAAACTTGTATGAATTGAATATATCGATTCCAATATAAATACATATCGCCACAGAGTATTTAAATAGCCTGCATTGTAGATTATCTTAACACGGTTGGGTATTAACATTATCTGCTTTCCATATAGACTGTGTAATAATATTATTGGCCTTAATGTGACCGGTCTGAGTTAATTAGATTTATTTGTTAGTATACTGGAAACGCAAGATTGTTTCTTTATGTTGTTAATAGTCTAGATGCAAGTATAGCGATTTTATATGTTAATTGGCATAACTAAGTTTAATGGATTTTAAACTTAGTTATAATGATGAATAATATGATAGAAATTTATAAACAACATATTTTTTTTTTTGTTTTTGCTTTATAGATACGTAAATATTATTCTCTCGATCATAAATAAGAGAACGGCTATCGTAACGTGAAATTATTCATCCATTTACTAACTCACATAAAATAGACATACCTTATATTATTTTTATGGACATGTAGTACAGTGAAAGTTAGAGAGCACAAAAATATGTAACCTATATAAAATAATATTAATGTTACAATTTTTTATATTTTTTTTGCTTTGTAAACAAATTTGTATGCCAGAAATGGTGAAACATGTTGTACTAAACTATTTGGGGTAGACGGGGGTCCAGCCCAAACCAAAGTTGTTTACAAATCGAATTTAGCAATGTCTATTTTTTTCTCACGAAAAGGCTTAGTCAAGTAAGGACACCTTCTCTAAAAAGCAATAGCTTGTTAAATTAGAGCAATTCTTGCCACTGGTCTTCTTCTTGCCTTAAGGTCACTACCTCAACATACTTTGTAATGCTCTGGAATAGCAGGCTACAGCCCACTTAATAGTGAATATCCGTGCAAGGACGGAGAAAGAATACTAATCTCTGGGGCCGGGGTAGGGCTCAAGCCCGTCTGGATGGCGACCACCTTTGGTCTTAAGTATGCGTCATAATAACCTTGTGTTATGTTCCGGCATTAGTGACCCTGGTTCCTGTACCCATATGGGACAGCAGCGTGTTCGCGATGTAACTGGTTACAAAAAACCATAGGCGACTAACTGCTAAATTCTAAGTGGGCCGTCTGCCTATCTGCAGTCCTACAGCAATAAAAAAAGTAAGCAGTTACCATCGTCTATAATGTTTACGATGCCAGGGGCACGCGCGTATAGTCACTGAAATCTGGATCACTAACACAAGACTAGGTTATTATGGTGGTATACTTAGAGACCATGGGTCCATACCCTATCACTTAGCTAGGTTTGTTTTGTCACCTTTTAAGACCGTTGTCCTCAGGGGTCAGTATTTTTACTCTGCCCCTGCACAGAGAAATACTGGAATAATATATTTAATTTAACTGAGAAAAGTTATTTAATAAATCGTATTAGCATATCTATAATCAAAATATATACACATCAAAAAGTCTAGGCAACATGCATGATATTACAAATTTACCATTTATATTAATTATTTCTAAGTCTTTACTCACTCAAAGTGCGTAGGTATGTAAACTTTTTTGTTATTGATGACATACTGGCTGGTTGTAAAAAAATCGATTATGTTTTGTTTTTTTTTCATAAAATTAAATGAAAGGGAATTTTTTGAATTTAAGTGCGTTTTTATTGCTACGTTTAGTCTTGATTTTATAATTTTACCAACCATTTAAATAAAGTTAGCGACAAAATTGAATTGTTAGATATTCTTTACGTCATGGAGCGACGTCATTTGACGGCAAATGAAATGCAAAGAGCTGTAGGGATGTTGCAAGCGGGAAGTAATCTCAATCTCAGATATCTCGGCATTTTGGCATTCATAGAAGTGTTATTTGTCGTCTTTGGCAGCGCTACAATAATACAAGGGAACCCGCTGAACAGCATCCAGGCCGTAAAAGGAGTACAACCACTCGGCAAGACCGGTACATACAACTGACTGCAAGACGCCAGCCGATGTTAACCGCTCGAGAGATAAGTTTGAGGCTACAAAATTCAAGTGGCGTTGATGTTAGTCCCCAAACTGTGCGAAATCGACTGCATGAGTACGGCCTACGAGCTCGACGCCCAATTAGGTGCCCATCGATACGTCACGGGAATCGCGCTCGTTGAAATGTGTAGAGAATGCAGAACATGGACCCAGGAACAATGGGATAAAATTATGTTTTCCGATGAGTCGTGATTCGGGTTTAGGCCTGATACAAGAAGGGTGTGAGTGTACCGTCGGCTTGGAAATATTGAAAGGCTCAGGTGCATTCACGAAGTTCATCCATACAGCGGCTCATCCACTATACTAAAATTTAAATTAGTACATGTTGCTTAGACTTTGTTGATGTGTGTATATAGGTATAATGCATGGATTATGCAAATTCTATAATTTACCAACAAATACAATTTATTATGGAAACAGTTAATAGTTTTGTTTATGTTCGCAGTAACTGATTCATGTTAAAGGGCTTTGATGTAATTATCATGAATATATTAGAATATTATTATGAGTGCAGAGCCCTACTAAAAACTTTGGGATCAAAACCAATCTTACACGCTAGTTGAAGGTTTGAGTATTTTTTTTCTATTGGAGCTATGAGCTCGTAGATCAGCGTCTCTCATTTACTTATTAGATTAACTGAGTGTATCCTATTATATTTTCTCCTTTTTAAATATAGTTAAACCTCACAGTATGAGGTGAATCAAAAAAGGCAAAGTATTTATTTACTATACATGATATAATACAATGTATTGAGCAGAAAAAAATAGGTTATGTGACTAAGCAAAGGGTTTTAACAAAGTTCTCATTAGGATGGTTCACAATAATAATAATAAATCATACTAAAAATATAATATTTAAAACGTTAGGCACAGGAAATATTGAATTTTTCACACGTCATAATCGATACAATATAGTTGACCGCACTTCTTATATAATATTTTTATCCATGCAGAGTCGGAGGCAGGTCGTGAAAGGCGACAAACCAATCCACCCTAACTACGTGGTAGGGCCCCACGCCCGTCTGGATGACGACCAGCTTTGGTCTTAAGTATGCCGTCATAATAACCTTGTGTTGTGTTCCGGCATTAGTGACCCAAGTTCCTGTGCCTTTATGGTACAGTAGCGTGTTCGCGATGCCAATGGCGTTGCAAACACCCATAGGCAACGGTAATGCTAAATTCTAGGCGGGACCTGTCTGCTGTCCTATAATAGCAATAAAAAATATGTAGAAAAAGAAATCAAATAAAATATAGGAGCTTAGAATTTTAAAAGTATAGACAAAAATTAAATAATAAATACTATAATATCAAGCCATAAATTAATTTTTAAAGTAATGTGAACTAAAATAAGTTACTGTTCAATGACATTGTGTAAAACGAATGATTAACTAGGTGTTGAAACCAATGTATCGGATTATCCAAAATAGATTTTCAATCTTCTGCCGGACTAAATCTGATAGCAGGACCTATTGCATCAGTGCTCAATTAGCTCGGCATCCGTCGGACCACCTGACGTCGCTGACCCACATTCCTGCTAGATTTACAGCCTGCGCGGGCGCACCGCTTTTGTGTTGCAAGGATAATAAATTTACACGAAAGTTATTAATTAAAATATTATTAATTAAAAACTCTAGTTACGTGGCAGGGCCCCAAGCCCTTCGGGATGGCGACCACCCTTGGTCTTAAGTATGCCACCATAATAACCTTATGTTGTGATCTGGCATTAGTGACCCAAGTTTCTGTACCCCTATGGTCGTAAATAAGGCAACACATACAAAAAAAAAACTAGATAATTATTATATAAACTAATGTTGTGTTATTTCTTATTTCGTTATTGGTTGTTTTCGATAAAGGAGAGCGCTTTCGCAAATTCCTTCACTAAAAAGAAAATGAAGTACAAAGCAGGCATTATTATACTCACAATATCAAATATTCCTAATAAAATTATTTAAGTTGTGTTATATTGTTTCACTAACCTGGCCACAATTCTTGCCACAAATTATTCCAAGCGAATGGACTAACAACGTAAACATTACAAATTTTAATGATAGCGTAGAAATTATATTAATACTCCGTATGTACATGTTTTGTTGAAAGGGCCACTTAACCACGTTTCTTTCGAAACTGACACTTTTAAACCTGAAGAGATAAACTTCTGCCTGCTTCTTTGCTTTGCTACCCTTCTGCCACACTATTTCTTTATAAGCAAATGAAAATATTGTTTTTTTTAAGTGGCGTATGCCATGTAGCGTTGTTAGGAACTGTATTTCTTAAATAAATAAAAGCAGCGATAACGCAATAGTTTTGGATAACTGCCGGCCATTGAAGAACATTCGCGTAATTTTCCCCTGCCGTACTTCTGCTATACTCCCGGTTTGAAATGAACAGAGATCTTACAACATTATTTTTTTATTACTGTAGGACAGCAAAAAGGCTGATGGCCCACTTAGAATTTAGCAGTTACCGTCGCTTATAGGTCTTTGCTACGCCAGCGATATCGTGAACACGCTGCTGTCCCATAAGACTACAGGAACTTGGGTCACTATGCCGGAACACAAAACAAAGTTATTATGGCGGTATACTTAAGACCAAAGGTGGTCGTCAACCAGTCGGGCTTGGCGTCCTATCACGTAACTAGGGTGGGTTGTTTTGTCCTCTTTTACGACAGGCCGACCCCGGCCGTAGAGGACAGTATTCTTTCTCCGCCCCTGTATGAATTAAAATAAAGTATAAATATATCAATTTTACGTGGTCTTAAAACCTACCTGTTCGATTAAGAAACAAAACTATTCTATTTGTTTTATTATGTGCATATTAAATTTCTTGTCGTCCAAATCATCTGAGTCATTCGCGCAAAAACTTATTGATTGCAGTCGGGCTAATTGACTTTAATTAATTCAAAGCCTTTATTTTATATTTCAATTTTGTCTATTTACATTAATGTAAATTTTGTCAATAAAATCTGTATACTATTCGGTTGCCGGATACTGCTGTCATATTTATTATTTAAAATATTATTAAAACGTGCAAAAAATTCCAATAGAAACTAAAATAAAATTTATCTTCATGTTATTTCAAGCTTTTATAGCTTTTATTCATCAAGTATTTAATTTTAGGCATGAGTTTATTTTTATCAATGTTGTAAATGTCATATGTTTCTGCTACCATTTTTCTTACCAAGATAGCTCAGAAGTTTAACTAAAAGTATTGAATGGTGCTGTTGATATACCTAGATAAATAACTAGAATCAGCAGCATATGTATAACTGTACATTAAACACAAAAGTTTTTTTCCCTTTATCATGCAATCAGTCACATTGACTATAAGTAAGATGAGATATAGTTGGTTGATGTGGAGGGTGCTAGAATACTTCTAGCAGAGCGCATCGTTCTCTTTTGCATAGTCAGCCTTTTCAATGTCTAATATGATAAAATATGTCTCGTCGCTTTTGTAAACATAAAAGTAATTTTAATTATAGAAAACAGCCGTGAAATGTTAGTATTAAGCTTTTTTTATTGCTGTATTACAGCAGACAGGCTGACGGCCCACTTAGAATTTAGCAGTTATCGTCCCCTATGGGTGTTTGCAACGCCAGTGGCATCGCGAACACGCTGCTGACTTGGATGACTAATGCCGGAACACAACACAAATTTATTATGGCGGCATACTTAAGACTAAAGATAGTCGCCATCCAGACGGGCTTGGGGTCCTACCACGTAGGGTGGGTTGTTTTGTCGCCTTTACGACAGGCCGACCCCGGCCGCAGGGGTTAGCATTCTTACTCCGCCCCTACATGGATAAAACTTTTTAAAAGCTCTTATAATTTATCACCAATAAATATAAGATTACTAGCTGTACCCTGCCACGCTTCGCTGTGGCACATTGTGATTGAATGGTTGAGAAAAAAGAACAAAAAAAAATTTAAAAAATAGATAAAAACAATCCTTGATGCGGATTATATATCATGCTAAAATTTCAGCTCGATCGGTGCAAAACTTTTTGAGTTTTTGAAGCGTACACAAACCATCATAACTTTTATATATATATATATATATATATATATATATATATATATATATATATATATATATATATATATATATATATATATATATATATATATGTACATAGATTCTCAATTAATACTCAAATAGTTTATACAGTCTACTCCAAATAGTTTCGTTCTAGTTTTTGCACCACTACGCACCGATAATAACCATAATGATATCAACATTTATCAAACATCGGGTTCTGATTGATTTATGCGAATTATCGAGATAAATAGTAGACATAGATGTATTGATTTGTTCAATCGAATTGCGATACAAGAGAAAGTTTCAACACCTCGGCTAGCGATAAGTGTTGTTTAAGAACTATGTAGATGAATATATTTAAATCATAATATTGTGTTTATAAACTATTTAAAAATGAATTGAAATATCTCGAGGTATTCGAAATATTTCAACGTCATTATAAAGTCAATAGTCAATATAAAGAAACATTGTTCGACCACAGCCACAGATGTCATCGCACTTCTGTCAAAATCAACTTTTATTTAGGAAAGTGGAGTGAATTTACAAAGTTAATATTTAATATAACGGAATCGACAAGTTTAATTAATAGACTTTAAATGTCGTTTCTTTGTTTTTTCAGGTATGATAGTTAAAAGAATAGTATATGTATTTTATAATATAAAAGTGTAAACATAGATTTTAAATAAATTCTTTGTTTTTTCAGAGCAACACATTTGTTTATTTTGCCGATTCCTTGACAATCCAGACAAATTGTCTTTTATATATATATATATATACCTATAATATATATATATATATATATATATATATATATATATATATATATATATATATATATATATATATATATATATATATATATATATCATCATTTCAGCCGGAAGACGCCCACTGCTGGACAAAGGCCTCCCCCAAAGATCTCCACGATGATCGGTCCTGCGCTGCCCTCATCCAACCTATCCCGGCGATCTTGACCAGATCATCGGTCCATCTTGTGGGGGGCCTACCAACACTGCGTCTTCCGGTACGCGGTCGCCATTCGAGGACTTTTCTGCCCCAACGGCCATCAGTCCTTCGAGCTATGTGCCCAGCCCACTGCCACTTCAGTTTTGCAATCATCCGGGCTATGTCGGTTACTTTGGTTCTCCTGCGAATCTCCTCATTTCTGATTCGATCTCGCAGGGAAACTCCGAGCATAGCCCTCTCCATTGCTCTCTGAGCGACCATGAGCTTTCTCATAAGGCCCATAGTTAGCGACCACGTCTGCGTTCCGTATGTCATCACTGGCAACACACATTGGTTAAAAACCTTCGTCTTGAGACACTGCGGTATTTGGGACGAAAAGATTTTACGGAGCTTCCCGAACGCTGCCCATCCGAGTTGGATTCGACGAGTGACCTCTTTCGCGAAATTGGACCTGCCTAACTGGATCGTTTGACCCAAGTAGACGTATTCGTCAACAATTTCGAAAGTACAGTTCCCAACTGTTACGGGGGTAGGTGCGACATGGACATTAGACATGATCTTCGTCTTGTCCATGTTCATTTTGAGACCTACTCCTTGGGAAGCTGTATTGAGGCCATCAAGCATATGGCTTAAGTCTTCCATGGTTTCAGCCATGATTACGATATCATCTGCGAATCTAAGGTGAGTGATGTACTCACCGTTAATGTTGATGCCCAGTCCGTTCCAGTCCAGAAGCTTGAAGACATCTTCCAACGCAGCAGTGAACAGCATCGGCGATATGACATCGCCTTGTCTGACTCCCCGCTGCAGTCGGATAGGCTTCGAGTTCTGATCCTGGAGACGGACTGACATGGTGGCGTTTTCATACAAACACTTCAACGCTTTGATGTATCGATAATCAATGTGGCACCTCTGGAGAGACTGAAGCACCGCCCAGGTCTCGATCGAATCAAAGGCTTTCTCATAGTCCACGAACGCCAAGCATAGTGGCTGGTTATACTCCTCCGTCTTCTGTATAATATATATATATATATATATATATATATATATATATATATATATATATATATATATATATATATATATATATATATATATATATATATATATATATATATATATATATATATATATATATATATTTCAGGTATATCCTAGGTACATCCTGAAATTAAATATTCTTTCAAAGCCCTATCTTTAACTAAGACTAAAAACATAGTCGTTTCATAGTCGTATCACCATAGATTTAAGGTTTAAACTATCTTAAATCATTAGTTACATTGGCACACATCGTAATGTATGGTGTAACGCATTGTTTCATAATCTATGTCTATTCGAACTTTAAACTAAGATTCTAATTGAAATGTCTTTTGATATGCTATCCAGAGAATAGTATAAGAGATATTTATAAAGCCAACCAAACTATAACTGTTATAGTTAGCTTCCACAAACTTGAAGCTCATTAAACATGCCCAGGTAATTTAGATATATCTAGGCATAAATATATCCAGCGGGGCGTAGAAAAGGACTAGTTATATCGATAGCTACATCCGATAATTATTTTAAATATAGAATAGAAGACAACAGCACTATTATTGTTCATGTCGTTTACAAATGCTAACTTGATACATATATGTTTGTAGTATTTAAGTTTCACCCTTATTATGTTTGGTGTAATAAAAGCAATTTAATTTAAAAGCAATATATCATATTGCATGCTTAATCATAAACTGACCGATTACGATTTAGGTCTAAAGTGAGTTAATATAACGGGCAGCATTGTATCGACGCCCTCTATCGGCCAAACTAAGATTTATTTCGATATCTCTTTCCCACACTGAGTTACCACTATTTAGTTATAAGTCAATATATGGGATAAGTAGTAAATGACAAAACGTTTTTTGCGATTTCCCAAAAAAAACAGGTTTTTTGAGTTAGGTCAGTTTATGATTAAGCATACGAATATATACATCAGTAAAAAAGTAGTGAAAAGATATATAGTAATTAATGGACATTAAAGGTGGTTCAACTTTTTCACGACCTAGATAGACTCATTCTCTTTTGTTCTTAAGGCGTGGTAAAATATAGGAATTTTAGTACCCGTTTTACTGGAAAGGAGGAACATTTAAGCGATTGATACAGATGACTATAAACGTAACCACTGAGACTAAATAAGTATGCCGTCATAATAACCTTGTGTTGTGTTTCGGTATTACTGACCCAGGTTCCAGTATGCCTACACGGACAGCAGCGTGTTCGCAGTGCCCCTGGTATCGCAAACTGGCAACGGTATCTGTTCTTTTATAAAGTGGACCGTCAGTCTGCCTGCTGTTCCTCAGCTATAAAACAATATCAGCTACTACTTTCTAATTTAGTTTTTGATGCCTTAATGGAAGCTCCATTAGGGTTGTGGTCTGTTGAATCACATGGTTTATATTATACTGGGCTTTTCGAAGTAGTTCTGTAGGACAGCAGACAGGCTGCTATGGGTATTTGCAACGCCAGTGGCATCGCGAACACACTGCTATCTCATAAGGGTACAGGAACTTGGGTCACTAATGCTGGAACACAACACAAGGTTATTATGGCGGCATACGTAAGAGCAAAGTTGGTCGCCATCCAGACGGGCTTGAGGACCTACCACGTAGCTAGGGTGGGTTGTTTTGTCGCCTTTTACGACAGGCCGACCCCGGCCACAGAGGTTAGTATTCTTTCTCCGCCCCTGCCCGGATAGAAATGATTAAATGAATAAAATTGATTATAATCAATTCTATATATTTATGTATGTATTCACAACGTGCAATATTTTCTATGTACACGATTATGACATTACAAAATCAGCATTAAGCTATGTCAAGCCGGCTTCAAGCCACTTATAAAGATATAATTTACTGTCCTAGTCTAAGTAAGAAAAAGTTTAAAAGCATTTTAACAAGGTACTTTCAAAGCAAAAACGCGTCTCTCTGGGCCAATACAAATGTCAGAGTCAAGACTTGGTTAGACAAACTACTTTCAACTGCACTCGACTTGTTCTTGAGTATATTCATACATCTTTAAAATTTGGAGTTTAGCTTTGGAGTTTTTTTTTTTTTTTTTTTTATTGCTATAGAACAGCAGACAGGCTGACGGCCCGCTTAGGATTTAGCAGTTACCGTCGCCTATAGGTGTATGCAACGCCAGTGGCATCGCGAACACGCTGCTGTCCCATAAGGGTACAGGAACTTGGGTCACTAATGCCGGAACACAACACAAGGTTATTATGGCGGCATACTTAAGACCAAAGGTGGTCGCCATCCAGACGGGCTTGAGGCCCTACCACGTAGCTAGGGTGGGTTGTTTTGTCGTCTTTTACGACAGGCCGACCCCGGCCACAGAGGTTAGTATTCTTTCTCCGCCCCTGCACGGATAAAAGTAAAGTAATACGGAGTAAAGCTTAAAATATCAAGTGTTTGTTGATAGTGTCATATTTTTGGACCACATACAAATTATCATATTATAATAAACGCGGAAAGGCATCAATACAATCCGAGTTAGCATTTTGGTTAGCTTGTGCATTTCAATATTTGTTGCTTTCATAGGATTTTTATACGTGAATGTGTACACTTCTTAAATATATGATTACAAAAATTTATTATATGAATTTATACAATTACTAACGTACCACATAGCAGAGAATCAATCTTAAAATTTTAACTAAATAAACGCAAAATCAAAATTAATTTTAGATAACTCATTATTAATTGTAAAAATAATATATTACCGCGAATTACTTAGCTTATAAATAAAAACCTTTGTAAATAAAATAAACAGTCCATACTGACTGCAATTGCAGTCCGTCTGCGTTTTAGGTATTTCTTTGAAAATCAAATGATCTTATTAAAACTCAAAGCAACACTAACTACATATTTGCTACTTATCTGTCAGTGATTAATGTGCTAACAAACATTAGAAAAATTAGAACAGATATAAAATTTATCTTAAGAAACTTGACTTAATGAAAAATTATAAAAGATTTGTTTTTAAAATCAAGTTACTCGTATATGTAGCAGATATTTCTCACTTCATAGAATATAAAATTACCATGGGACGGGCCGCTAGGATCTAATAAATTTCTAAAATTTGATTGTTGCAAGCAAAACAATTACATAAAACGCAAATTGTATACCAGTTTTGATTGCAGCATCTCTTACGTAAATAAAGTCCAGTTTAGGAAAGTGAATCACGCAATTACCCATAGCGAAAGCTGGGGTTAGGTGAGCCTGTCATACGCATGCAAAATGCACCTTCAGGTCAATTTACGCGCCAACGGGCATTGTAAATCATTAGAAAGCTATTCCGACTGTGCAGGTTGGTGAGTTCTTTATTAATATTATTTAAATAGCTGTTTTTTGTGCAGAGTAATTATGATTTATGACAATTTTGTAAGGACTGGATATGATTTGATATGATATGAGACGCCTGCTTAGAATCCCGTGGACCGCGCAACGTACCGACGTTTCCATCTTGAAGGAACTTAACATCCCAGAGAGATTATCGTCGACTGTGCAAATACGAATCCTAAAGTTCTTCGGGCACATCACCCGTAACGAAGACTCAATGGAACGGTTAGTTGTGCAAGAGAAAGTCGAGGGCAAAAGATCTCGTGGGCGCTCTCCAACACGGTGAACAGACCTCATCAAATCTGTGACGCACTCCGGCATCAATGATTGCCCTCGCTCTGCCAGACATCGATGCGAATGGCGGCGCATCGCAAAAACAGCGGTGGCGCAGAAATTGACCGACGCATGACCACGACCACTCTGTGAAGAGTGTACGAATAAGAAGAAGGATATGATTTACTGCCGGAGACAAATGATGATAAAAGTAAAGTCCCACTGGACTAACCAGTAAAAGTTTATTTGTCTGTGGGTTGTCGGTCTGTATATAATTACGTTCTATTAATTAAAATCTAATACTTTCTAAATTTCACAGGTATTAATCGTAAAAATTATTTTTCACAGATTTTAAGCGAATCTGACGTATTATACTCTTAATCATTTGTTAGCTGATAACGCCTACAGTGAATTAAACATCAACAATGCAAAAATGAACTCACGGTTTTGGAGCTCTAATAAATAACATAATTTTCTTCCATAAAAAATAATATAAATACTAATTATAAAATTTGTAATTAATATATGTGGACTCCAATCAACTAACTATGGACTAATCATATTTATTATGGCCGAGAGGCAAGTTCTTTTAACTTTAAGGTTACTGATACCAGTTTTAGATAATAGTAGCTGATGTAAAAATATTTTGATTGATAAAAGAGCCAACAGCAATGGCCCTATTGCATACTAAAGAAGCATATGCATATATATTATCAATTTCCTAACCAGTTAATCCGACAAATTATAATAAATAATTAAAAAACCTGTCTAAAGCTTAACACTTTATAAAAATGTCGTTCAAATTCAATCGACTACAATTATTGACCATTGCCATAAAGTTTTTATTAAAATTAAACTTATTTTTACGGCTAACCGACCAATCAGAACAGATGATTTCAAATTTGGAATTAAACTGTCATTTTCGTCTTGTGCCGCCATTTTGTGAAATGTCGTAACTGTCATCTTGTTTATCTTAATTACGACGCTATTGCGTGTTACGTAAAGTTATTTTAGTTTGTATAGACAGTTTTTCTGGTGTAGTTAAATCCCGATATCTTCACTGGCTTTGGAATGGTAATAGGGCTACTTTCTACAATAGTTACATGGTTTTACAACCGTGGGCGCGAACCTGTAGGGTACAAGAACTTTTATCAGCTAAGCACTCGAATCTGATGTTATTATTATGTAACTTATAAATTATTTGATGTTAAAGTAGAAAACGTGTATTACCATTTCGATTTCTTGTATGTGATTGTAATAAGATTAAAACGAGACAATTTCACTTTTATATCTCATCATCACAATCAATTCAATTTCAAAGCTTATTATATGAAGATATTGTTGGACTTTGTTATGCGTAGTTAGCACCCTGACGCTTTTTGTATTGTATGTATGTCAATGTATATATACTAAGAAAATATTATGCAAACTATTCACAATCTAGCAACTAGATTCGCATTCTTAATCCATAAAAGAAGACCGAATTATAGTCTTGTTTGTTGTTTGTACGAGTCAGCAAAAAGAGCTATCAAGGTTTTCATTTTAGTTTTACAAAAATTTTTAATTTAGAGATTAAAGTGCTCGATCCCACATTATCTTCCGGAGTTCGCTTCCGTACCTCTTTTACTGTAAATCTCAATTTTCAAAAAAATTCTCTACAATTGCACTCCAGGGCTTGGAGTTAGCATCTTCATTGGTGAATATTGATTCACCAGATATTCCTACACAGAAACAATTGTCTGACAAATCTTTAAGTTAGCAATTACTTAAAATAGTGTATAAACTAAAGACGCGGAGTAATAACGAAAATAAATTTGCATAGACACAAATCAGAGATAGCAATCTCAAGATGAGTTTATATAAGTGAATTCAAACAGCGATCTTAATAATGATATACTACTTTTAAAGAAGACAGGCTAACAGCAGACAGGCTAACTGTCCACTTAACAATAAGCAGTTACCGTCGCCTATGGATGTTTGTGATGCTGTTGTCCCATAAGAGTACAGGAACTTAGATCTATAAATCCGGAACGCAACACAAGATTATGGGGGCATGCTTATAGACCAAGGGTGGTTGCCATCCAGACGGGCTTGGGGCGCCCTACCACGTGGCTAGGATTGTTTCGTCGCCGTTTACAAGAGGCCGCAGGACTTAGTATTCTTACTCCGCCCCTGCATGGAAAGCTAAGAATTAATATCCTACTCCTCAATTAAATGACTTACAAAGTAGGCGAGAACAAAGTTATTAAGTGCTTTTTATTCACTGCGACTTTGTAGAATGCGGTAATTAATCCTTTTGCTATTAATAATTGCTTTAAAGGTCTTTGACATTTAGAAGTTTGCTAGTTTAAAAAGATATATTTATCTAAACTTTTTACTTATAATCTTTTTATTTTAAGTATTTAATATATTTTGTTGTAAATTATAATAACCCATTATGTATAATATGTATTTATTAATAAAATTATATTATAAAAGTTATCTAGTAACCATAGCATAATCAATCTGTCACAATATTTGTCGTCAGCCGTTTGTTGTCCACTGCTACACACATGTTTCAGTTCCCCTACGTGGATAGCAGCGTGATAGCGGTGCCCTCAGCGTCGCAAACACCAATAAGAGACGGCACCTGCTTGCTATTAAGTGGGCCCTCATTTTATATTTTTAAAACTAATATTTCAAGAGTACTGCTTACATTATTATAGTGTGTTAAAAGCTTCGCCGTAAACAATAAAATTTTAAAGACACCTAACTCACGGTCCATGCATAAAACATTGCACATTAGCGAAGTCCATGCGATGCCACGCCACCTATTGTCAGCGAGCGGCTATTGAAAAATCACTTTTTGTATGTGTACATACATTTTCATAATTTAATGCTTTAATGCTCCAATCTGTTTTAAGTGTTGCGTTTATTAGTACTGAGAAACCATGAGTCATCGATTACTCTGTTTCAAACATACTGTGTGTGATCAGAAACATGTTTCTTACCTGTTTTTACATATTTAATAATACATCCAATATCCACCCAAACGCAAACCCAAAGCATCTTCATAATTACAAGATACATGGCTCCTATTTTTTCTGGTTAGCTAGGTGGTAAGGCTCCAAGCTTACCTGGATGGCAACCACCCCTTGTGGTGTAGTGTTTTGACACTAGTAAGCTAGGTTCCAGTTTCTTTTCGAGGCTGGGAACGTGTTGGCAATGCCTCTGTTGTTGAAAACTTACATAGGGGACGGTGACCACTATTGGGTGGGCCGTTTGCCTGTCTGCTGATCCCAGCCATAAAAAATATATTTAATATTATACAAAGCTAAAAATACAAAGTACAAAAATAAATTTGTTCCGGGACGGAATCTACTGCTTCGATTTAAAATTTTTTTCCCTTAATAACTAAACCACTATGCGGATAGCTGCGTGTTAGCGATGCCCCTGGCGTTTCAAACACCCATAGGCGACAGTAACTGCTAAGAGCCGTGAGCCTGTCTGCTTATCTATAGCTATAAAAAAATATAAACTTAATATACCCAAATTATTATTTAAATTACAAATTCCTCGCAGGATTCATAAATAACCACAAGGAAAAAATATACAAAATCAATTTGTGGGTTGTTAATATTGAAATATAATCATGGTTGAATCAATCAACAATCGCAATAATATTTATAATTTAAATTGAAGCTTAGTATTCCAGACATTGTGACTATTGTGATTTTAAGGCATTGCACTAAAAGGTATTTCTGAATAAAGGTCATTACACACTTAGTATGCGATGCGGTATATCCGCTAAGTTTTTGTATAAATTTTGTTTATTAAATACATATATTTTAAATGCCCCAATGCTGGCACACAACACAAAGATATTATGGCGGCATATTTGGGACCAAAGGTGGTCACCATCCAGACGAGCTTGGGGCTCTACCACAAACCTAGGGTGAGTTGTTTTGTCGCCTTTTCCGACAGGCCGAACACGGCTGCGGAGGACAGAATTCTTTCTTCACCCCTGATCTGCTGCTCACTATGACACTTAATCATACTACAGGAGGAGGTATACGACTAAACAACCCAAGCTAGGTGGTAAGGCTTCAAGGCTGACTGGATGACAATCACCCCTGGTCTATAAGTATGCCGTCATAATACCTTGTGTTGTATTTCGGCATAAGTGGTTCCAGTTCCAGTCTACCCATAGGCGACGGTAACTACTAAATTATAAGTAGGCCGTCAGCCTGCCTGCTATCCTACAGCAATAAACAAAAATAACATCTATAAATATGTAATTAAATCAACAATTTAGTATCTTTAAGTTAATCACCTATCATCGAATACAGCTTAAAAAAAGCTAAATTAAACCTGCATTCACACTAATCCGCACGCAAATCCCGCAGGAAATATCGACAATAAACCTTTGAGTACGTTCGAACTGAAAAAGAAAGACGCTTAATAACTCATCAAGTGTCCTATTTAATTAGATATTGATAACCACTGCGGCCTTTTATATTCCTGTTATAATTAAACTTAATCTATTAATTTTTATTACCATACAACTGACTTAGTATCTCACAACCTGCCATTAGGCAAAAACAAAACAAGATAAATGTAAATATACAAATAAACATAAAAAATGCCAAATATTGGAATAAATAAATAGATAAAAAGAAATGACAGAATATAATGGATGATTAAATTGAATAAAGGCTGTATCTATATAATATATATTAAATTAACAAAAATAAAAACGATAAAAGTAATAAAATTTAAAATATAAATACGTACGAAAGTGATTTTAAAGGTTGCCTCGTAAGCGTCGATATGATATAATTTCATTGCTATTTTTAACATTTAATCAACAGTGACTAAATAATACAAACATCTCAACCAACTAAAAATAATTTTTCATCAATTCAATCGGCTGTAATCCTCCTGATATAGTAAAATGTTTTTCAGTATACATGTCAACATTGTCCATTTGTCTTGATGTAGTTTATTTCACTTTAAGTTCATAAAATATCCCCATATCTGACAATGACATTCATTCAGCCAAAGAAAAAACGACAAAATTGAAATGGATAGTATTTTTCTTGTAAACTGTTTTAAACATTACTTATTACCTGCTATGCCGATTGTTGGTACATAGCGTGTACAGTACCTGAAAAGAAAAAAACCTTTATAGAACATAGTACTTAAAGTAACTCTTAAAGAATTTATAGTACTTAGTTATTGGCTTAGAAACATTACTTTAACAACACATAAAAGAACGCCCGCCTGCTTTACGGCTTCGCTTAGTGCGATTATCATACAATGCCCACTTGGGATGCGTCCGCGTTGACAGATACCCGTTTCCTGTTACCAACTGACGCCATTTTGTTCAGCAACACACACCAAATGGCTGACGCGGTATGTAGTCTTACAAATTAGAATTTTGTCTTATATTTGGGGTTATATAATGTTTATTATTTAAATATAGTATATAAATATAATAAATAAAATGTAAATCTAATTATTCTGATTATGTTTCACTTGTCCTAACCTAAATTACAATAAAGGGGCTCTGAGTTAAATTTTCCCCAGAATCCACAGAATTTAAGCAGTTTTTCTTGGCTATGGACATCATAACAAGCAAGGCATGGGTAGCAGATAAACTAGCCTTTCCTGTAAGAGATGTACCGTTGTTCAGCAGTAAGAATTCTATATTAAAAATAAAATATTAAACAGTAGTTATAAGAGATCTTGAAGATTATAGTTAATTGTTTATGAAGCAATAATTGAAGAAGCAAGGAAGGGTACTAATAGCTTGCCAAGTCAGTTTTTTCATCTAGTTAAATCCGGCGACTAAACACTAGAGTATGGCAGTCTCTATTTCTTTTAAAACTGATATCTCTTTTATAAATTCCCGCAAAAATCATTACTTTATTTCTTACTGATCTTTGGTAATGAATAAATAAAGTTAAATGTTTTTTTTTTAAACCAAAAAGTATTCACTATCTGGGAACGCAACTTAAATAGTCTTTAAAATTATCTACACCGAATGAACCATCTAATTTAATCCCCACACTTCCCATTACTATAAAAGGAGTGCAGAAACTAGCAGATCCTTATATTTCTTGTTCGGCTAATAAGGTGGATCGAATCGACGCACCTGACACAAGCTCGGTCACGGTATGTCCGATCACGTATTAATATTATAGACTATAAAACTTGCTTTACTAAATATAGTATTTGCTATTACAAGTTTACATTGTGAATATTTGCGTAAAGTAGTGATGTTTTTTTTAATATAATAGAAAAACAGGGAAGAACTAAATATCCCAGCCACTCTCAAAATAAATATTATATTATTCAACAGATTGCAATATTTTTGAAGATTTTCTAAGCTTCTAATCGATATAAAATCAATAAACTTTATAAATAAGTAATTTATAATTTAATAAAAGTACTTAGTAGGTTAGTGTATAAATAATTATAAACTATATTTAGCACATAAATATAAATATGACTAAATCCTGGGAACAGGTACAGTCGTGATTGTTGATAGATGGACAAAATATCCCGAGATCTTACTCCGTTATGATGCGACGATAAATTCATATTTAAAAATATAATTGTAAGCGGAACCGAACAAACTCTACGTTTAAAAAATATTGGTTGAATTTTAGAAGTTAAAGACAAGAAAACAGAACAAAAATATAACTAGGTATTATATATTTAAACGCATATCTAATTTTATTAATAACTAAATATATAAACTAAATAACTAATAACAGAAAACTAGTATTAAAAGTCATTTTGTATTAATATTTTGCATATAATACCATAACTTCACCTGTGATCTAGTGACTAAATACCACTAAAGACTCATTTACGACCAAATAGTTGTGAATCTTCAACTTCTGACATTAGTATTTAATTCTTAGTTATTGGATCATTGTGAGATATTTATGAAGACCAGCAAAAAGCAAGATGAAAAAAATGACTACAGTAAGAGACATGAGAAGATTGATAAACTACGTTAAAGAGACTGACTAATGAAGCAGAGTTTATGGAAAATATAAAACAATACAAGCAACATACATATTTACATAACCAAGCCTTTTTGCCCTCTTGAAACTCCGTAAAGTGTGTAACCTTAAGCTAAACAAATAAAAATATTTTAAGAACACGCACCGTCCTGTGGATAATGGTATGAACAGATGAAGTTATATTTAGCCTAAAAACTAAATATTTTGTACAATGTCGTTCGCAAAATTTCGTTTCATTTCAAAAATTAACGAAAATATATACTCGTAGCTTATATAAAATATTTAAATACAGTTTTAGATTGGACATTGCCTTCTTTGCGGTATAGCCATGTTCTAAAACTACTAAACATGTTTACTATTATTTATTATAAGCAAAAATACACGGTCGTGATCTAAGAACAACGTGAGATCTGTCTTCATGCAAATATATGGCTAGATGGCAAAGCATAAACACATCTCAAATTTTATATTTTGTCTCATAAAGCACGATGTTTAAAAGGGATTGTGGGCATAGCAGGCAAAACAAAGCAGCCTACAAAAATAAATGGGGTCAAAGTACATGAGAATTTCGAATGCAACTCGTGTTTTCTTATTTTATTTTGGTGTCTCACGATGGAGGAAGAATAGGAAAGCAAACCCCAAAAATTAATATTATCAAAATAATAAGTATGTAGTTGGTGAACTGATCAGGCCTTAGCAAGGATGATTACCAACGGTGGGATTGTAAACAGTCTAAATAAGACGTCGGACCCGTGGACCACGAAATTGGCCAGTCAGTTGACTGTCGGTCCAGCCACATGGCAGGGTAGTCTCACAGAATCCTACATACCCTCCATCTCCACCATGGATGGGGGGACTTGGAATTGAGATTTTGTTTTTTAAATAAATGACCTTCGTGCCCCATTTACTGAAGTGCCAGTCAGTGTACCGTACTAAATAACAGAAGACGGCCTAAAGGCCGTTTTTATAAATAAAAATAAAATTCAGTCAAATACTTGTTCCATCTTGTAAGGCTGATTACTGATTTCTTAAAAATTTAGTTCAAAAAACGAACGGAGATGAAAGCAAATGGAATAATTGTGAATTTATGATTAAAAAAATCGATTGCTAATAACACCGAAGATGGCCACATTTTAAAAATCATTTAATTATTACAATATTATGTGTATCGTTTTGCCATTTTTTATGACAATTATAATGCCATCCATTTCGTTGCAACGCTAAATATTTTTTAATATCATACAATCACATTCAGAAATAGATCAGACATTTGTTTACAATAGTTTAGTATGACAAAGCAAAATTGTAAGGATTTAATGCTTGCACAATTCTTTTACTCAGTAAAAAAGAAATAATCATTATATCAACGAAATAAAGTCTAAATTGCAAAACCTCTTTATTCAACAACAGTACTAACATAACGGCTGACAGTTCTAGATTTTACTATCCACGTAATGAAATGCAACCTTTATTGTTACGTTCATAAGGTTGTAAAAATATTTTCTTGCGTTAAAATTAGGTCTTCTTGAGTGATGCGTAAAATAAGTTAAAGCTGACAAAGTAGCAGGGTAAATACATGCTACTGTAAGAAGTATTTGTTATGATTAAACCTCTTTTAAACTGACAAATAGTCCTTTGAAAATGCCAACAGTTCAAGGGGTAACGACCTCAACATTGATTGATCTCTTTAACTCTATTTTTTTTATTGCTGTAAGACAGCAGGCAAGCTGACAGCCCGCTTAGAATTTAGCAGTTACCGTCGCCTATGGGTGTTTGCAACGCCAGTGGCATCGCGAACACGCTACTATCCCATGAGGGTACGGGAACTTGGGTCACTAATGCCAGAACACAACAAGGTTATATGGCGGCATACTTAAGACCAAAAGTGTTCGCCATCCAGACGGGCTTGAGGCCCTACCAGGTAGCTAGGTTGGGTTGTTTTGTCGCCTTTTACGACAGGCCGACCCCGGCCGCAGAGGTTAGTATTCTTTTTCCGCCCCTGCACGGATATAATTTTAATGAATATGGGACAGCAGCGTGTTTACGGTGCCCCTAGCGTCGCAAACATCCATAGGCGACGGTAACTGCTTAATGTTAAGTAGGCCGTCAGTCTGTCGGCTGTTCTTCGGCAAAAAAAAAATATGACATTTCCAACAGATTTTGTAATATTTCGTCTACTTTCCAAACAAAAATTTAATTATTTTACTAACATAACACTATTTAAGCCAAACATTATTTTGTTTCTCTCAAGTTCAATATATTGAGGACAATTTACAAATGGAATCATTATATTCTTCAGTCACGTAAAACAATAGTCTCCATGACGAGTTTACTCATCTAAGGCAAACATCGAACTGCTCCTTGCAATGAAACAGTAAAAATATTTTTAACGTAATATAAATATACACTAAAGCACGTTCGCATTTTAAATCTAGTAAAAATAGCTACCAGCAATCAAATAAAAAATTCTGAATCCCCTGAAAACAATTTGTAATTTACCACAAGATTACGTTTACACGCACAGACAGATCGAGTCATTACAATTTAATGACAGTAGGCTATGACAAAGGTTTCAACAATAACCGCCGCCTCAAATTATACATAATAAGCTTTTTTTCAAAACAACCAGAAATATATAATAAGTAAAAAAACATAATTGGGTTTTATTTACTTACCACGATAGGACGATGTTTTTACTATTTTAAGACTAACTTACATCATTTGGTTTGTCTAGTGTCTTCAAAAGAGGTATTAAAGCAATTATAAAAGTTTTAAGTCTTCTCAATATTTATGGAGATATTTCAAAAATCAATTTTCATTATTTGGTAACAACTAGTACTGGTACCTAGTACCGTAACCGTCTTAAGGTGCCCTAAAATATGAAAGAATGTATATTTTACTAACTCTGAGTTACAGTCGGCAAGGGATAGGTACTATTCGATTTTTTTCACGGTTAGCATATCAGATGGCATTTATTCAAAGATCATCTAAATATACGGCTACTATGCCATCCATTTTTGGCATAGTAAATCATTTCTTATGTTTATAGAAGAAAAGATAAAATGAAAAAATATCACAAATAGAAACTGTCAAAAATGAAAACCATAGAACATTTTAATGTTGAAGATACATATATTCTGATAACCTAGCATGAAATGCTTGTAAGAATGACGAAACCAAATAAGCTTAGGATCAGCTGTAGCTGTAGTCTCTATTAGTTTCTTTTTATCTATTAATTCATCAAAAGCAGATATCACATTCATTACAGCTCTTCTCTCCTCCAATCAACTGTAATAATGCAATCAGAAGTTTTTAACTACAGTAAAAGTGACAGAATCTACAGTAAAATTTAGTATGTATTTGCAAGACCGTTTGCCATAGTATTCGAATCATCAAAGATGTCGATTACAACCGTACCTCAGATTCTGCCAATAGAGTATGTTGGAACTGTGAAAATTATTATGCACACATTCACGTTGAATAATTCAAGTTTGTGTAGCCAGACGTAAAAATTATTTGCATTGATTGACCATTAACGTTGAATAATTGATTCATGGACGATATGCAACGAATAAAATAAAATGAAATTTCAATTTTTTGGATTCAATTGAGGTAATATTTGCTTTTCTTTTTTTACAAACAGTTACATATTATACAGAAATAAAATAAAGGCATCAAGAAAATTTGAGTTTTTCGTAAGGTTTATATAATAAATTTGTATTAAATCACATCAAATGTAAGATTAGATAACGAACCCTTGAAGTGGTAAGGTATCCTGATAAGCAACAGAAATGAGAGCCTCTAGTTATAGAAGATTATTATAGAAGATTAAGACATAGAAATCAATTGTCAGGTGTTGGTCTAAAATTAATAAATACACTGGACAGTGTTTTAATTTTAACATGGTAACACAAACAAAATGTACGCGAGTACGCAATAACGACAGATCCGCGTTGTGGTTACACCATTATTATCTTCATCTCTTTTCCTCTTATATTATAGCCGTAAATTAAAAAGAGAGGTGTAATCAGGGATCTAACTACGTGATCTCCATTACACGTCTGATACGGTTTTGAGGCCTTTTGTTTCTTTTTTGGGTTTCAAATTAGTTATACGCGGTTAAGGAATTATTGTTATAGTTCAATGGTTCCAACGTCTTCTTTGTGGCGGATGTAATGTATTGATTTCAAAATGGTGAACACGTTTAGTTTTTGAAGTGAAAACTTCTTTAGCGGCGTTGTGCACTATTTTTGTGATGGGTAAAAAATGTTAAGCTCGCGTCATGTCACGTGTCCTGATCGTAAGAATTCGTAAGACGTAAAAGTCTACAAAACAACCCACCCTAGCTACGTGGTAGGGCCTCAAGCCCGTCTGGATGGCGACCACCTTTGGTCTTAAGTATGCCGCCATAATAACCTTGTGTTGTGTTCCGGCATTAGTGATCCAAGTTCCTGTACCCTTATAAGACAGCAGCGTGTTCGCGATGCCCCTGGTGTTGCAAACACCCATAGGCGACGGTAACTGCTAAATTCTAAGCGTGCCGTCAGCCTGCCTGCTGTCCTACAGCAATAAAAAAAGTCTAAATAATCTAAGGTAATAACCTTATACAAATTACTTAGATGGTTATGAATCAACATCTTTGGAATGTTTGGTACAATAGATTTTGGAATTTTATAGTAAAAAAATAACAATAAAGATCCAAATGTCCTTGAGGGAAACCCCTTTGTCCCATGAATATTAAAGACACACAAGATTTAAAAACTTCATTCAATTGCGACAGTTTTGGAATTATAATGAGCCTCTTTGACAAACACATAATTTGGGTACTGGACTATGACTACGAATATTTCCGATATTGGTGACTGTTATGTTTAAACTGCCACTTTTGACTAAACAAATACACAATCCTTAAAATGTTTGTATGTCTTTTACCTGTTCTTACTTATAACTCATTTTATTAAAAAAAAATGAAATAAGTGATGGTTGATAAAATAAACGTTAATGGGTAAGGTATATTGTAGGAGTACAATAAAATTATTAACTTTTGGATAGTTTTAGATTGGTAAGCTTTGTTTAACAAAGCTTCATACAAAATTAAAAACATGTTATAATTAGAAGGGTGTGGTCTAAATAATTATGGGCCGCCCTTCATCCAATCGCGTGGCTTCTTGACCAATTAGTCGCCGGGAAGCGCGCGCGCAGGATACGCGACGTGTTTTACAACATGGCGGTAGCAATGGCGGAATTTTTACATGTTTTTTGTCAAATTGGGATATGTAATTATCTTTTGGGAAGTATATAAGTAATGTACCATATTAATAGAGTTCGCAATTTTAGAATAGATTAAAACTTATTAAAGTTAGCTACTAATAATGGTGATGTTGAGAAGAAGAACAAATTAGGACAGTGCATGGTTTCAAGCAAAGGCTTGCTGGAATTCGATAAGAAAATGATTAAAATTATTTATTTTAGCTAGTTAAATCGAATAACATTTGGACAATTTTAATCCTTTAGCCACTTTACTTTTAGTTGACAATAAATATGTACCTAGGTAAATATATTCATCAAGAATCCCTACACAATGTTTTGATTAAAAAATACAATTGATTGGTTATCTAAAACGGTGAAAGGTGCAAGCTTAATGTAAAGTAGACTAGCTGTAAGTAATTATATTTTCTAAATAGTGTCATTAGTTAAAAATCACATAAGGTCTGGCATGAAGATACTACAAAATCAAATACAAAGACTAATACAAACATATTTCTACTGAAACTGCTTCAGGCGCTTCCCAATGACTTTTAACATTATGGGTTTATTATTACATATATAATATCGGTACCTACTTTGTTTTGTAACTCAAATTTATAAAGTATGTCATCATCGCTCTTAACAAAAACCTAAAAAAATAAAATAAAAGCAAAATGTCATTGCCCATTCTCATCAAAGGGTTAATATCGCCAATAAAACTTGAATACCTGCATTATGTGGAATATGGACTAAATATGGTTTTAATTAAAGACCTCCTACATTCAAAATGATTTATTCACTACTTTTGAATCATAAAACCACCGTAATTGAATATACTGGCAGGAATTGATATCTTGATGTTTATGACACTACTAATAAATAGTTCCATTCCTCGCAATATATGTGAGAATTTTAACACCGGCTATCGTATATTGAATAATTCGAAAGATAAGTGATTTTAAGTAAGATAATGTAAATATGTATTTATTGATGGATTATTATTAAATATATATTTTTTTCTTTACTTCGCTCTTTGAATTCTTGGTTTTGAGACCACAGGGATCTAATTTCTTTATAATATCAGTCTTCATAGTATCATTTTTTAGACTAAAATACGCTCTTCATAACCGGGTGTTTTACGGGGCACACCATCACATACCACATGCAATTTTCCTACAAGCTCTTTGCAATACCAAGAATGCGCTTGTACGCTAACAGGTGGAAATGTATTTAATATTAGTTTTTTTTCAGTTTCAGTATTTCCATTTCTGGTTGTATCTCACTGGTCACCTTTCATGTCAGTATAATATTGTTTTTACTGACCCTTAAACTTTTTACAGCTTATACCCTAGCATTATTACAGCTATACCCTATTGCTGGGCTCGAGCCTCTTTCTAGAAGAAATAGACACACCCACCAGACTCGCCAAGGCGGTTTGTATGCTGGTTTCCTCAATATGTTTTGGTTCACAATTGATACGTGGCAATTATATTATAATATAAATATTATATCTGAAATTTTCTAAAACTACTATAGTGGTATGTGCAATCTTGGAAATGCAACTCGCGACCTCTAAGTTGGTCTACAAATACTAGCATTACTACAATTAAAACTAATATTAATACCACATGTAGATAATATATATTATGCCTCATCAATAAAATATATGACAGTCCTTTTAACTACTTCCCTCGGCAATAAACGTCAAATATAACCAATATCGATACGAATCGATTTCGAAATCGTATCCAATCTTATCGATTGCTTAGCAATCGGAACGCTCAATCTTTGCTCATTGTAGACTGTATTTTGAGTGACAACTTTGATAAGAAAAGATACGATAATATAAACTTAACGCGTTTGCATTAAAGTATAAAATTGAATAAAAATATAATATCAATCAACTATCTCTGTTACAAATTTATGAAAACTATTTGCCAACCGATTTTCTACTCTAATTCAATAGTGTAAGATTTTGTTGAGGGTATTTTAAGGAGGCAAAAACAAACAAAATTTTGATCTTATTGAAGGCTTTCCGCTCTTAATTAGTGTCATGCTTATGTCACATCAACGCCTTCAATATGCATACAGACAAAAACCAACTGAAGTTTATTAGTCACCGTAAGGTGTTTGTTTTAAGCTGGTATATATTTTTATGTTCATATTTAAGTAATAGTAAGGATTTACTAAAAAAGCGATTTACATCTGCGATAGTAAAATTTCCAAGAAAAATAGACAATTTTTTACAAAACACTTTATGTCTTTGTAAGTTTGGTGATGAAAGGCTGATTAAAAACGCACAACTCTCAACAGATTATGGTAACTAAGATTAGAGAAGCCATAGTAATAAAAAAATAATCAACATTAATCGCAATCAAATTATTGTTTATATCAAACCTGTAGTAACTCAAGGATCAGTTTTTGGCCCGACTATTTTTCTAATATGAATGAATGAATGATGAAGACCAACGTCAAATTTAAACTATAGACTCAAATCCCTAGTTTACTAGATATGATCTTAAATAATAGGAAATAATTGTCTATTATTTTAATTCATTAGTAATTCATTAGTAATAATAATTGTCTATTATTTTAGAATACTAACCTCTGTGGCCGGGGTCGGCCTGTCGTAAAAGGCGACAAAACAACCCAACCTAGCTACGTGGTAGGGCCTCAAGCCCGTCTGGATGGCGACCACCTTTGGTCTTAAGTATGCCGCCATAATAACCTTGTGTGGTGTTCCGGCATTAGTGACCCAAGTTCCTGTACCCTTATGGGACAGCAGCGTATTTGCTGATGCCACTGGCGTTGCAAACACCTATAGGCGACGGTAACTGCTAAATTTTAAGCGGGCTGTCAGCCTGTCTGCTGTTCGACGCAATAAAAAAAAATTCATACCTTCGTAAAAACTGTTATATAAAAACTATAATTATTTAAGCTTGTCTCAAAAACAATCTGATGGCATAATCGAGACAGATATTTTAGTCTTCGATACACTTAATACTTCCGTAAATGTTCAAAGTATGTTCTGTTGATGACGTATCAGGTAAATATACATCGAATTTACGATATTGATGTATCGTCAAACGATCGGCGGTATTTCAAAGTTACGTGTAATATCCTCGTGTAGAAGCAGTTATTTTTGCAACTGGTTATCGTTAAGGTAGTTGTTTGGTGGAGGTAGAAACGCGATTTACACGTTGAATGGGAATTCGTTATCATCCTCAACTCTTTGAATCACAACGTAAGTGCAGGAAAACGGGAAATTTTGTTGGTAAAAATATGTAATGGTTCTTAATATTTTATAATATTAAACGTAAATTAATTTAATTTATTGTGTAATATTATACATATAATTTGAATAAGGACTATACAATAGAATAATATGTTTTACTGTCGAAAACAGACACATATTTTTTTAAATAAAATAAAATATAAGATAACGTACAAATGGTAGCTTTATAGCTTCATAATATAAAGCATATTAAATTTATCACAATACGTAAATAATACATCAACATCTTAAACGCTCACCGCCCCGCTTCCGACCATCACTAAGTCCAAAGAGCATTAACATCTCACTTGATAAAATTAGTTCGATATTACGTTGCTCGGCCATCCTGGTTTCATCGGTAGATTATAAGAGGTTGATATCACGTGTACTGCAAAATATTATTATATTTCAAAGAAAATGCTGTCACTAATTATGTTTGTCATATACAATTACTTGACCGTTAGTTGTGCGGCATATGTATATAAAGGAGATTATATTATTTATTTACTTATTACTATATACAAGTATCTGGTAGGTTTAAAATGTTACATCTCGAATTTTCTACTATTCGCCAACGCTTCAACATTCATAACACTTATTATTATTTGATTTGGGTTTGGCAGAAGAAACATGAAAGCAGAATAAATGCAGTTGAGATGAGAGCGTTAAGAAGTATGATAGGAGTTAAACTGAGTGACAGGATAAGAAATAGTGAGTTAAGGAAACTTTGTGGTCTGACAGAAGATGTAGTGACAAAAATTGAGAAAGGTTGCTGAGATGGTTTGGCCATGTTGAGAGAATGAATGAAGAACGATTGACGAAAAAAGTGTATAAGGCGAGTGTGAATGGAAGCGTTGGAAGGGGTAGACCTAGGCGGACGTTCGAGACCAGATCAGGGACGTATTGAAAAAAGGCCAGGTCAAGAGTACCCTAAACCGAAGGGCATGTATCAAGGGAATAATGAAAGTGGATGAAGCGAAACAAGTATGTAAGGATCGTAGCAAGTGGAAAGAAGTGGTCTCTGCCTACCCCTACGGGAAAGAGGCGTGATTATATGTATGTATGTATGTATGATTTATAATATTCATTTCAATTATTATGAGTTTTTTAAATATACAGTAGAACCCGCTTAATACGATTTCTCGCATAATACACCATTTTACGCCAGTCCCTGCAACTTGAGACACGTTTTCATACATTTCTAAACGCTTAATACGATTCATCATCCCGTTTAATACGCTTAATAATACGCCAACAACACGTACCTATCTATCTACTAACTCTTGTGGCAGCGGGTAGTGAGCGCTCGAACGCCGAACGCAAGCCCCCCAGCCGCCCCGCCCTGGATATTCTTCCATTGATGACAATGTGCACCGTACGAAATTCGATCACTTGAAGATCTTATTGAGAATATGAATAACACACACAAAGAGGCCCTAAGTGAGAATGATGAAGACGAAGATGAGCCAACTTTGATTTTGTCTAACGCCCAGACACTATCAGCTGTTAATGATTTAAGACGCTATGTAGCTTCTTTGAAATAAAGCGAAAACGCACTGCAAAACTTAAATTATGTTGAAAATCTTGCAATTGCTAATGTATCATCAGTATATCTTTCTGTCAAACCAAAATAAGTGATTATGTACTTTAAATAGCGTAATTATAATAACTATGTATTTTATGTAATGTATAATTTAATACCTACATTATACGAAATTAGAAAATAATACATAATAATAGTACGTTTCATTTTCCCTATCCCGCATAATACGCTTGCTCGCTTAAACCGCGTTTTTGGTTGGATACCTGTGAAATCGTCTTAAACGGGTTTACTGTATGTACTGGGTATGTTCTCAAAGTACAGAGCATTTGTGTTAAAGTAATATACAAGTGGTACTATTAGTATACTTTTGTTTCTACATATTATACATAAATACTGTGCGTATTTATGTATCGGGATGGGAGCAACGTTATTATACAATTAATATTATATTAATACAAGTAATTCAACAGTCACTTTTTTAACTCTGTAGATAAATGATGAGATAGTTCTCCTTCTCCCTCTCTAATTCTCCGTGCGGGGCGGAGTAAAAATACTAACCCCTGCGGCCGGGATCGACCTCTCGTAGAAGGCGACAAAAGAACCCTAGCTACGTGGTAGGGCCCATATTCCGTCTGGATGGCAACCGCCCTTGGTCTACAAGTAGGTACCCCTATGGGAAAGCTGCTTGTTCGCGGTGCCCTTAGCGTCGCAAACATCTATACGCGACGGTAACTGCTTACTATTAAGTGGGCCGTTAGCCTGCCTGTTATTCCTCAGCAATAAAAAAAGTTAATTTTTAATTTCAGTAAAGACCATACGACATAAAACAGTATTAAAATTATAATATTAAATAATTAAAATACGATTTGTCCATCTATACTCTACAATCTGAGTAGCCACTTTATTAGTTCACTTCCCGCGCTAATTATAGTGTAATCCGCATAAAGTCGCTAGTTAAACTAGTTTATAATTGTTTGTTTGTACGTCCATCATCTTAATGGAAATGTTACTTTACTCACATAATTCAAATTCAAATATTTTCAAATTCAAATATTTATTTGCACATCTAAGTGTTTACAATAACATCTTACATTAAACATATGTATAGTAAAACATATATATAAAATATTGCTCCACGGCCCAACGATTACCGCACGTCGGATGACTGTGAAGGACACGAATTCGATTCCAGGGTGTGTGTTTGTTTATGTACAATATGTATTGTTTACAAAAGTATATAGGTTGTATAATACCCATAACACAAGCGCTCTGCTACTTACTTTAGGACTAGATGGCGCTGTGTGGTTTATCACAGTACATTTATTACTTGTCTATATATTAAAATGCATTGAAGACATTTCTTTTAAAATAATTAGATAAAGATTATGATCTTACATATCCCCTAAGAGTGTGCAACGACTCTCAGAATGGATATTGTTGTGAAGAGTTCGGATGTTCACCCGTTCTAAAACAAATCAATACATACTCCAGAGATAAGGAACACTAAAAATCACAGATAGTCGCATTTTCAGACTCATTTTGCGAATACATACCTCCGTCTAAGTAATATTCGGGTGGGACTTTCTGGGCCTACCCACTAAAATCGGGGGTTTTTCTCCTACCGCCTATTGCCTGGGCCGAGGAATAGACCGGCTTGGCCAATTTTTATAATTATGTGACAATTTATTTGGAGTGTTCGATTTGAATCAAAACAATATATCGTTGCTCTGAAAACCAAAGATATTTATTCTAATTACTTGCACATGTAGGTACACAATACAACAAATGCACTGATTTTACTCAAACTAATCTTACCTGAAAAGCAAAGAAACGACATTTAAAGTTTATTATTTAAATCGAAAATCTTTTTCATAACCTCACATTACAATTACAATACAAACTGTTTTATTTACCGTGATGACGTAACGCGCACAACGCCATCTATTGTTGTTGCTTCACCCATCAGTTTTCAGGATTAAAGAAATATATTTTCTTTACATATTTATAATAAATAAAGCTTATATACTTAATTTTAAATTTTAACTTCTCGAGGAAAGAGAAAACAGTAAAATAATTACTCTGTCTTTACCTGTGATAATGAACTTGTTAAATACAAAATTGGTTTTTAAATTTAAAAGGGTTATTCTATTGTTATTTTTAAAACCGACGTTATCACATTCAAAATAAAACTTGTTGAAGGGAAATATAAACTAGAAATTCAATTAACTGGGAAATGTTTTTCAAGACAAATTAAGATTTGTGGACAAATTAGATAGATTTAAAAGACGTTAATAGTAAAAGTTGGAGTTGCAAATACATTTTGATGTTGCGAAGATATTTCAATGGTTTTATGAATTGGCCAGAGTATCGTCATAAAAATAGCATAATAAAAGTATATAACTGCATGTCTGTAACGAATATATGGCGACGTTAAATGAAAGAGTGGAATTTTAATGCAGAAGGTTTTTTGATATTTAAAAAAAATCAAAAATAATTTAAAGGCAAAACAACTGTTAAGAAGTTAATGTACCAGAAAAAACAAAAAAGTAAATGAAAAAATAAAAACCCCATAAATTTCAATTTATGGGGTATTTATTGTTGAGGAACAGCAGACCGGATTCGGCCTTCTTAATAGTAAGCAGTTATCGTTGCCTGTGGATGTTTGCAACGCTAGGGGCATCGCGAACATGCTGTTGCATGTATGCATAGGGGTGCTGGAACCTGGAATGCTAGATAACAACATAAGGTTATTATGGTGCATTCATATAATCCAGAGATGATTGCATCCATGTAGACTTGGGATCATACCACCTAGCTTTGGCCACAGAAGTCAGTATTCTTACTTCGGACATACACCAAGAAAAAATTATTTTCATAAAACTATTTAGACTGTTGTCTTACTCTTTAATTTTTTTTTTTGTTGCCAGTAAATTATCTATACAAATAATAAAATTGGAGGGTCTGTTTGTAATATTAAAATAACCGCTTTTTACTAAGTTCATTCGGACGTATACACGGTACATAAACCAAAACAACATTTTTTACAATTTTTGTCTGTCTGTCTGTCTGTTTGTTCCGGTTAATTTCTGAAACGGCTGCACCGATTTTGACGGGACTTTCACTTGCAGATAGCTGATTTAAAAATGATAAGTTTCGGAAATTGTGTAGTCCAGTTTAAGTTGACCTCAGATTTATATCATCAATTATATGAAATAGGGTTCAGCTTAGGCTGGTCTTAGTAGGTTGAATTTCCAATTTAAGTGGATCTCATATATCCAAAAAATGCTGCCCAAAGTCACTATTCCACGCGGACGGAGTTGCGGGCACAGCTAGTCAGAAATAAAAAAACCTCTTTGTTTAGTCTCCTAACAAGTTGCAGACAATAAAATCATTTAAAAATATAACAAACTCGACAACACCTTATAATAAACATGTAAACGAAAGATGCTATTTATTGTTATATACCGTATTTGCTTTAACGTGGGTACATTGCGCAAATATTTATGAGTAATAGTGCATAGGATAATCTGTGCAATGACAGGTTTGAGTGGCTTCCGGGTTTTAGCTGGCCATTGTTGTAGTGCAAATGATGTTCTCTTGTACGAGGATGTAAAATATTTTATTATTACTTAGAACTTCTTAAATAGCTATCGGGAAGTACTTCCTAATTAATCTTTAGCAAATTTATTCGTGCAAGAGTGGAGTAAGAATACTAACCCCTACGGCCGGAGTCGGCCTGTCGTAAATGGCGACAAAAAAACCTAGCCTAGCTAGTACCGCCCCAAGCTCGTCTGGATAGTAACCAACCCTGATGTATAAGTACATACATACATATAATCACGCCTCTTACCCGTAGGGGTAGGCAGAGACCACTTCTTTCCACTTGCTACGATCCTTACATACTTGATTCGCTTCGTCCACTTTCATTATTCCCTTCATACATGCCCTTCGGTTTAGGGTACTCTTGACCTGGCCTTTTTTCAAAACGTCCCTGATCTGGTCTCGAAACGTCCGCCTAGGTCTACCCCTTCCAACACTTCCATTCACACTCGCCTTATACACTTTTTTCGTCAATCGTTCTTCATTCATTCTCTCAACATGGCCAAACCATCTCAGCATACCTTTCTCAATTTTTGTCACTACATCTTCTTTCAGACCACAACGTTTCCTTATCTCACTATTTCTTATCCTGTCACTCAGTTTGACTCCTATCATACTTCCTAACGCTTTCATCTCAACTGCATTTATTCTGCTTTCATGTTTCTTCTGCCATACCCAACTTTCACTTCCGTACATGAGTGTCGGAACCAACACCCCCTCATGCACAGCCAGACGAGCCTTGTTAGACACCTTCCGACTCCAAGCTCCATTCACCATGTTTCCTGTTTTATTTCCATTCTCATGTATAAGTATGCCGCCATACCTTGCGTAGTGTTCTGGCATTAGTGACCTAGGTTCCTGTACTTATATGCGGACAGCAGCGTTGTTGCGGTGTCCCTAGCGTCGCAAACATCCATAGGCGACGGTAACTGCTTACTATTAAATGGCCCGTCAGCCTATCTGCTGTAGTACTAAAAAAAATATTCAAAAACATGCTTTAATTATTGGTTATGTCAGTTGTTGCAATTATTGTATAGGTTATATTGTCGTTAATCTTTTGATATCAAACCTTGTTAGGTCGAAAATTAACAACACAACTTCTACCGGCCTACCCGATAGAAGGTTACAGTCACTTATAGATGCAGCATCAGAGGCATTGTGAGAGTGTTGCCAGTCTCAAATAAGGACCAGTCCTGGTTTACTAATATAAAAACATGTTTTAAAACCAGGGGTTATTGCCAACCTATAAAGGTCTTTATTCTTATTCCGCCCCTGCACAGAGAAAAAGTTTTTTTTTAATGTAAATATACAATACAATGTAAATATATTCTGTTCAAATATTACCTAATAAAATCATTATCAGTATTTAGTTAATTTAATAGAATATAAAATAATGAAGACGAATTAATTAAGAAAGAGAAAATAATACGAGACTTTTCTCGTGATAACAAACCAGTGTATCAGCAATCCCAATCCACGACGAAGCAACAACATAAAACTGATGAATCACGGCGTAGTTTGTAGTACATGCGTTAAAGTTCCATGCCACAGAGTAGTATGTCCATCATAAAACCAGCGAGCCGGGGGGCAGCGGATAAGATGAACATTTGCATGTTCAACTATTCTGTGGACTGTACAGATAAAGGTATTTATGTATTGTCGTCTCTCGTATCGTATGTGGTGACATGTATTGTTATAACGATATGTATTTAAACAATTATGTACTTTGTACCTAAATATTTAAGGTTGGTTTTCGAATGTATGTATTCATACGTTTTGTGTAGAATTTAACAACTGGTCGGGTGTATAATTTTCTACAAAGGATCTATTAATAACGCCAAACGAATAAGAATGCAGAAAGGACAACGGGAAGCGATGTAACTAATGTTATTGAAAATATTACAACGCGATATCCTTTATTTATAGTTTTTGATTTATTTTGAATTCATCACTTCTTAACTAATCGCAACACTTCATATTACAAGTTTTTTTGTCTTCTACACAAGCGTTCTACACAAGCTTTCATTACGAAGCTCCCTAGAGGATATGGCACCGAAAGCCTAAAAACGTATTTCAGCGGGTTCTCTTTCAATACTTTTTGGTGATATTTAAACTTTTCTAAGCCATACATATTTGGTTTACGATGCGTGACTACTGGAATTTTGGTAGGGCTTGACGGTTCTGATTCTCGAGCGTTGAAAGGAAATGTCGTAAAGCAGATAATACTCTCTCAATGCATTGGTTAAACTTCTTTATATCTACTAGCTGACCCGGCAAACGTTGTTCTGCCATATGAATTTTAAAAAAGTAGCCTATGTCCTTCTCCAAGGTCCATCTATGACTGTCGAAATTCATCAAAATTGGTTCAGCGGTTTAGGCGCGAAAGCGTAACAAACAAACTCATTTATATTATGAGTTAGAATTTATAATTATATACATATTGATCGGTATGGGAGTGAAGTAAGAATGCTGATACATGTGGCCGAGGCCTGTTGTAATAAGCAATGAAACAACACTATCATGGTGGTAGAAATCCAAACCCGCTTGCATGTCAACCAGCCTAAATTTCTAAATATACCGCCAAAATAACCTTATTTTGTGTTACGGCATAAGTAGCCACTCCAGTTCTACTAAGAGAATTACAGCGTTTTATGCCCTTGGCATCGAAAACACTCATAGGCAACGATAACTGCTGCTTTCAACAATCAGGACACAATATGACGCTGCCTCAAAGGCGTCTCATACTTCCGCTAATACTTTTAAATTTGACACAGTTTCCATACAATATCGTTTGAACATCGCTTTAATGTGACGTTTACTCATTATCAATCAAAATATAAATTACTGAATATATATTTGTATATTTTTTAAAAGTGAAAGGAAGTATATGTACAAGGTATACGCTTCTTGGAGCTCGGAGTATACTTATATTAAGAGCCTATAGCGTTTTTTAATGCTATAGGACAGCAGACAGGCTAACGGCCCGCTTAGAATTTAGCAGTTACCGTCGCCTATGGGTGTTTGCAACGCCAGTGGCAGCAACACACTGCTGAACAAAGCTGCATGGAACACAACACAAAGTTATTATGGCAGCATACTTAAGACAAAAGGTCGCCTACCAGACTTGCTTGTTGCCGTACCACGAAGGAAAAGGCTGCTGCTGCTACTAATAAGTGGTTTGTAAACCTATCTATTTACCAAGCAATAAACAAATAGTAAATATTTATTATCTTTGCTTCAAACTTATTTCTTGGAGGCCTCACTTGACCAATCTCAGCCGAAGAGTCTTTGCGTCATCAGCTTCGCTTAAAAGGCTTAAAAATTGCCTCCCCACTGCTACTAAAGTTATGCTTGCTCAAACTTTGTTACTACCCATACTTGATTATGTTGACGCAAGTTATCTCGACTTAACACACGGAAGCTCGATCTACTCCAAAATGTCTGTATACGGTTTATATTTGGGTTACGCAAATATGACCATGCTTCCGAATTTCGTAAGAAGCTTAAATGGTTACCTATTCGCCTTCGCCGGAATGTTCACTCAATCTCTCTTGTACAATGTCCTTTTTAATCCTCGTACCCCTCCTTATTTAAAGAAACGTTTTGATTTCCTACATCTTTCTCATTCCCGTTATTTGGGCTCTAGTAATAATCTCTCGTTAATGACACCTGTACACACTTCTTCCTTCGTTCATAACTCCTTCACGGTACGGGCTGTGCGTTTATGGAACTCACTGCCACTCAACATCAGACAAGCTAAATCAGTATCCTCCTTTAAAATCATGGTTAACAATTATTATTGGTCCTCTAAGGTCTAACACTGCTACTTATTCTGTATTTTATACTTGTATTTATAAAGTATATTATTTATTTATGCTCTAAATTTTTCATATTATTTATTGTCTTCACCGCCGCTGTCTTTTTTTTTCAATATTTTCGCTAGTTTAGGGGTTGCCTGGAAGAGATCGCTTAAGGCCGCCCTTTGTTCAAGAATTATTGTACCTAGTTTTTAAGAACATAGTTTTAATTTGGTGAACAATAATGTTTTCATTCATTCATTCATTATTTATATACTTTTGCTAATATCTTAACTTTGATGTATAATTCTGCACGTAAGCCTTTTCAGGTACCGAGACAGACGACTTAAATCTTATTGTAACCTTTATCGTGACGGAAACGTATTTCGCAAACCTCTTTTAAAGTGAATCTTCTTATAAAGTGAGGGCGTTTTCTATACAACATTCTCTCCTATACAATAAAACCACACTAGTATTCCTTAGTACTGGCCGCAGTGTTAGATTTCATAACAAGTATACAATGTTTCACTTGATAGTTTAATAACATTGTAAATTTGTGCATAATTACACGGTATTTTAAGACTTTTAATATTACTTATTTAAATTAGCCATCAATTAATAATTACGTATAGGAACTCAGTCGTAAATTTTCAATATTAAAGGTGGATATTATAAGCTTAATTTAGTTTACTATTTACTAGTTAAATACACTGTAGACGTACCGCTCAGAACGAGTTTGATTCGCACTTGCAATACTTAGGCAAGCATAAGGCGTAGACAATATTGAAGGAAACATCGTTAGAAAACTTACTTAATTTTTACAATGAATAACTTGAGTAAGTTTACTTATATTCTGATGGTATTGTAGTAAAACCTAATAAAAGTCGCTAACTAAACCTAATAAAATATTTATCCGTGCAGGGGTGGAGAAAGAATACTAACCTCTGCGGCCGAGGGCGGCCTGTCGTAAAAGGCGACAAAATAACCCACCCTAGCTACGTGGCAGGGCACCAAGCCCGTCTGGATGACGACCACCTTTGGTCTTAAGTGTGCCGCCATAATAACCTTGTGATGTGTTCCGGCATTAGTGACCCAAGTTACTGTACCCTTATGGGACAGCAACGTGTTCGCGATGCCACTGGCATTGCAAACACCCATAAGCGACATTAACTGCTAAATTATAAGCGGGCCGTCAGCCTGTCTGCTGTCACACAGCAATAAAAAAGAACTCAATTGGCAGCTTATACATTCCGATAATTTTAATTTTTTTTTATTGCTGTAGGACAGCAGACAGGCTGACGGCCCGCTTAGAATTTAGCAGTTACCGTCACCAATGGGTGTTTGCAATACCAGTGGCATCGCGAATACGCTCTTGTCCCATAAGGGTACAGGAACTTGGGTCACTAATGCCGGAACACAACACAGGGTTATTATGGTGGCATACTTAAGACCAAAGATGATCGCCATCCAGATGGACTTGAGGCCCTACTAATACTAATAGTTGTTTTGTCGCCTTTTAGGACAGACCGACCCCGGCCGCAGCGGTTAGTATTCTTTCTCCACCCCTGCACGGATAAAAAATTTCTGTACGCAGATTTACCTACATTTTCTGTACCCATGTTAATAATTTTAGCTTCTATAGTATTAATAAATTAACTCAAATGAAGCCCGCTCCATAACCTCCAGAGCTTCAAATTTGTAGACCAGCCCTGCCAACAGTGTCCACGCCTAGATTTATGAGCTCTTATGAAATGAAATGAAAATTTATTGTATACAAGAATATTTTTACAAAGTACAAGTATTATAGTTAACATAAAATGTTTCTTAAGATTAAAGCGTACCGATGAATAAGTCCTGTTCTCCGCACTAGGGTTCATAAGAGCCTGTGGCGGAGGGCAGTGGAGTTCGTTTCGCTCTTTAAAATAAGTAGTTAGCATAATGAGATGTTTTCTTGTTAAGATGTAGTATAAAACATAAAATTATAACTAGATATAGATACCTTATACACTACCATTTTTGTGTGGGTGAGAATGTGTGTGCGTTCGTGTGTATTGTTGTGAGTGTGAGTGCACGTGTGTTTATTTTTTATAAAGAACTAGCTTAATTTTAAATTACATTAATGTAAGTTTCTTTAATTATAGCATCTAAATTAAACTTGTACAGAACACTAAACCAAATAAAAATGGTTCATAACAAAAAATTATGATTATTCAAAATATAAAACACAATACGTAATTGCGTCATTATCACACACTTTAGTGTATACCGAACTATTATTGGTTTGTAAAAACATTGTAATATCAATTTAGTGATTTTTATTATCACGATCGGCCATTTGCAAGAGGTAAGCACATCTGGTAAATTAAGGCGAATAATAAGCATAAATATTTTTTATTAATGTTCTACCTCTATTGCGAGCTAATTGAAATGTTTTTACTTAAGTTGATTTAATTTTATTGTAACGGTGTATTTGTTAGTGATGTAAATGAATTATATATATATATATATATATATATATATATATATATATATATATATATATATATATATATATATATATATATATATATATATATATAATTGGAATCTCGGAATGGGCTCCAACAATTTTCATGAAATTTAGTATACGGGGGGTTTCGGGGGCGATAAATTGATCTAGCTAGGAATCATTTCTAGAAAATGTCATTTTATTCGCTTTTTTTTTTATTGGAAGAAAAATAACAAAAAGGTGGCGTTTGAGTAGTCCCAATTTAAACTGAAAAATGACTCTTCCTGAGATCTATCGGCGAATAATAATTCTATTTTTTTTAAATTGCTTTAACGACACAACAACACTAAAGCTATTCTAGCAGATGGCGTTGTTAAGTAACACGAAGTCAATAAGTTTTTGCTTTGAGGTTAGACTAAGAAAATCAATTGTTTATTTATATTATTTGTGTCTTCTTAATGCACGTGTTCACTTAAAAATGCCTAAATGATCTTGGAAAAAAAACGCTTATAAACAAACTAACTTCACATATAAACAATCTAACTTCACGAAGCCGAAAAATACCGAGCAAAGCTCGGTCATCCAGGTACTGTGTAATTGAAAAGAGGTTAATTCGCCTTAACAATAATACATTATATTCCCATTGTGAGAGGTTGTTGGTCAGTTTTTATAGAGTTTTTGTTATATGCAAAATAACCTAGAATTGAACGACGGTCAGATACATGGAGATGATTTTGATCGATGACACACTGATTTAAATATGAAATGATTTTAGTTGTTCACATCATCATCTTTGCTAATGATTTGAAGATGAATTTGATATAGAGTATATATAGTATTTGTAAATAAAATACTTAAAGAACAAGGCGAGGGCGGTTTTATCGGGGCTCATCCTACTAGGGAAGGAGATACTCAGGGTATCTCGATTGTATTATAGTATACGTATATATCGGAGCTCCTGATCTCTACGAGTCATGAGGTGGCGCCTATGACTTCCCACCACAAAAAACATTAGCGATAGAGGAGCTGGATACTGGACTACTAACTAAATGTTAATTTCATCGTCAACTATTCGTCTGCCATTGTCTGCTGGATCTATATCCAGCAGACAATGGCTGACAAATGGTTGACGATGATTTTTTTTATAGCAAGAGTTCAGCAGACAGGCAAACGGCCCACCCTGGCAGGTGGTCACCGTCGCCTATGGACGTTTGCAGCACCAGATGCACTACCAACGTGTGCCGGTCTCAAAGAAATTTTATAACGCCTTTTTTGAAGAACCCCATATCATACCGCGCTGAGAAAACTTCAGCCGGAAACTCATTCCAGATCCTGAGAGTACGCAACATGAACGTGAAACTTGGAATTGGACTTGGGGGCGCAAACTTGGGGAAGCCTATGCTTCCCCAAGTTTGCGCCACAAATCTCGGTCCATTTCTTTTCCATCTAGCCCCGAACAGTAACTTTGCGCAAATCATCGCTCAATCGGGCTGGGGAGCATCTTACGCTGCGTTTGCCGAGACGCATTCTGTACTCCATGACCCAACGTCCAACGGTCCTGCAAAAGGTGTGAGTAGCCCACTGCCAGTTTAATAACTAACATTTGTAATTAACAAAAAATTTTTAATCTACAATAATTTAATTTTAAATTGATCAATTCCTATAAATGAAATTATTGTATCTTGGTATTTTAGAATAACATGGAAAATTCCCCAGGATACCTCATTCTTGATACAGAAGTCGTTTGATGAGATATAAACTTCAAATTTATGACGGTGCTAAGTCGTGTAGGAAGTTAGCAAAAAGGCTCTTTACAGCCGGACAATATACGTTTAAAACTACCGATCACTTTTCAATAGATTTTAAATATAAATAGATATCAAGCCATTCCCGGTCCCATTTGTGTGGTGCAAATTGACGAGCTTTTATGGACGTCTTCTAGCTTCAGGTACTTGGAAATCATAAACTTTTATTTTTAAGTAAAAAAGAATATTTTTTAGTATCAGCTTTTAGATACCTTTCAATTTGTGCGTTATACATTTAATTTGCATATACATACATACATATAATCACGCCATTTCCCGTAGGTGTAGGCAGAGACCACTTCTTTCCACTTGCTACGATCCTTATATACTTGTTTCGCTTCGTCCACTTTCATTATTCCCTTCATACATGCCCTTCGGTTTAGGGTACTCTTGACCTGGCCTTTTTTCAAGACATCCCTGATCTGGTCTCGTAACGTCCACCTAGGTCTACCCCTTTCAATTTGCATATCAAAGAATTTTATTAAATGATCTCTTGTCAAGATTTTTATGATACAAACTATAGACCTAGGATAGGTCTTTTATGCGTCTTCACACTTATCTATCCGTGCAGGGGCGGAGTAAGAATACTAACCCCTGTGGCCCGAGTCGGCCTGTAGTAAAAGGTGACAAAACAACCCTAGCTACGTGTTAGGGCCCCAAGCCCGTCTGGATGGCGACCACCTTTGGTCTTAGTATGGCGCCATAATAACCTTGTGTTGTGTTCCGGCATTAGTGACCCAAGTTTCTGTACCCTTATGGGACAGCAGCGTGTTCGTGATGCCACTGGCATTGCAAACTCCCATATGCAACGGTAACTGCTAAATTCTAAGCGGGCCGTCAGCCTGACGGCTGTCCTACAGTAATAAAAAAATTACCCCTCGTCTGTAAATATGCCGCCGTAATAACCTCGTGTTGTGTTATGTAAGTATAACACAACACGAGGATGGATACTAGCAAGATTGTTTTTGAACTAAAGTAGGTGTTACACTACCTTGCAGAATTGCGAATTGTAATTAAATGTACAATCGCTTTATATCATTGCCAATATTTAATTATAAATAATGGCCGTTTATTAAGAGGAATTAGTAGCATCAGATTATTGAGACTTGTGTGTTTATCGTACTTTTGAAACATGCAATCTTGTGCCATAATACTGTATCTGGATACACATAAGTCATAAGAGGTAGCGATTTGTTAAAAGCACTCATATTTTACATTACTTGTTCCAGTTCCCCTATGCTAGTGGTCGGCAACCTTGTCATCCAAAAGATCTAAATGTAGATAATAAACATTTAAAATTTATTCAAAGAGGCATTTTTTTAACATATCCTTCTTTGGCAGGAGACATAATTACGGAAATATCTATAGATACCTAATAAGTATTTCGTTCCTGGACTGAACATTTCGCCACAACTAGCCGCGGATGTCGCCCCTGGTAATGGTAAATGTTTACTATTACTACTCTGCTATTCCAGGGAAATAAAGAAAACACTTTTTGGTAAAGTCACATCAGGAATATGTGATACTTTTGACTATATAAATATGTTTTAAATTTAAAATGTAATGATATTTTAAACCTTTCCACTTGGAGGCTAGATTAGTATAGACAACAGTCTCTGCTCATGCCTAATAGACCAAAAATATTCAATCATACTTTTATTTAGAAATGTTATTATTATTTTAATTGGCAAATTATTAAGAAACGCTAACTCTTATGATATGAGCGCCCCAAAATCGAACAGCCGACCACGCAAAGCTGTCGTGACTTTACACTAATCTTCAATCAGCGCCACATTTCGACTTTAATACATTTAATTACAATAAAACTTAATACAGATGTGTACTGTAACGAATGTATCACAGCGCAACGGGTATTATTTTTAACGAAACACGCACTTAATATTTTAAGCACTCTTGATGACAGGTTTGTTGAAAAAAACAAATAATACTGTTATTTTTCTTTGTTCTTTTTCTTCCTGCCCTTATCCCAGCCATGTGGGGTCGGCACAACATGTTCTCTTCTTCCACTCTCCTATATTAGTCGTATCTCAACATTCACACTTTTTTTGCCATATCAATTTTTATTCAATCCATCCATCTTTTCTTTGGTCTACCATTCCTTTTGTATCCATCCACTCTCATTTCTAGCATTTTCTATTCCAGGCTAGCCTATTACTTTTCTGCTTCTCAATCACTGGCACTAATTATTTTCCTTTGTTATTATTTTTATGATCATCATTATCTTAGCGTTCAATTATGCTTCTGACCCAAACATCCGCTTCGGTGCCCGGGGTCCGCTTTCCAAACCCTTCTTCTCCACTTTACACAATTTTCAGAATCCCTGATAGTCCATTTTGCTCGCAAATCACACCTTACGACGTCAAGCTAACACTCTTTGGGTCTACCATTCCTGCCGGATTCCGAAGGAGGTATGGCCAGACAATTTTACCCGCGTAAGAAGCTGGTTGCTTCAAAACGTGGCCATAACAGGAAAGGCGACACTCCCACAGTATCTCAGTGTTTTGTTATTATTTTAATACGAGTTTTCATCTAAAGTTTACACACATAACTACACCAATAATATACATACTGATTACTAGTAGAAGACTAAATTTTAACACGATTTTTGTATATATATAAAAATAACAGGAAATATATTTTAAAGATAATTTTCGGCACTACGTGAAACTATATAGCGTAAAGCTTTTTCACAAAATTATAATTGACGGACATGTATACCTAGCCTCGAATAATCTATTTAAATACTATTTTGTCCTCTATAAAGTTTGAACATGAGCACTGTATATCATTTACGGAGCCACTAACCCAACTGTGTCACCCACACATGTGACTAAATTTGTTTTAATTCATATGAGTAAATTCCGTCTTAAACTCCAAACAGTAACTTGTTTACTGTCTGTTTATTAATTAAAAAAATAATCCATTTTTACCTTTTACAATTCCCTAAAAAACTTGAAAAGAAATACTTTTGTTTCTGGCTCACATCATGTTATTAAAGTATTTGAAGATTTAAAGGTGAAGTTTTGACCTCCGCAGGTCTTAATGATTACTATTTACTTATTGATACCGAGATTCGATTGCAAATTCCCCGTCACTAATGAAGCGTACACCACTACGGGCAGATGGAGCGACATTTGACAGTTCAGGCGGTTACCGCGCTCTTGTTTTGTTGAAAATTTATATATTATGAATGTATACACTAATCTATGTCGACTATTGTTATTATATATTATTGTTCTTATAGAGTTTTGAGTAAAGTTATTCTTAACTCAAACTTAGTCTAACTAGTTAACATCAGAAGACAGGGGTGTCTGAAAACAAGATGGAATGACGATATCCAGACGGATAGGACCTAGGACCATATTGGACCAGAGTTGCAGAAGACCAAGCTCAATGGAGAGAGCTGGAGAAGGCCTATGCCAAGAGACACGCCGAACTGCGTAATATATTATAAGATATAAAATTCATAAAACCAAAACTGTTAATTGCATGTAGTTCAGAATAAAAGGGCTGTGTTATTATTATAGTTTTGAGTAAAGTTACTCTTAACTCAGACTTAGACTAACTAGTTAATTTAAACTACTATAATTATAACTTTATATACCTAGTCAGGTCATAAATTCTGTCACATGTTTAATGTAAAATAATTGTAACAAGTTTATTAATTATGTAACCATTCATATACCAAAATGAACTTAACAAAACATAGATTCTTATGACATTAAAGTTAATTCAAAATGACCTCCGTGATTTTGAATACAAGCCTTCAATCTGCGCGGCCAGTTGTCTATCGCAGCACGAACGAGGTCCATGTCAATATCGGCGGCTGCCTTAATCAAGGATGTCTTGAGTGACTCCAAATTGGGATGAGGCTTTGAGCACGCCTTTTCCTCCAAGTGTTGCCATATCTTGTAATCTAACGGATTCAAATCTGGACTGGAGGAGGGCCAGTCTTCGTGCCGGATGAAGTCGATTTCACGCGCCGCCAGCCAGTCTTGTGTGCTCTTCGCTCTATGAGCTGGCGCCGAATCTTGTTGGAATACCCAGTGCCTGTTATTGAACATGGTATGAGAAACAGGTTCCACAAGGTTCGTCAGGACTGTATTTTGATACACAACAGCATTCCTTTTTACACCTTTCTCACAAAAATGTACCTCTGTTAAGCCCCAATAAGAAACTCCCAACCATACCATGAGCGAGGATGGAAAATGACCTCGTTGGACACGCGGAATACGGTTGCTCGCTTCTTCACTACTGTGTGCGTACACCTTATCATTTTGTTTGTTGTAGCTCTCTTCTACGGTAAACATTTTTTCATCCGAAAAAAGAATTTCCCGATATTTTTTTCCCGCGTACCGCTTCAACAAAGCGCGGCATCTCTTCAGTCTCAGGTCCATTAGACGAGCATTCAAACGATGTCCTGTTTTTCTTCGATATGCCCGAAGCCCTAAGTCTTCATTTAACACCCTTTTCACTGTGGTTCTGCTTAACCCCATCTGAAAGGGCCAACAGTTTCTGCTTACGTTTGGGATTTCTTTGAATTCGTGCCTTCACAGCTTTTATCACTGCTGGAGTCCTAACAGACCGAGGGCGACCACTTCTTGACCTGTCATCTACACTAGAGTCTTCATTGTATCGTTTGATGGTACGATAAACGAATCTTTTGGTAATATTCAAATTTTTCACTATGTTAAAAATTTGAATTGGCGCGTAACCGCAACGATGCAACGCAATAACTGCAACACGGTCTTCTTTAAGCGTCCACTCCATATTTAAAAATGAGTAAAATTCTAAAAGTTATACATTTTTATTTTCATGAACAATTCGAAATTCGAATTCAATAAACTTTTTTGTGGCCAGCATTCTAAAAGAAAAGTTTTTACTGTGTGACAATACTTATGACCTGACTAGGTATTTCATTGCTACGGCTGCCAATAGAAAAAAAAAAATAAACGCAGAATTTTTTATCGTATAGCAATTTTGCTTTGTATTAAGAAAAAGGAGTTTTCAGTTTAATGAGTTAGTAATATGACATACTGTCATATATGATAATATTTTTTTATGGCTATAGGACAGTAGACAGGCTGTCGACCCGCTTAGAATTTAGCAGTTACCGTCGCCTGTGGCATTGCGAACACGCTGCTGTCCTATAAGGGTACAGGAACTTGGGTCACTAATGCCGGAACACAACACAAGGTTATTATGGCGGCATACTTAAGACCAAAGGTGGTCGCCATCCAGACGGGCTTGAGGCCCTACCACGTAGCTAGGGAGGATTGTTTTGGCGCCTTTTACGCCAGGCCTACCCCGACCGCAGAGGTTAGTATTCTTTATCCGCCCCTGCATGGATAAAATATTTACATGATATTTAATAAAATAAGCTTTAATGCTTCTATTATTAGTTTACCCTATTTTTTTTTATTACTGAGGTACAGCAGGAAAGCTAACGGCCCACTTTGTAGTAAGGAGCTATCGTCGTCTATGGATGTTTGCGGTTATACCTACCAACTGATATGCTAATCAACGGATGAAATTTTGGGCATTCACTTTCTTAAAAAATATTCGATCATTATACCATGGGTACTATTTATGATTCATTCATTTTGTTAAAAGTGAAAAAGGTCGCCCAGTTGTCGAAATTCAATAATAAATCAATAAATTTTAAGCGTTTAAATGTTCTTTTGTAACAGATACTCACATATTTCGCTAAAGAAACACACTGAATTTGTTTGTATTTTATAATGAAAAATAAGTTTACGCAATTCTCCTCATAAAGATTTTAACTGTGCAAAATTTAATACTTCTGTAATTTACCTCGTCATTTTCGTAAACAGGAATACAGAGTTTTTGCTTATGTATATCGATGATGTAAAAAAACCTATCAACTCAATATTTTCAATGCATCGAACTAAACAATACGAATAAGTGTAATTTCGCATTCACAACCATATTTCTGCTATAAAATTTACATAGTGCATAGAGGAATACAAATCAAACAGCTAAACAATACTCTCAACCATGAGTTGAGTCAGGAAATTGAATAAATCAAGTTGTTAAGCTACAACTTATATTGAACTAAGTTAGTAGTGAGTATTCGCCATAACTTTATGCTAATACTGAATTATGGTACATTATCAGTCCAATAATGTACAAGCGAAGTAAGGTTTTAAAGTATATATCGCTTGTCTGACTCGATATAAAGGTAAGCCTAAAATATTTAAACAGATTCAGCTGGCTTCACCATCAAATATATAGTAATCCGGTATTTATTAAATGTTTCAAGTTCGTTCTTTACGTACATATACAGAAAAGAAACAGTATTTTACAACTGAAATATAATCCATACTACGTCGGAACACGACACAAAATGCCTTGTTGCTAATAGATATTTACTCGTATTAGTAAAGTGACATCACTCACAGAACAACTCAGTTTACGAGTTTGAAACCCACGATGGCATCCAATACTTAGGCAATTTTTCTCATCTAATGTGCATAACATAGTTACCATGTACTGATAGTTAAGGGAAACTTCATGACGAAACCTGTATGCTGAAATGTAACCTACTAACACGCCTAAAGATGTATGGTGAGTATATCGCCAGTTTCAGCTGTGTGAGGCCTTGGGTTTATATATTTTTTTATCACACTTCATTGTTACGACAACGTTTTCCCTTCAAAGATCTTTCAGTACCATGTTTCGTTCGCGTATAAATCTAAAACTATGTTAAAGTTGCTTTCTTTCTCTCTTCCAGGCGTGTGCTCTTTAATATTTAATAACTTCAGTGATTATCCGCGTAAACTAAAAGTAGAAATATTGTTTAAATAAAGGGATTCAGCTATTATTATCTTGAAACGTTGAATAATAAAAAGTTTAAATTTAAAAACTTGTAAAAATATTTTTGTCAGATTTTACGTAATCTATACTACTATTATAAAGAGGAAAGATTTGATTGATTGTTTGTTTGTTTGTTTGTTTGTTTGCTTTGAATAGGCTCCGAAACTACTGACCCGATTTAAAAAATTCTTTCATTGTTGGGAAGCTACACTATCCCCGGGTGACATAGGCTATATTATATTTTCAAAAAAATTAGGGATCCTTACTAAAACTCTATTAATGTAACCCAAAGTGTAAAAAAATTACCTACAATATTATTTAAATCGCGTGCATTGCGAAAACTATTGATGATAGAATAAAATAATGTACTACAACTTTGCAGAACACATCATTATTTACAAAAAGTGTCGCGACAGCATATGTCTAACTATTATAGTTATGCCACAATAAGTGTTCTTTTATTTTAAAAATTTAATTGAAATGCCGCCCCTAGAAAAGGCTCTTTATTTGGATCTTGGTATTAATCCTTATCAAAATAAATTACTTAATATTCAAAACTGTTTCAATACCTTGATATAACTTTTTGAATTATTCAATTCGGATATTCCATTCGAAAGATATCACGAGTTTAAAAATGTAAGTATTAGAAAAATGTTGCGTGGTAGCCGCTCACCCTGTTCGGCTAGCTAGGCAGCACCTTATGCAATGTAGGCGTGCGTCACTGGGGTTTTTACAAAAATTAGAATACTTATTAAAAAATAACGAAAAATAAATAAAAAGTAATAGCAAAAAAAATCATTAAAATAAAAGCTCATAGAAATAATAATATTCAAACTTTCTTTATAATTTTATTTTTTTAGTAACCTGACGCAAATAGAAGGGTTTGCCTCCAGGGGCGCTCCTCTGTCCGAGGAGTGCACGGGTGTGCGTACCCGAGGTGCCCGAGCATCCGTCGCTTCACTCCCCTCTCCGTTCGAGGCGACAGAGTCCTACCTTTCTTTCAGTCTACCTCTTACATTCTTTCCAACTTAGCTCTCTGTTCGTGGCGTGGTCCCCGATGGGATGGTTGCGAATACTGATTGGGGTCCCACGTACCCACGCCTGACTAGCACGCGACGGGGATGCGAGTCCCGTCCGGAATTGGCCGCGGACCTGTCGCTCCCGACCCTGGTTCTGTCCATGGTCGGGGGCGATCCTGGATGGACGGCCGTCGCCTCCTTTTGCGAGGCAGTAGTGTCTGCAAGAGAGGCGGCGGAACGGGAGCGAGAGTCCGCCAGCGCACTCCCCTCTCGCCAACGTAGGCCGAGTCGTCGGCGCCGGAGGGCGGGCAACGATCTCCGGCCGCCGTAGAAAGCGGCCGCGGGCGGCACCTCGTGGGAGGATCCACCGCCCGCACTATTGCCGCGAGGGAGAAGGCCGCGTGCTGTTCCGCAGCCCCCCTCAACTCCTAGAGTTGCGCCCCCTGGCGCCAGCACTTTAGAAGGGGCCCGCATTAAGACAAAGCGTGGGCCGGCGCCGGCCCGGGCCACGAGATCGGCAGGCCATATATCCGTGGGCCCGGGCGTAGACGATAGGAGAACAGCGGGGTTTTTTAGTGGGTCGAACATCTTTTCCGGAGTCCCTTATAACCCTCGGTCCCCCCGGGCCGGGGGAACCCGTCAAGAGAGGTTTTTCCCCGAGACCGAAAAAAAATAGAAGGGTTTAATTTTTTGTTAAATACCCGTGCGAAGCTGGGACGGGCTGCTAGTAATTTATATATATAAACGACAACTAAAGCTTAGGTAATTTATCCATCATTTATGCAGCACAACTTTTATATTTATACACTTTTTTTATTGCTGTCGGACAGTAGACAGGCTGACGGCCGACTTAGAACTTAGCAGTTACCATCGCCTATGGGTGTTTGTACCGCCAGTGGCATCGCGGATATGCTCCTGTCCCATAAGGGTACAGGAACTTGGTCACTAAAGCCGGAACACAACACAAAGTTATTATGGCGGCATACTTAAGACCAAAGGTGGTCGCCATCCAGACGGGCTTGAGGCCCTACCACGTAGCCAGGGTGGGTTGTTTTGTCGCCTTTTACGACAGACCGATACCGGCCGCAAAGGTTAGTATTCTTTCTCCCCCCCTACACATACAAGTAATATTTACAATAAAGTTAAATAGCTTCTTATTAAATACTATATTTTATATTTTTTTTTTATTGCGTAGGACAGCATACAGGCTGACAGCCCGCTTAGAATTTAGCAGTTACCGTCGCCTATAGGTGTTAGCAACACCAGTGGCATCGCGAACACGCTGCTGTCCCATAAGGGTACAGGAACTTGGGTCACTAATTATATTTCAAGATCAAGCGAACAAATAGCATCGCATAGCAGTAAATTACAATTTTGTATTTTATTAGCATCTTAAAGAAACTTAAAAGAGTTTACAATGTGCTAAGCGTTGATTGTCTCTGAAGTAGAATAACTCAGGAGATAACACTTTTGCGCCGCCTCGTGATACTGTATATCATCTGCCCTACTCGCCGTAGATATGTAAATGTTGTAGACAAGGCAATTACGGAAAAGAAAATGATTTACATCATCCACGTGACTATTTTTAATAAATCTGTCCTTTTTAAAATCTAGGAAACTGAGAACAAATAATATTTTGTGACAATTTACAAAGCACTGATCTAGTATCAATGCAACACAACAACGAATTTATTACATACATACTTTTCTTTTGTTAACATATACATACATACTCGTATTATACATCAACACTCAAATCGTGCTACGTCAATTATGCTAGCTTGGTAAAATAAATTTGGTTCTATATTTACTAATCTACTATATTTCTTAGTACCCCGTAAAACATTAGCTCTCATTGTATACTATATCTATAAATCAATAAAGTTTTAAAACTTCTTAAAGAATAGATTGTAAAGAGAATAAGATCAACAAGCAAAGGCATAAAAAAAGGTTAAAGTATTGGGATACCGTTCTATTTTCTAATTTTAAAAAATCATTAAGAGATAAATTCACTTTTATGAGTATTAAAAAATTAAACATTGAACTACTAAATACGAGAAGCTTTTAAAACTCATTTCGAGCATTTAACTTTCACCTTATCTAAATAATTCCTAGCTCTATTTAAAAAGGTTCAACGCACCGACGGAATGCCACACCCCCCTGCGCGCGCGCAACATAGAAATATAATTAGTGTTCTCATCGTACTATAGTGTCGACAACATTTCCACATTCGTCATACATCGATCGTCTTGTAAAGTGAATTTTAATATACTTATATACAAAGTTGGCAATGAAGATCAACTAATGTAAATAACCATTTCAGTTTTGCTATTCATTGAATGTTTTATTAGTTTCTAAAGTTACTTTGTCACTTTACTATAGTTAATGTTTAAAGTCGATGAATGAAAATGTAACAGTTTGACCCTACAATGATTATCATCAGCTTAGCTTAAGATTAATTTAAGGTTGTTAAGGTGCTAACGACCCTCAGGAGTTTGGAATATACCAATTTCAATTTTTCTAGAATACTTTGCAAGATTTGGTGCCCTTGGCAAAGGGTTCATTGTTACATAACATATTTAATGACCCCTAGATATAAGATGTCTTAACGAAAATACAACGGACTGAAAGAAGTGGCATATAGGTCAGTTTCAGTAAAAATAACACAAGCAATATCATTTTGCGGATGATGTATTTTGTCATGGATATGAAGACTGACTAGAACTGAAATAATCGTTTACGCGGGTTGTCTACTAAAACAATGATGACTTTATACTCAAATTAATTAACCATCAACAATACTTGCAATGGTGCACTTTACCGAACAAAGAAACAAGATCTGACCATAGCTTTCTTTTCAGGATATATGACTTGAAGAAGCCCTCGAAAGCGAGTCGGTACCGCGATCAAACTCACGCACCGTCCCAGGCTCCCAATTTCGCTTCGAGCTTACGGAGGACTACTAGAGTAATTTTAGTGGATGTACCAATGACGTGTGTTCGCTTAATAAGCGAGGAAGGAGTCACTTACAAGTGAAGAATTTGTTAGGAAGACTTTTGCGTTTCTCCAAACAGTGGCGTATGCGAAAAACATTGTCACCTTAAAAACTAGCACAGTCGACTTCGTAAAAGCTAAAACTCATAGCCAGTAGGAGAAAAAGATTACTCCCAGGCTCTTATAAGATTTATAAAGTGTTACGTTTGTGTAACTAGGAAGCATTTCGATATGATTGATAATCATGCATTATTAACATTTGCTAAATTCATGATGCAACAACGGATGTTTTAAAGATAATAATTACTTTAATATATTTTTATTCAAATCCATTAAAAATATTCCTAATAAGATCATTATGAATATTTATATATAAGCTGCATAATATATCTTAATTATTAACCCATTAATTTTAATATATACAATATTATATAATAAACTCTTTTGTATGTTTGTTTACTTTAGAACATGTCGATTAAATTAATATATCGTAACAGATCTCAGATTACGACCCGTCTGTGTGCACGTTCATATAGATATATTTCTTTTAATTTCTTAATAATTAATTAAATTAGCAATTAAAGTTATAAATGTGAGAAAAGTGTTGAAAGCCCATCGTCTAAGCGTTTATCCATGTTATAGCTTTCACTTCGCCCAGTGTTCGTTGTCGAGTATTATCATTTTGGCGTCTGTTGTGTTTTTAAAAATAATGATATTTATTTATCTATTAATAATATTTAAATATTCAACGACTCTCAATTACTAGTTAGTGTATTAGAGAGGGCAATTAATTGAATTTTTCATCTTAGCTATGTTCTAATAAAATATATAAAGATTTCACAATTGGTTTCATGGTCAGAATGACCCCAAAATAGTGTTTACACAAGTCCCGGACATAGCATTACATTACACCAAGAAATTGGGAATAGGAGTCAAAAATACCGTGTGCATCATGAATCGAAACTTTGGTGAACAACAATTATGCCAGTTACTATCTACTGCCGTTGCGTTAGGGCTAGGTAACACCAATTTACTAATTAAACTAGATATATATTATTGTATCACAGAGGTTTATATCTACTGTTATTATACTATTTCATTGCAGCATAAAAAATCACAAACTTCAGTCAGTGCTATTGTATCATTCACTTTCGTATTATATCCACATGTCTAAACATTACTTAAAAGATGAGTAATGATGAAATATGAAACACGATTTATATAATTTTGGTTGTATATATTACTAATCCATACTAATATTATAAATGCGAAAGTAACTCTGTCTGTCTGTCTGTCTGTTCCTCTTTCACGCCTAAACGGCTGAACGGATTTTGATGAAATTTGGTATGGTGATAGATGATAACCTAGAAATGGTCATAGGCTATAAATAATCACGCCATCGTTCTTAGGGGGTAGGCAGTAGGCAGATAACTAAATTGAGTTAGTGATTTTTTGTACTTATCAGGTATCTATGAGAATCGGCCAACATCTATTTTTCATCCCCCTAAATGTTAGGGGTAGTCCACCCTAAATTTTATAAATGTGAAAGTGAGTTTGTTTGTTTGTTAGCTTTCACGCCGAAACCGCTGAATCAATTTTGATGAATTTGGGTATAGTCATAAATTGGACCTTGGAGAAAGACATAGGCTACTTTAAAAAAAATCCTATTGCAGAAAACGTTTGCCGGGTCAACTAGTATGCTATAAAGCTTTATATTTTTTACCGCTAAAATTACTACACAGCGAAGAATTATGCGCGGGCGCAGGATGTTGTGTGGTTGTACGATGCGCACGAGCCACTAATGTCACTGCCCCTGTCAGTTTGTGCATTGACCGTTTGCAAATATAATGAGTTGCATTACAAACTTGGAATTAGTTATCAGTAGATTTATATATATTTATACTAGCTGTGCCCGCGACTCCGTCTGCATAGAATAGTGACTTTAAACCCTAAAATATAAATAAATGAAATATGCAAACAGTCAGTGTTATCGAATGCAACTATACCATGCGCCTCCGGAATACGTGCGTTCGAACTTACATAGTCCAGCTTAACTGAACCGTATTTCATATGATTGATTATATAAAACTGAGGTCAACTTAAATTGGAATATTAAATTTTCGAAACTTTTCCGAAATTATTTTTTTTTTTTCTAAAATAAGAATAGCCTAAGTTACTCATTGTTACATTAGCTATCTGCCAGCGAAAGTCCCGTTAAAATCAGTACAGCCATTTCAGAGATTTGCCGGAACAAACAGACAAGCAGACAGACAATAATTGTAAAAAATGTTGTTTTAGTATATATACCGTGTATACGTCCGAATGCACTTAGTAAAAAGCGGTTATTTTAATATTACAAACAGACACTCCAATTTTATTTATTTGTATAGATTATGGTTCAGTGGCAATGGTGTGGCATAATGATAACTACAACAGAGTAACGAAGATGAATTTTATCATTGTTGCATCGTATCGAACATCTTGAATTCATGTAGACGTATAAAAAGATAATTTGTCTTGAGATAATTTTGCTCTATTAAACAACAACCAACCAACAAGCAACCTTCCACATATTATCAAACCAGCATGCTTTTATTTTTATTACTGTACGATAGCAGATAGGCTGACGGCCCACTTAGAATTTTGCAGTTACCGCTGATGCTTATAACGCCAGTGACATCGCGAACACCCTGCTGTCACATAAGGATGTAGGAACTTGAGTTACTAATGCCGGAACATAACACAAAGTTGTTATGGCGGCATAATTAATACCAAAGGTACGAACAAAGGGGTAACGGCAGACTGAGTCCGACTGCAGGTTAGTTTTCTTTCTCTGCCTCTGCACGGATAAAAATATTAAGTTAAACCTTTACTTTACTCTGTTTAGTCCTTAAATTTAGACACGGTCTAAATTTCACTAACAACTAAAGCTTAACATTACTGAGGGATGGAACAGAAAACCAAACAAAAGTTGACCTTATTCTTAACTACCCTCCAAGATTCAAACTCCAATTTATAATTGTTAATTTCATATTCAAAGGACGACCTCCATAAATACAGCAATTTGAATGACAGACACAATAAACGAGCCGTAGACATCAGTACATGGTACACGTATTTGTGATGAATGATGAAGATAAGTATTTATTTTCACGCGTACGGGGCGCCAATGCTTTACTCACTACTTGAGTCATTTCTCTACTTAAAGTTTATAAAAAAAACTTAAGGTTTTATTTATATTTTGCTTAACTCAACTAACACTTTTCTGTGTTTGCAAAATTCGACACGTATATTTTAACTTTTATGGTTACAAACATAATTGCTTACAAACCAGGTTATGATGACAAATCAAGATTGACCCGGTTTGTACTGTCATAGGAATCGCCATATGCTCTTTTTTATTACTGTAGGACAGCAGACAGGCTGACGGCCCACTTAGAGTTTAGCAGTTACCGTCACCTATGGGTGTTGGCAACGCCAGTGGTACCGCGAACACGCTGCTGTCCCATAAGGGTACAGGAACTTGAATCACTAATGCCGGAACACAACACAAAGTTATTATGGCGGCATTCTTAAGACCAAAGGTGATCGTCATCCAGACATGGTTAGGGCCCTACCACGTGAGTGTTTTGTCGCCTTTTACGACAAACCAACCCCGGCCACAGAGGCCTTGCACGGATAAAGTTCGCTCCTAAAATATTGAAGTATCGACTGCAATCCTTTTGCGCTGGTGTCCTCCTATTACCTTTTCCTGGAGTAAACATGAAATTGATTTAAATAGATTTGATTATAGCGTCAACAGCCACATCCCCTTAGAAAACTTTTGTATAATATAATATGAATGGGGTATTTATCGTATATACTATATAGTATATATCATATCAAATATTAAAGGAAATCTTTGTTTAAAATTAACTCACTTCAAAATTATAAAATGTTAATTGTACATAAAATTTATTTGCTTAAGTCCTCACTTTATGTAACCAAACCATATCGATCGTGTCTTACTCATTTAATTTTATATAAGAAGGTAGTTGTAAAAATTTATAATCTATTATTATAACAATAATGTTGAAGTCACTGGAAGGAACTAATACCTAAGGGACAGGCCATGCCTAGGTTAGGTGTTAGTGCTAGAATGAGTTTATAATTATGTAAAACATGTGTCAATAAAGAAATTTTTATTTATTATTTTATTTATTTAGAAACAGATTCTAATCGCGATGCGTTCACATTTACAACAAAACTAATTCAAAATAGTTATATAACTAAAACATGAGTTTTAACAATAACCTTAATAATATATTAATATAGGTATAACTACAAAACGTAATGGTTATAACAATATGACATTTTTGTCATATTACGACAACCGTTGTCTGCGATAAATTAAGTTTAAGTTCAGAATCGCAATCGTATAAAACGATCTTAAACTATTATAAAACAATAAAACAGACGGTAGGCAATAAATCTTAAAGATATTAAATTAAGATAAAGTCGCAAAATATTTGAGTTTTGTAATAAATGTAAAAATATTTATCACAGAGTATTGGAGAGTACAGAAAGTATGTTTCATATTGTGTATTTTATAGTTTCACTGTATTGCTTACGTTAATTATGAGATATTTTGAAATAATCCGAATTCACGTTTAAAATATGTATCATAGAAGAAAATGCGAAGAAATAAATAGGAATATATGTATAATATTAGCTGTTCGATTGGTCAACGTCAAGATACATCCGTGTCTAATATTATATGATAATAATTATATCCTGGATCAGGTTCCTCACTTCTTCTTCACGATTCACCAAGACTTCTTCTAGCGTCCATCCGCTCGTTTTCCAGTCACTCTTTTCCCATAACTATCAGTTGCAAAAGTTCATATCTGGAGTGCCTAAGTACAACCTTTCTTAATTTCACAGTCTGGATAGTTTCGTCCTGCAGGACTCAGCAATTGTGTTGTGGATGTAATTTGTAAGTATAATACTACACATACGTAAACATATGAAATAATAAACTCCAATGTATAATAGGGTGTTTCAAAAAACCGATTTTTTTTCTTCAAATGGTAGGCATATTCTCTCAGAGGATGTCAACACAAAGACCTAGTCAAAATTTGAACGCTTAATTTGAAGATTTAGAGATCGCGAATAGCAATTTTCTATTTCCCGTTTAAGTAAATTAAAAAAAATTTAACTTTAGAATTTTATACCTCTGTATAAAATCAACTTATGGCAAGGATCATCTTAGATTTTCATAGTAAATTTAACGTTCTACAAAAAAGGATTCTTATCATTTTTCTATAAATTAATTTCTTCCAGAGTTATTCGAGGTCAAAGTTTGAATTCCATCAAATTTTCGCATTTTTTAAATTTTTGAAACGATTTTTTTTAAACATCCTAATATATAATATATATGTCTATGTTTAAAATCTTATTTACTGAAAATAGTTGCAGAGAGCATAAAAAGTAAATTCATGCTTCAATCTGACCTGTTCAGTGTTTTATGTTTTTATGATATTACATAATGCCTGCAGCATATTGGCTCTGTGACTAAAGTCTTATTTTATCTTTGCTATATTAGCTTTGAAGTATTTAAGCCAGATAAGTGGTGGGCTTTACCACTTTTGGTATCACACTTGAATCCTAACTCTTAGCCAGTTTTTCTCGTCTTAAATGCAAATTTTATACTAACAAGCAGTACACTCTCTTTTGTCCCTAAATCATCATTAAAAGTAGACAGATTCCTCAAATTCCTCTAACTCGTGGGTAGCAAAGGAAATTTTAAGTTTTCCATATGGGATTAAACAGAGCTTCAGATTGCAATAGCATATTAAAAAAACAGCAACAGCAGCTGACGTCTTCACGTCCGTGACATTACGGATACTATGGAAACCAGCTACTTAAAAGAGAATAAATGTCTAGCAATGCCACTTCCAGTGGATCCCATAGAAGAGACACAAACGTGTGCCAGTTCAATACCAAGGATGGACTGTGCGAAGTGAAGAAGTCGCTTGAGCGCAAGTTAGGGTTCCAAAAGAACGCAAAACGCTTCAGAGAAGACAATTTTAGATCTTTTCAATTTCATACGCAGCCTGGCACTAGAGTTCATTAACACTAGTCTATGGTCAACACTAGTAATATGGCCGATTATGGTCAATTTGTACCAATTAAATAATTGTAAACGTTGGATTCGTGTACATATCGACGTTAAAGATGGGCGAGGGGTGACGAATTGGTAATGGCTGACGTGATTTTTGTGTTAGCCGACTCGTTAAGGCGAAGATATTTTCCGGATTGTTTATCCATCATAACAAATAAATATAACAGATATTTGCGAGACTTCAAATTAAGTTAAAAAATAAATCGTTTGTTTTCTTGTAGGTTTCAAAAAATAATTCTGCAATTAATAGAAATATAAAAATAAATCAATAATTCTAATCATTAATATAATTCCAAACATTATTAAAACAAAACTTTTTTTGATTAAACAGGTGATCACAGCAAAAATAAAAATTGCATAAATAACTAATTAGTTCTAATTAGAATGCAGAATCTGTGTGTCAGTCATATTTTGCTGAGAGAAACAAATTATAATTCTCAGATGCTACTAAAATCAAGAAAATTTTGTCAAATTGAATGCTTTCCTTCCGGGAACAATAAAAATGATATAATTACAAAAAGCTTGCTGCCCTTAAGGCTTAAAAATAAAATAAAAAATAACAATTCAAGTTGTAAAAGCATAAATCTGTTTCGTTACCGTTACTCCACCGATTGGTAATTTTGATCATCAACATCTATTTTCCCATGAAAACAATTTTTTACCACTTTTAAAATAAGCAGAGCGCCGTGACCAAACTCTTAATTCGTATTTGTAATACACTGTTGTTCGTTAAATAAAGCTAATTATTTCTTTTATTATGGATAAGTTATGTTGAATAATTAAAAACAATTGAGATTCAAATATCAGTGATTTTCGAAACAAATTGTATTTATTAATCATCTATAAAAATTGTGAATTATATAAAAATTAAGCTTAAAATTAGTTTAAAGTTATAATTTGTTTTGTTAAGGTACGACCTCAAAGCCATTTCGCCAATATCACTGTAAAAATATGAGTTGATATGATACCATAAAAAATAATAATATAAGACGGCTAATTCTAATTTACTAATAAAATAAATGAAGAGCATACAATGTTCTTGTTGCTCTTCATCTTCTGTAATATTTGAATATTTAAACGTATTCCGTTTATATTGTTATGTACAAATTGTATTTCTTCGGGTCCTTATACCAAACTATGTGGGTGGGGTAAGCACATGTCACCTCAACAATCACACCTTTTTGTCATATGATCTTTAACCTATTCCGCCTTTTGTATCTACTCTCGTTTATAGCATTTTTCTCTTCTATATATCCATACCAGGCTAGTGTTTTCAGCTTCTCAATCACTAGCGCTATATTAAAACTTCCTCTGATATTTTTATTCTACATACATACATACATATAATCACACCTCTTTTCCGTAGGGGTAGGCAGAGACCACTTCTTTCCACTTGCTACGATCCTTACATACTTGTTTCGCTTCGTTCACTTTCATTATTCCCTTCATACATGCCCTTCGGTTTAGGGTACTCTTGACCTGGCCTTTTTTCAAGACGTCCCTGATCTGGTCTCGAAACGTCCGCCTAGGTCTACCCCTTCCAACACTTCCATTCACACTCGCCTTATACACTTTTTTCGTCAATCGTTCTACATTCATTCTCTCAACATGGCCAAATCATCTTAGCATACCTTTCTCAATTTTTGTCACTACATCTTCTTTCAGACCACAACGTTTCCTTATCTCACTATTTCTTATTCTGTCACTCAGTTTAACTCCTATCATACTTCTTAACGCTCTCATCTCAACTGCATTTATTCTGCTTTCATGTTTCTTCTGCCATACCCAACTTTCACTTCTAATCTATTCTAATCTAACGAATAAATTTAAGACAAATACTGTCAGTTGAAAACTGCATTTACTACACACACATCTGACCCTTCCGTTATTTATTTGATATTCTCAAACGTATTCTCAATAATTAATGCCAAACAAAAAAACAATACAAAAAAAAAAAAAAAAAAAAAAAGTTTAAACTAACGTAAAATTTTCAGTGACTCGTGAAATAGTATATTATATTCTATCTGTGCAGGGGCGGAGAAAGAATACTAACCTCTGTGGCCGGGGTCAGCCTGTCGTAAAAGGCGACAAAACAACCCACCCTAGCTACGTGGTAGGGCCTCAAACCCGTCTGGATGGCGACCACCTTTGGTCTTAAGTATGCCGCCATAATAACCATGTGTTGTGTTCCGGCATTAGTGACCCCGTTCCTGTACCCTTATGGGACAGCAGTGTGTTCGTGATGCCACTGGCGTTGCAAACACCTATAGGCGACGGTAACTGCTAAATCCTAAGCGGGCTGTCAGCCTGTCTGCTGTCCTACAGCATTAAAAAAAAAATATTATATTTTACTTTTATTTTTTGAAAATTTGATCCTAAACGTGACTAACGCTCTGTCAAGAGCTTATCTTTTACTCTTACTTCCTATCTTACTAGACAGCTTGACCAGGGTTACGAGGTCGATGCTATTTACACAGATTTTTCCAGCGCCTTTGACAAGGTAAATCACAACATCTTATTACAGAAATTAGGGCATTTCGGTGTGCATGGTTCACTTCTGCACTGGTTCCGGTCATATTTAGCAAAAAGACTTCAAATTGTGGTCGTTAATGGTAGCGAATCGCAGCCATACATCGCTTCATCCGGTGTACCGCAGGGTTCTCATCTTGGCCCTGTGCTATTTTCTATCTTCATCAATGATGTCGTTTCTAAAATTATTCACTCTAAGGTTCTACTGTTTGCTGATGATATGAAAATATACAAAACTGTACATTGTGCTGCAGATTCTGCACTAATGCAAGAAGATTTAGGAAGAGTTGAGAAATGGTGTATAGATAACCACATGAAACTAAACATTTCAAAATGCTACCACATCAAGTTTACCAAAAAGAAACGACCCACAAATTTTGCTTATGTACTTGATAACTCGTAAAGTACATACCACTAACTCGATAAAGGATTTAGGTATTCTGTTTGACAGCTGTCTTACGTTTAATCTTCATATTGACTCTATTGTGCAGAAAGCAGCAAAGATGTTGGGATTTTTAATAAGAAATACGAAAGATTTCAAACAACCACTCACTAAAATTATATTATATAACACTTTAGTACGTTGCCATTTAGAATATTGTGCATGTATCTGGAGTCCATTCTATAGTGTCCATTCTCAAAGAGTGGAAAAAATTCAAAGATCCTTTACAAAACACTTAGCATATGTCTCGTCTGGAATCTCACATCGTTGTCCCTACTTTATGCGGTTGTCATATTTTAGAATGCAGACGCTTAGCAATCGCCGCATGATGTTTGATATTTGTTTTTTGCATAAGCTTCTCAACAATAGCATAAAGTGTACAAATCTTGTCCAAAACATAAAAATAAACGTGCCTCGTCTGATTCCACGGCATGCTATAACGAAAATCTTTTACATCCCCCCGGTTAAAACCAACTTAGGCCTCAGCTGCCCTATCACAAGAATGTGCAATACTTACAATCGTCTTAACTCTAATTTCGAAGATCTCGATATCTTTCACAAATCTTATGATTGGTTTAGGGGTAAAGTGTTAAGCTCAGTTGCGACTGTAAAATGATTGTTATGCTGGTTAATGTTTCCGCTTATATTTTGTATTTTAATTTATTTCATTGCCTTGATTCTTTTTACACTCTTTTTGTTTTGTTTTTATTAATTTTATTAATCTTGATAATACCAAATTGATTCATGTTTGACTGTGTTAATACTTGAAATAATAATTGTGACTATGTATGTTATCGACATTAATTAAATTATTACTCTATTGACGACATTTGTATTGTAAATGCTGTGCACTCCTATAATGGGTCCACACATCAGAACTTTTATATTAAGTGATTTATTGTAATGTGACTTAATAATGTGTGTACTGTTGGTGTGCCATAAATAAATAAATAAAAAAAAAAAAAAAAGAAGAGCGAAACGAAAGAGAAGTATTTCATGGTAAGATACATAATCGTTTTAATTTTGAATCACTTCGCGTGTCTTGAGAGTCGATTAAATAAGAATGTTAATATTTGGTTTTAACAATTATTTCTTAGTTTATTTCGTTACGGATAACATGTACAATTGTGTCTGGGAAATTTCGATAACATTTTTTTAGGATTAAGGATATAATTTCTGTAGGTTATAAAATATAATATAGTCAAAGCACGAGATTATAGTTGCTTTAAATTTTCTGTTAAACTACCTTAGAGAGAACTGACAGTCTCATGCTACGGTAATTTAGTGGGATACACATACCTGTGATTTTTTATAATGTTCGTACAAATTTCCTTGCAATTATTTCTTTTAACATCAGTAAGAGGTAATTGCACACAATGCATATTAGACAGGTTAGAAACACTACCAAAGTGGGATCAAATCCATGCACTCAAATGTGATACCATTAGATCACCGCGTATTTTTGCATCAATATTATATGTATTAATTTCCTTTTCTATGCAGGAAATTAGGGGTCATCCATAAATTACGTCACACGTTAAAAGAAGGGGAGAGTATCGCCGGAATGTGACAAGGGAGGTAGCAGGTACCTTAGTGTAGGATTCAACCTTTTTTTTTTTTTACGGGGTGGTGAAATCCTCATGGACTACCTCCGCCTGGGGAAAGGCGGAGGGGCGTGCCGGATTCTTACCGGCTAAAACCACCACCCCGGTGTCTCCTCACACGTGCGCGCGGGGCCGCGGGAATCCAAATTCTTCCGCAGCCCCACACTAGTGCTGGCCCAGCCTGTCCGGGCCTCGTCTCCTGCACGGGGTAGTGAGATGTTTAACTACCCCGTGCATCGCCTCAGAGGCGCGCGCCGACACCCGCGCGCGCCTCCACCTCGGGTCCATCGAATAGGGTAGGATTCATCCTACGCTAAGTTTAAGAAACGCGATCTTCACTCGAGAACCGTTTGCTCCATCGGTTACGGGTTTTACAGCAGATATGAGCGGCCCGCTAACGACTTCCTCAATCAAAAATCATCACTCATCCTCATTCAATTCCATTTGCTTCCAAAACTTACAATCTACTGAATATCGTTTTGCACCGACGATCATTCCTTATTTTGTTATTATCCAATCAAACTACGTATAGATCAGAATTAGCTAAATTTTATTTTTGGTTGGATTACAGTCTAAACCTTCAGGAAAACTTAACAGGGTCCGCCGCTTTATTAGCTTAATGCCCTAAGATCTTATTGGAGCCATTCGTTGACCTTTTTAGTTAAGTAATATATATAAAGATTATAATTCGGTAGCGCTTGAAAATTTTGCCATACTTGAAAGTTAAAAAATATACCTGACATGTTTCTGTGAAGTAGTTACCTGAAACAAATAAATACTTTTTAAAAATACATCGTATTCATTATAAAATAAAAAATAAGTATAAAACTAAGTATTAATATTTCGCGTTATATATTACAACCCAGAGAGACAAATTAAACTTGTCCAGAAAAAAAATATCCAAAAAATTACTTTAGTTCATCATCATCATCTTTGCGTTGTGTCCCGGTTGCAGCCCAAACTCTCGCTTCGGCGCCCAGGGTCCGCTTTCCGACTTTTTCTTCTCCACTTCGCACGGTCTTCAGCATCCCTGGTAGTGAGCCCATTGGCACGCATATCACCCTTTACGACTTCAAGCCAGCACTTTTTGGGTCTACCCCTCCTGCCGGGGCCCGGCGGAGGCAGCATGGTCAGACATTTGTTACCCAGCATAAGCCGTACCACATTTTACGGCACCCGTAAGCATCCGGGTGCCGTAAAATGTGGCCGTACCAACGGAGCCGACACTCTGGTAATTTATCCGCAATGTCACGGACATGAAGACTGCTGCGAATGCGGGAGTTCCTAACGCGGTCCTTCCGCGTCACTCCACACATCCACCGCAGCATAATTATCTCCGTGACACGCAGCTCTTGCTTGTGTCGCTCTAACACCGGCCACGCTTCACAGCCGTATAAAAAGCCGTATAAAAAGGACAGGCCTAACGATGGTCTTATAGACCTGTCCCTTCAACTTTACCGGCATCTTAGGGTCACAATTACTTTAGTTAGCCTGCAATAATTTGGCTCTTCGTTCAGGGCGACAGCTGGTAGGCGATACCTACCTTTGGTTTTGCAAAAATTCATGTGACGGTACCGGTGGGCTAGAAAGCCGTCTAAGTAAGTATTTTTCCAAATAAACTTTCATGTATACACTGTTTCGCTCTGTACATTTGTTTTTTGTTAAAACACTTAAAATCAAAAGTTATATCAGTCGTATTATCTTTTTTCATATCTAAAGATAACATTTTACATTGTGAAATTGAATACGCTTTTAGACGTTTTTAAATTTCTTCTTTAGTATTTTCAACCTATTAGACTACGTTACATACCCCATACATTGATATCTGCTCTTGAATTTGCGTTTAACGTAAATAATTATTTTAATATAGTATTTTTATTTCCTTGTCAAATTCCATATAAGAAAAGTCAGGGCCGTATCCAAGGCGTACCAGGGAGAAGCTGGGACTCGAAAGGTTTTATTCGTTCTCCAATATCTTGTTTTAATTAGTATAGTATTTTTATATTGATAATCATATTGATGTCTTCCTAAACTAAGTATTTACAAAACATAGTGTACGATTATGGCACAAATCACGCAGGTAACCATTGTAATAACAATATTAATTGTGTTCGAGAATGTTCGACTATGCATAACGACTTATAAGTGGACTTAATTTTGGAATGCTTATACTATTTCTAAAATTAAATTTCACACAATTCATGGGCAATTTTTTACTCGAATTCGTATTACTCTTCGATTTCCTTTATAATAGTATTTTTTGATAGTAGCCAAATTATAAACAAGATCGTTTCTTTGATTAAACCACATACAAGGACACAAATTCAGTGTAAATACAAAAAAACTATCGCACCTAATCACTACCCACTCTTATCCGACGGACCGGCGTTATATTATTTTTCAATAAAACAAAAAAGGGCACTTCAGTTGTTACCCGGTAACTAATTCAACAATAATAATCCTATGATGTTCGTAATGACACACTGCGGTTTGTAATTTTTGTGTAATTTTCTCGGGTGGACGAATATTATCTTTGCTTTGATTGCTGTTTGATAAAAAACCTGTTTGTTTGGATTCCTTTGTTTCGAAACTTATGTATATATACGACTTTTGTTAAGCAGTTATTTGATACAGTCGTGTAAACATGTTTTATCGTTTCTAATGTTTAAACAATAAAATATAACTTTTCATAAAGAGTACTTTGACTGATAGATCTATCATTCTCTTTGTCGTATGTACCTGTACTGAAATATGTGCTGTGTGCTATGTAATTTTACATCCATGCTAATAAATTCAATTAAATATATCAAACGCATTTTAATAATACATCACAAAGTAAATTAAAAATTAAGAAAACTACTATTCTTTTAATGCGCAAGAGTACAGAGTATCAAATGCTCGCAGATATGTATGGAGTGAATAATACAGGAGCTTTGTAGAAATGGGAGTAAGCTTGTCATTAATGTATTTACTCAAAGCGTTGTGAAAATTTACCGCAGAATTAATGAATCGGCAGTAAAATCATGGATCAATATTATTTAAACATTAAAGCTAGTGATGTGTCAACTCCTAGTCACTTGTGATGTTTTCTAATTCGCGTATTAGGTAAAGCGCAAGAATGGTAAATGGAAATAATAGGTCCAATCTGTCTCAGATTGAACCTTGGAGAAGGACATAGGCTAATTTTTGTTGCGAAAATGTAATTTAAAGGGAATGAAATAGAGGTGAACTGTTTTTTTTTTATTTATATGGCAGAACAACGTTTGCTGGATCAGCTAGTATACCAATATTGATGTTGTTAAATATACGTACTCACATTTATATTCAATATAAAGATGCCTTTTTAAGCCTTACCTAACGCGAAGACTTGAATCGATCATTGCATGTGTACTAACTAGACATTTTTGAATTTGAAATAGAGAGATGATGTTTTTTACGATCTGATATGTCTTTAATAAAAGCATCGAGCATTAGTATTATTAGCGGTCATTTTTTTTATTCTCGCATTCCATATTTAAAAACAATATATTCGGCAAATTCCGTGACTTCCGACTTAATCCGAACGCATTTCCAATGACCGGGGTAGACTATTAAGCACAGTATAGGATAATTAGTAGAGAAGTTAAGAACGTTTATTAAATCTAGTATATTGGAGCTAAGTCTACTATATAAAAATATGAATATTTCATTCTAGATGAATGAAATATTATGTGCGTAATTTAATTTTTTAATGATAAAACTATGAAAATTATCTAAATTAACGATTAAATAATAAAATAATTTCACTAACATTAAAGGATTATTCAAAACTTTATTAATGAGAAGTCTTTTACATGTTCAAAGTGTTATAAATGTTCAAATAAATTATAATAAAACTCACCGTTGCGTTGGATAAGTGTGGTATGGTCAAATTGTAGCTTTCTAAATAAAATATTTAATTCTAACTCTCATATCATTGTATGTAAAACAAACACTTAGGGAGCACAACTAAAATGATTTTGTAATATTGCCATGTTTTTTCCACTACAATACTAATACTATGGCTAGACCAAGATGGCGTCTTATTTTTTATCCGCCATTATAGCGAGCCAGCTTTTTTGTACGGTCATTATCCGTCAAATCCCGTGTGTTTCGGGTTGTAATGATATGAAACTAAATTATAAGGCTTGGGCTCTGTGCCTATTAACATACCTAGCCACGTATCATTTCGGTTTTTGGGGGAATAATGAGTGAGTGAGCAGTCGCTCGGTAAGGTTCTCAGAATGCAATTATTTTACACACACTTATGTCTTTCTGTTATATTTATATTATTAGTCATCTATTCTTCACGATTCGTTATTATGCTTTATTATTATCATTGAAGTAAGTCTGTATTAAAACTTTCGGGCCCAAATTAGTCATAGCTGCCAGCTGATATTCCGGGATAGAGGATCAGGTGGCAGTTGCTTCCGATAATGATTAAGATGCGAAATAGCAGCATATCTTCATGTTACCAATGGTTGGTAACGGAGTATGTAATCCAAAGGGATATCTTAAATTACGACCGATAGTACATTAGGATGAAACATCTTATAATTGTCTATTTGTATTGTAGGTAAGCTAATAATAGCAGGAGATTATCTAGATTATCTCTAGTGAACTAGTGATTAAGATATAATCAAATTATGATTTTATCCGTGCAGAGGCGGAGAAAGAATACTAACCTCTGCGGCCGGGGTCGGCCTGTCGTAAAAAGCGACAAAACAACCCTAGGGTTGTTTTGTCGCTTTTTACGACAGGCCGACCGTAGCTAGCTACGTGGTACCACCTTTGTTATTAAGTATGCCGCCATAATAACTTTGTGTTGTGTTCCGGCATTGGTGACCCAAGTTCCTGTACCCTTATGGGACAGTAGCGTGTTCGCGATGTCACTGGCGTTGCAAACAGCCATAGGCGACGGTAACTGCTAAATTCTAAGCGGGCCGTCAGCCTGTCTGCTGGAATTTTTTTATTGCTATAGCAATAAAAAAAAATTAAAACCATTGCACTAACAATAACAAAAAACGGATGATGCGATTATATTAAAATATTTGGCAAATTTTATGAAAAGCCATTTAACCAAGCTTAATGTATGTAATTGAGTGATAACAACTAGATGTCAGTATATACGATTCATTGAATGAAGCTACCGTACAATTTAAAATGTTTTTTTCAACAAACACATGATTTTGACAGTCAGTAATGAATTTAAAATGGCCTCCAACTCGGTTGTTACGCTACTTTATGCCAATTTCAATAATAAAGTTACGCCGAAATTTCAGTGGTATCAAAATTATTAGAAAATGCTAGTTTTTTGCTCTGTATATTTTAACTGTTCTACAGTACCGTGGTATGTAAATAAATGAATCATCAAAACTATTTATTTATGCGTTAGATCTAAAAAAATACATCGCCATAACTCAAACGTGATCTATTATGATTTTTATAGTCATTAGTCATATTTATCAAAAAGCTCGGTCATTATTCATTTTGGTATTTAAAAAAGAAGCTGCAGGCGTTGAATTAAAAAAAGACTCGCATTCTAAACAAATAACGTAGCTCTCAAACATTCTTTATTCTCTATGGTTTGGAGTTTTTTATAAAGATGGATAAAGTTTAATAATATTTACAGTATTTTTAATATCTTCATAGTAACTGATTTGTATAAATTGATAACAATAACAAATATTACACATATATATACCCATTTTTGGGCAAATATCAATATGAGTGTTTTTATATTATCAATAAAAATATAGCTATTCTTGTAGTTATTAAAATTATCTTCCTATATATGTTAGTTTTCATAGCTGAAAACTTTTTATTATATTAATATAGTAAATATCCAACTTTTTCTATCTTATAAGTGACACTGAGAGTATACACGTAAATAATCACAATAAAATTGTTAAAACATTCACAATCAGCGCTAGCAAAAGAAGTAATCCATTTGTCGAAGCAATTAGTATGGAGTAACCCCAGTATGGAAAAACTATATTCTTTTCTTACGCCAATTAAGTTCAAATAATAATTGAACTTGAAATAATAATTCTAAATTTTAGTACATACTTTCCTTACCTCGAATTAGAATGAAGAATGACACAGCCCCCGTAATTACCAGTCTCCAAAATTACAGTCAGCCATTAAAATTTAAAACCACTGTACGAAACACAAAAAAGAAGGTAGAAAAAGCTATACCGCTTCGACCAATCGCTGTCGTCTCCACGTTGGTATACAAAATCAACCTTATTTATAAATATTTAAGATAAAATTTTCTTTAAATTAAAGACTGTAAGATCATGAAGTGACACGACGGTTTTGTAAGACATTAAAGCTGTATGTATACTTTATTCTTAACATATAAAATTTTATAAATCGCTTTATATGTTCATATTTACTGTATATTACTATGTCGATAATAGGGAAACCGTAATAAGGCCTGTCATATTGTATGGATTAGAATGCTGGGCCACAGAGGTAAGATGAAAGGTTTTTTGCACGCAGCAGAGATGCGAATGTTGCGATGGATGCGTGGAGTTACAAAAATGGCTAAAATTAGATATGAGTATATTATAGGAAGTTTGAAAGTAACGCCAGTAATTAAGAAGCTGAAAAGTGGAGAGAGTAACGTTATGTAACTAGGGGGGATGCTAGAAATGAAAATGGATGGATATAAGAGAAGAGGTAGACCAAATAAATATGGATGGATTATTTAAATGATGATATGTAAAAATGTGTGAATATTCAGATGACGGCTAACAGAGGAGAGTGGAAAAAGAGAACATGTTGTGCCGATCCCACATAGTTTTGGATAAGGACAGAAGGAACTATAATAGCAAAAGAGGAATAAAACATGGCTATATTTTATCAAACAGAACATATCGTCGGGATCGTAGAATAACGTCGGATTTGAAAAAAATCCAAAATTCACTTTTTACCATATTTGGATACTACATTGTCTAAATATTATTGCTACATTAAAAAAAAATTACATGTATTTTAGATTTCAAATTATGCAGTCGGTAAAGTGACGGATATGATAGATTCTCATAGTAAAATGACGCTTGTGTATTTTTAAAATGGCTGTCCTGTAAAGTTTATTATATGTCAGATCCGTCACTATTCTACGACTACGACGATTATTATTTTCTGTCTAACGATCTTCGTGATGCAGCTTACGTACGTCACAACGCACACCCAAGTTTGAATCTCGTCCAGAGTACAGAATCCGGGAGAGATTTAAACTTGTGACAAACAACATATCAGCTGGTAAGTACTCATAATACAAGTGCTCTGCTTGGGACCGGATTACTTTGGAGCTAGATGAGGCTCTAAGATTTTCATCCATACTAATATTATAAATGCGAAAGTAACTCTGTCTGTCTGTCTGTCTGTTCCTCTTTCACGCCTAAACGGCTGAACGGATTTTGATGAAATTTGGTATGGTGATAGATGATAACCTAGAAATGGTCATAGGCTATAAATAATCACGCCATCGTTCTTAGGGGGTAGGCAGTAGACAGATAACTAAATTGAGTTAGTGATTTTTTGTGCTTATCCGGTATCTATGAGAATCGGCCAACATCTATTTTTCATCCCCCTAAATGTTAGGGGTAGTCCACCCCTAAATTTTATTTTTTATTTTTTGACATTTTATTATTTTTATGGCAGAACAACGTTTGCCGGGTCAGCTAGTAGTAAATATATTTATTGTCTCAATAGATCTGGTTACTAGAAAACCTGTATTATATGTTTTAATTATATTACAAATAACTTTCCCACGAGCACATAAATTTCACCACAACATCAAAGCAAATCGTTATGACATTACGAGTGCGGTTAAACCAAATAATTTGACGGTTTTTGTTTCGGGCCCACAAAAAGGTTTTAGTGCCACTAATACCCGGTGCCTGGTTGTGTGATGAGTCCATAATTGCGTGGACTATAATATTATATTTTTTATTCCACAGATATTTGGAATCGTAATTGTACTGACTTGGTCCTTCGGAGCCCCCCTCTGATATTGTAACACCCTGTTTGCATGTGCCCTTATGTAGGCATAAGTAATATGTCAAACAGCAATGATTAAAAGTCGATCCTGCGATGTCTCCACACACTGCGGCCGTCGGTGAGTAACACAAAGGTGGCCACCGTAGAACGGTGAGGCCGACATAACCACGTCGGCTTCTCCTCGGAGTTCCGGCGTACTGATTTTTGGTTTCCCCGTGGTATACGAGTATGTCAGGTACAAGTAAATATAGCTATATCTATTCCAAGATCTTTTTTGAGCCTTCTTGGCTAAAAAATAAAAATATAGGTACATAGGCGCAAAAAGCACGCTCAAGTTTTTCCCTATAAAAATGGTGAGACGACGGCTAACAGAGGAGAGAAGATATTGTGCCGACCCCATATAATGTAAAAGAAAGAGATAGACAATAGAACTTTTGTACAGCTATATTTGATTATTATATTATTATTATAATTGTGCACGAACCCCGTAAAAGTCAGCGATATGGCAAAAGTGCCACTTTGCACACCCGAACCGACACGCGGATGTTGTTAACTCAAGAAGAAACCAATAAAAGTGTCGCTTGAGGATATATTAGATAATTGACAATGAAATTTCGTGTCCTAATTTCAATGTGAAATGAGAAAAATAATTTAAATAAAAAGGATGACAGACTTTTCCCCAAAAAGGGGTTAATAACGACAGGCAGGTGGCCGGTTGTAAAAACTAAGCCACAACTATTACAACATGTAACATGTTGTGCCGACCCCATATAATGTGGGATAAGGGCAGGAGGAAGAAGAAGATATTTGATAATGAATGTGGATTTATACGTAATTTTTTCTTTATATCATATTTTAATGAAGGATTTTGCAGTCCCCGAGGTAACCAGGCCTAAACATAAGAAAAGCAACTGAATAGAACCAAGAAAACAACAACAAAACAGGTAGTCTACCACCACAAGCAGAGTTTGTGGCCTTTTTGGGCAATTTATATAGCTCTTATATAGCTCTCATTGAAGTTTTAATCTTAACCAAATGTATTCCTGTTTTCCCTTTATGAATACGGTCAATAAACATCCCATTGATTGAAAAACGAGCCAATCTCGTTTATCTTATACTTTTGAGTTACATTTAACATACTCTGATTAAAGAACGTATAAAACACTGAAAATTACAAGTTGAAACCTGACTCTATTAAAAGCTATAAAACCTATTTGCAGTTATGCTATTATAAATAGTCCATACTTACCCTCTTTACTAACGCTAGATATTTACATGTTTGTATCTATACAAACATAAAAAATACGTTTTTTGTTTAGACTCTCAACCAATGTTCTGTAGAGTAAATATTTCATACTAAACTAAACTACATATGTTTTTAAAATAAAATATACCACGTGTTGAGAAAAGACTAAAATATTAAAAATATTTTAATAAAGAGCGTATTTTTCGTTTATAATCATATAAGGAAGATAAGGGGAAAGAAAAATCCCCAGCAAGATTTGCGATGTCTATAAGCTTTACGTCATTTGATTTAGAAGGGGCCCGCCTTAAGACAAAGGGCGGGCCGGCGCCGGCCCGGGCCACGAGATCGGCAGGCCATATATATCCGTGGGCCCAGGCGTAGGCGATAGGAGAACAGTGGGGTTTTTTAGTGGGTAGTCGGATGGTCGAACATCTTTCCCGGAGTCCCACATATCCCTCGGTCCCCCCGGGCCGGGGGAACCCGTCACGAGAGATTTTTCCCCGAGACCAAAAGGTGGACGTTTCGAGACCAAATCAGGGACGTCTTGAAAAAAGGCCAGGTCAAGAGTACCCTAAACCGAAGGGCATGTATGAAGGGAATAATGAAAGTGGACGAAGCGAAACAAGTATGTAAGGATCGTAGCAAGTGGAAAGAAGTGGTCTCTGCCTACCCCTACGGGAAAGAGGCGTGATTATATGTATGTATGTTTGTGTATTAAAATTGTTTGCTGTTATCTTGACACAAGAAAATTAAACGTTGTGATTCTATTCAACTGCCTGTATAACAATGTAGGTGTTAAATACCGGTTAGAGCCTAAATTTTCTCCTCCAGGGTCTGCTTACCGACTTCTACCTCATACCATCCTAAGGCCGCCTCGTGATCACATATTACCCTATTTGGTACCCTGAACGTCTTGTACAATTAAACGCGGGTGCTATCACGAGCGTTATTAGTGTGAACAAAGCTTTATTTTACGTAAATGTAGAATAAGGAGGTGGGAGAGATAAATTATTTTATTTTCAGAATTTTCTTATATATATGTAGTAAACAATAATAAGCCTTTATTCCGAAGTAAGTTGTTCCTTCTAATTTCGAACTCATTTAAGATAAATTATAAAAAATATTTAATGAATGAACAGAAAAAGACCATATTTATTTGTGATTTATTTTTTAATTTGTAATTGCTTAACTATTTATTGTTTAACGCTTCGTTATTTTCTGTATTGTTCTGTCTTGGTTGTATTGCTTCTTAATTTATTTATTATAATTAATATTTAGGTAGTGTTAATGAAAATTAATTATCAAGCATTTACACATTAGCACAGACATTCTACCTCGTGACAAACTTCAGGCTTCGTAGTGTAGGTTTCGAGTGAAGAACTTACTTCAAAGCCGCAATGCAAAAACTTTAAAACATTTATTGATTATAGCTTACATATTATCTCTTACTTTTATCGTGATTGGTTAAAGAAGTGGGAGAGAGAAAAATACTTAATATATTATTAAACTTAAATAAATTTACTCGAAATAGTCCTTAAATTTTCCGTTTCCGACAATAGCCTTTGGCCCAATAAGGCCGTAATTGGGAACCGAAGGAGACACAACCATTACGGGCGTGCGGTACATGCGGCGAACCTATTTAGATGCGGGTTCGATTCTATTTAGGGATCCGGACGGTGAACATCGCCGCATGCTACAACCGCAGGTAATGGCCGACTGCATTTTTTTTTTATAAAATTAACTAGGACTGTTTGAATGCACACATATTTAAAGATCCCATCGTGGTTTTTTAGAGATACTGTTTTAAACTAGTTCAGCATTCTGTTTCGTTTTTTTTAATTGCTGTGTGACAGCAGGCAGACTGACGGCCTTCGGTACAATAGCAGTTACCGTCACCTATAGATTTTTGCGACGACACAGGCACCGCTAACACGCTGTCGCATAGGGGTACTGGAACCTGCTCACCTATGCTGGAACACAAGGTTATTATGGCGGCATACTTAAGACCACCAGACGGGCTTGGGGCCCTACCGACAGGCCAACCCCGGCCGCAGAGGTCAGTATCATTTCTCCGCCTCTGCACGGATTAAAAATAAACAATTTAATGCGTACACGAAAACTAGCACAAGATATTTGCATCATATAAATATATTGCCCTCCGTAAGGATCGAAGAGACACGAGCGTATCGCAAGCCCCAAGCCCGTCTGGATGGCGACCACCTTTGGTCTTAAGTATGCCGCCATAATAACCTTGTGTTGTGTTCCGGCATTAGTGACCCAAGTTCCTGTACCCTTCTGGGTCAGCAGCGTGTTCGCGATGCCACTGGCGTTGCAAACACCCATAGGCGACGGTAACTGCTAAATTCTAAGCGGGCCGTCAGCCTGTCTGCTGTCCCACAGCAATAAAAAAATATATATATACCATTGAGCCACTGTGTCATCGCCGACCACAGTTGCAGCTGAAGCTTACAAATCAAAGCTGCATGTTGAGGTCAAAGGGCTACTCCAGGCGCCTATTTATGACGGTGCCTTTTGACATTGCTGACCCAAAAAGTGAGCATACGGTGACTGCCATCCAGCCAGTTAACTAAGAAGAATTTTGTCAATTAAAGAAAACAGAAGTATCGACAATGCAACCGGGAATTACTTAAAAGATGATGATGACTATGTGGTGAGTTGAAATATTCATAAATTGTAAATATAAATAAAAATATTATCCAAAATGCAATTTAAAGTACTTAAATTGCAACTCATAAGTATTTTAATTGCCTTCTTTTATCCCAATCAAATAAAAGGAAAGAAAACTTTTATTGTTGGGTATTAAACGAGTAATGATCCTCGTTCATTGAACTCATAATATTTTTTATCGAGTTGATTTATTTCCATATTTAAACTTGCCTTCTTAAAAGTTATCAATCTTTTAACATATTTATAAATAGTTTTCAAGAATTAAAACTGTAAATTTTGACAATCGCCATATAGCAATGAACATGTATATTAAATCTTCATCATCATTACCTGAGAGTATTGCTTCAAGCCTAGATCCTTAATATAGTTTGTTTCTAGAATATAGTCAATTTATTTTTTGTTATTTATAACGTTTTATTTTTACGAAAACGACTGCCGTTATCCTTCCCATCCTTGAGGAAAGCTTTTATCAATGCATCATAATTTCGATTTCAAATGTCTTTGAAATACACAAATCCTGTAAATTTGCATTAAAACTTAAAAACCATTAAAATTGAAATCAAAAATAGCCGCCAAATATTGCTTCATGGAATTAAAGTAATATAAAAGCTCATAAAAACATGATCGCCATTTTTTATAAAGATACCGACTATCAAAATCGAGCAAATGAATGATAAAGAAAAGATTAAAACATTTGTCGCCAGTACCGATTATTTAAATTCGTGTGCGGTCCGAACCTAACGGGGGGATTAAAGTGTTGTAAAATTTTGATACCGAACTGAGCTGGTTTCAATAATATTATAATGTATCCTCTATTACAATGAAGACGTTCTCAAAAGTTATGAAACATCAAGGTAGGAACCGGGATGTAGCACTATAATAATAATAATAGAAACTATGGTCGTGTCTGTTCGATCCCCACGGACAAATATGATGCGAAAAATTTGGTCTATTCTAAAAAATTATCTGACACAGGATTTGAAAGTGCTGGTACTATATTTTATACAAATGGAAGCTATAAAAGAAACATAATGTAACTGTATACTTGAAAATATAGAATAATAATGAACCTACTTTAATAACTATAACAAATTCTTTGATTTAACAAATGATTTGGTATTTTTTATTTTATTTTATTTATTTGGGAAACATACAATCACAATATAAAGATAACATAAAAATAAACAAATCAGTAAAGTTTCCACTTAAAGATAATACACATAATTACATCACCCAATAGAATAATATTAATGTCATAAATTAAAATTATAAAATACATTAAAAAAAAGAATTGAGAGATCAAAACTTAATACTTTAGTCATTTGCATAATTCGATTATTTTTGATTTATAATTTACAATGTTAGAGCAAAAAATGTCTACACTGGTGTAAAATTTATTATATTCAAGACAAGATCTGTGTAATCCCCTAGTACTGTCCGTAAGAGTTAATGTAAAATGTTCCTGTACATTACATATTATTTTATCAAAAATCTCTCAATAATCAATTCCTAATAATTGCAAAATATGGATATAAAACATAATTGACTTTTATTTATAGAAGATATTTTATACATAATAACCTTGTGTTGTGTTCAGGCATTAGTGACCCAGGTTCCAGTAGCCCTATGGGACAGCAGCGTGTTTGTGGTGATCCCAGTGTCGCAAACTTCCATAGGCTGGTAACTGATTATTATTAAGTGGACCGTCAGCCTGTCTGCTGGTCTCAGCAATAAAAAAAGGATGTTTTTATTTATTGTGTTAACTCTTTAAAAAAACTGTATTTTCATTAAAGTGTATTTATAAGTGGAAATCGCCAGTTTTGACGTATTCAAACAGACTTGGAGCCCTACCACCTGGTTCTCCCAGGCCCCCCTAAGCCGAAGTGGAGAAGAAAAAGTCGGAAAGCGGACTCCGGGCGCCGAAGCGATAGTTTGGGTTGCAACCGGGATTCAACGCTACGATGATGATGATGATGACAAAGTTCACTAGTAGAAAGTTTATGTCGTGTCAAAACAACGTAATATAGTATTAGAAACGTGGAAGCTGAGAACGGAGTACTAATTCATAAAGGACAATCGGAGCAGTAAAGTACACGGCTCTGACATTTGGCACCAAATCAGCTAGTCGATCGTTTGAATACATTAGACTTAATAAAGCGGACAAGGTGCTTTTCATTAGCGAGCTCCCGGACTATCTTGATACGGGCCACAACGGTGAAATTCAGGGCTGGTACGTACTGAAAGTTTAATAATAATAATAATACTTTATTAAAATGATTTTTTCCGGATTTAGAAGATTTTTTTATTTATATATTAATACGTGAAGGAAAAACTTTGTACCCCTGTTTACGAAAATTGCGCGGACGGAGGAGTATGAAATTTGGCACAGTTAAAGTTTATATGGAGGATAAGTGCAAAAAGCTATTTTTTGACTAAAATCCATTAGAAATATATAAAATTAATTATAATAAAGATTACGCACACTACTGCTATTAACATATTTATACACAACATATACATACATGCATACCTTACTTATGCTTTTTTATAAGAGTTTATAGCCTGGTAAAGACCATTAATGGTTAATTTTATAATAATATAATATTTACATTAATAATGTTCATTAGTAAATATTTAAAATTATTAAATAAATATTAATAATATATTAATAATATTATACAATTACTAATAATATATATTTAATTAGAAAAATGGCAAATTAATTGAGTAGCTATTATGAAACCTTGGATTATAAAGGTACATAGCCTTTGACAAAAGAACACTAATAAAGTTCAAACTTAAAAATTAAATGAGTTATGGTCTTATTTCGACCCCTGGGCGACCACTAGTTTTTACAATGGTAAAATCTCAATATACTAGAACCATTGATACACCGCCAGTAGAGTTAAAATAAGTAGCATCATACAACGTGTGTTTTGAGTGGACAACTGATATGCTACTCATATTACATTTTGTAAATCAAAAATCAGGCTCAATACCTAGATGCGGGTATTGAGCCCATGTTTTACGCAAGCGTAATACACGTTAGCTATTACGCTACGGTGGTCGCTAATAATAAAATAATACAAATATGCAACTTTGATCCAGCTCATCACTTCCCTCCATTTTCCATTAATAAATACTTTATAAAATGTACAAAAATGTTATACTGTTTTCTTCAATGGTGCGCAATTGTTTAGTTTAGCCTGCAGCAGTTATCAAGGGTTATAAGCATGTACGTGCAATAATATAATATTAATTAATATGTATACCTCAGTGACAACCCTACTGAAGTGCACCTACCCGGAATTGCACTGAGAGCCTGATCGACGTTTTGCTATAGATTTTTTACTAATTAGGATAATGAGGTGTTCTGTGTTTAGAAAAAAATACGTTTGGTTTGGAAAGATACAATTTCGTGCTCACTTGTAATAATTTTGACTTCATGTTTGTTTTTATTTATTTAAATTTTTATCAAAACCTCAAAGATACAAAAATGATCCGTCACACGTTTCTTTGTTTCAAATAGATGTTACGACATTGAAATTTTGTGAGTTTATGTAGAGAACGCGATCGTAATATGCATAATAGGAACGCTTACGTCGATGGTTCAAATCCAGCTGCTACCACAGTGGGTGTTCATTATTATTAGACCAGGTATGAGTGCATCAGAGCTTCATTCCCTTTACCGTGACAGTAAATCAGCCGATTTTACTGCTAAAGCGCGCCAATAGATGTTTCACATCAAAATATACGTACAAAATTAAAAATATATTATATAATTAAGAATATTAAAATGATAAATATTTTTTTAAAGTGAATACATACCAACGTAGTGTAATTATAGCCCAGGTGACACATTTCAGTTCGTTTCTCAGGTACTTTAAAATGCGCTTGAAGAAATTAGAATTTCAACACCAATCATGCGCCATAACAACAAATCTCCCAAAACTATTCGCTCAAATTGAATCATTTTAGCACAACACCGCCCAATTACGTTTAAGTAAGGCCAGCAAAACAGTAGACAAATGTGACCGCTGTGTAAAACGAGCGAAAAGAGCTGAAAGAAGATAATTGGATCGGAATTCAACAGTAACATTATATAAAGGTAATGTTTTTTCCCGCGTATTTGGTAGTATCATAATTTCTTGTCGAATGTATGTAAGCTTTTTTTTATTTTTTTGTCTTAATGCCGAAGCGGTGGTTTTTGATAGCCGCTGAGATAATTCTTACGACGCTCGCAATTCGGAATAAATGTACGCTACTTATTGTTGCTGACAGTACTTAAGCAGAGAGGTACTTTAATGAAATTACTTTTTTAAATCTCGAAATAATTAACTTTACTTAAGGTAATTGTGATCAAACATATTAGAAGTGATAGATGAATATTTACATATTCATATTTCACGTATTTCTTTATAAAGTAATAATATTAATTTATCTGTAATGAATCTTGATTTTAACATGTTTACATAAAATATAGCTCTTGAGTCTTAATTATTCACCAATCGTATTTATTAACGCTGTTTGGCTATAACGGGCCTAGGTGCCGATGCTCTACCCCCGATGCTGTGCCCTTTTCTCTTACCTAATATCCGCTCCCCTTCCTTGTCAAATCAAGTGCCGATTTAAAAAATGAATAATTTATTAATAATCGAGTATAAATAATATAAATAGCTGTGTGTGTTTTGAATACTCTGAACAGTGTAATATCAGTGGGCCCACGCGAAATATGAACAGAGTAACGAGAATTGTGAGTACCATACATATTCATTTCCCTTCGCTAGCTCTTCGCCTAGCCAGACCTAATAGCGGCGTGAACAGTATTTATTTCCTGGATAAATAATATAATTACTTTTAATGTCAAATATCTTCTTATGATCTAATAAGAATCACGCAATACCTATATAGCTTGTATGATGAGATTTTTTGTGTCAAACATTTTTGTAAATATTACCTAGAACGTATTTAACGCTGAGTTTTCATGCCGTTTATTCCTCTTAGCGACAAACAGATTGTAAAATGATAAAAATTTAGGAAAGTTTTGATATAGTGGATTTAAAAACAGTAAATATTTTCAGAGTAAAAAGCATATTGAATAAAAACAATAACATTAAAAAAGATAAAGCATGAAAAGCAGCCAAAACCTTAACAATAATTAAAATATACGAGCGCCTAATAAAATTCGTAAGAAGAATTAATAACAGACTGTAGTCAAATTTTAAAGAACTAAAACAATGTTAACATATAAATTAATATTTTAAAAGTGTAGCCTAACCTGCTAACAAAATTTTCGTCTCAGTGCAGCCCTGTCCCCACGGGTTATGTAAGACATTATACATTTTTTATTCGGTTTTTGTCTCGAAATTCCAGTTATTGTGCCGTAATGGTGTGTGATAAGGCATTTTTATAAATTCAACTCGGGCTCCGTTCGGTTGTGTGACGAATCAAATCTATTGTGTTACTAGATTTATAAATAATGAATTAATAAATGACGTTGTGTGGCCGAAGAGACAGATTTCTTAATAACTAAATTATATCAAAAATGTATATTTAACATTTATTGTTTTTTGCAATTATTACAGCATTTTATTTTCGATACAATTAATAAAGGATTATTAAACTGCAGCTACTTATTTCTAAAAGCACCTTTTATTTTATAATAAACCCAGCTAGCATGAATTGATATTTCTTTGAATGGAGGGTCATTATAGTGATTTATTTGATGAAGCGACATATAAAAATGCTTCATTCAGCATTTATCTCTTTAATGTTAGAGCTTATATAATTTTACATAATAAAGATATCACGTAAAATTTACTAGTTGTTTAATTTCAAATAAAAATAATTTATTTGAAATAAGTAATTAAATTTTCCTGAATTTAAAACATGGGTTCATTATAGTCATAGTCGATACTTCAGCTACTTTCAGCAGCCGGTTTCCGAACAAATTATTGACCCTCAAGGAAAATATTTATGTTTCCTTTAAAACTTGGCTACGTATATTTGCTTTGTAGAACCTAACTGAAATATACACTGATTTGCAAAGCTATACATCCTAGCCAAAAATGATAGAATAATTAACCCCATATAATACGAATTACTCATGCTCTGAAACAATGCTTAGGATGAAAACATTCTTACGTTTGTAAGAATATCATACTAGGGTAAAGCGAAAAGTTCTCGGCCTGACTGGAATTTTCCGTAGAAAATAGATTTTATTTTTCTACATATTCTCCTTCTTCAATACACTTGGTCCAACATCAGTATCCCGAAAGTGAGTCTGGAAGGCTGTGAAAATATTCATCTACGGTCCTCTCAACTTCTTCATTGGACGCGAAGCGCATCCCAGAAGCAAATTTCTTCAAATTTGGAAACCGGTAGAAGTCTGAGGGTGCCAAATCAGGAGAATCAAGGGGGTGGCCGAGCAAATCATACCCCAAATCCCGCAGTTTTCCCATTGCTAACGCACCTTTGTGAGCAGGGGCGTTATCCTGGTGAAAAATTATTTTTTTCTTCTTCAAAAGAAGATTAGAGTAATATTCAAGTTTATAAAAGTAAGTTATAGAAGAATATGCAATTATTTTTTACTTTTTAGTGCATATTAATTTGTTTTGGAAGTTTTTTTTTTGCTTGAAGGTGGTTTTTTTTTTTTTGTTAAAATTTTAACGAAACCCACGCAAGACTAATACTGCGGAAATCCATGTAAACACACTACTTGAGAAGTTTTGACCTTACCCTCGTACATCGATATTTTTTTTTATCCGTGCAGGGGCGGAGAAAGAATACTAACCTCTGCGGGCTGGGGTCGGCCTGTCGTAAAAGCCGACAAAACAACCCACAAGTTCCTGTACCCTTATGGGACAGCAGCGTGTTCGCGATGCCACTGGCGTTGCAAACACACGTAGGCGACGGTAACTGCTAAATTCTAAGCGGGCCGTCAGCCTGTCTGTTGTCCTACAGCAATAAAAAAAAAAAAAATATTTTATGTTGCAGTTAATAACATAATTTAAGACAAATATTGGCATGCCCAATCTGATAGCGAACGGCCGGACCCAACATGCCGCTGTGAAAGTAAATGCAGTTTGAAGTTAAACATAACAAATGAGTAAGATTTTAAACTGAAATAAGTTTTATTACAAGTAATATAAAACTTATAAGGTTTAATATTATTTTTGATAGGTTTAATATACTTCCGTAAGTTTTTACGTATAATATTCATCACTCAATATACTTTTTAATGATATCAATTGTGTGTTTATTTTTTGCATAGGAAGAATGACATGTAGAAAGTGAAGAAATGAAAGTGAATGCGTACAGAAGAGCTAGACCATAGAAAAGTTAGGTTGCATAAAAGGTTACGAGAAAGGTTGATATGGCGGAAAAGTGCATGATGTTGAGATGAAGGCTTAACAGGTGAGAGTGGAACGAATGTTTTACCGACCCCATATAATGTGGGATAAGGGCAGTAAAAAGTTCATTTTGTTTATTGTTTAGGTAACTTTAGAACTTGTAAGGTTTTAGAAGCAACAACCCCGCACTCAGTTAATTAAAAAAAATTAAAGAAAAATAAAAGTCGTATAGTTAGATCACAATAATAAAAGAAAAACAAGAAAGATTCTCATTTTATCTCAACGAAACGTAAACCTTAAATTTATTCAATTAACGAGCAAAACAAACGGTTTCCACGATAAATCACATTCACCCGGTAGCCGGGAGTCGAACCCGGTACCCGATAGCCCCGGGTCACAAGATACAATCGCATTGGGACATTCCCTTTAATTGTGTTAGCACGAATTTAATTGACGCCATATTGAATCTGCAATCCTTAGTCTATGTGGTAGTGTTTCTTTTATCTTAAGGGAGGTCGAGCCGTCATTTTGGTGATGTCAGTGCAAGGATAAATAAATTTATTTTAAGTAATTTATTTATATTAACTCAGAAATATGTTTAAAGATTTTCCTGCTATCTATACTAATGTTATAAATGTCAAAGTTAGTTTCTTTGTTTGTTATGTTAAAACGCCTAAATAAACGCCTAAATAAATAACGGGCTAGCGATCCCCAAAGGCCTATGCACGTCCGACTTGGGATATAAGTAGCTGATAGGTAACCTAACAGTAGCCGCATGGGATAGTCGTCGATAGGTAAAAATGGGCTACCAAACAAAGATCTGTGAATGTAGAGCGGCTTTGGAACACATGTACCTGTGTGTTGAATTTATGACGTAGTAACGATTGTCAGGTCGAAGTTCAAGACTTTATAACAAGTCTAACAACCTTATATTTTATTTCTGAGGAGCAGGACAGGCTGGCGATCCCCTTCATAGTAAGCAGTTACCATCACCTATGAATGAAGGAAACATGCTACTGACAGCAGGAGTACAAGAACCTGGGTCATTAATTTCGAAACACAAGTTTATAATGGCGGCATATTTATAAAACATTTGTTGTAAACTGTTTAACTACACTTATACTTATGTACATACTACAAACTTCAAGGTATTTTCAAATACATATACTGATAAATCTAGCCATCAGGCGTGTTTTTGTCCAAAAAACCAGTTGTAACAAATTTAATGACACACGCGGCTTGTAAAGACTACGGCAGCAAGGGCAATTAAATAATCAAGAGAAGGAAGAAAATGTTCAATAAATCATTTACAATCCACAATTATAACAATGATCTTGTCATAAAATTTAATTCAATCAGTTGAATAATCAAGATACTAATCACTCATGCTCATTATCACTGCTGTAAGGCTCGGTTCACACTACAAGCTATGCTATCTTTTTTTATTGCTGTAGGATAGCAGACAAGCTGACAGCCCACTTATAATTTAGCAGTTACCGTCGCTTGTGGGTGGTTGCAACGCCAGTGACATCGCGAACACGCTTCTGTCCTATAAGGGTACAGAAACTTGGGTCACTAATGCCGGAACACAACACCAAGTTATTTTGGCGGAATACTAGAGGCTAAAAATGGTCGCCATCCAGACGGGCTTAGGGCCCTACCACGTAGCTAGGGTGGGTTTTGTCGCCTTTTACGACAGGCCGCCCCCGGCCACAGAGGTCAGTATTCATTCTCCGCCCCTGTACGACGACCCATTTAATAATAAGCAGTAGCTTCTTTCCTCCTATAGTTGTTTGCGACGCCGAGGAAATATATAGTCCAAGTAGGGGAACTGGAACCTGAGTCACTTATGAATATAAAACAAGGTTATTATGGTGGTTCATATTTGGAGACCATGGGTGGTTGGTATCCAGACGGGTTTGAAGCCTTACCACCTAGGGTTGTTTTGTCACCTTATGCGACAGGCCCTCCTGGATCGCAGAGGTCAGTATTCTCACTCCACCCCTGCCCCGTGTAATTTGAACCGGTGACCTCAAAATTAATCTCCAACTGCAACACCACTTGGGTACCATACCACATCTACTAAGCGTTGCTTCTACTGCGATTGCCACCTGACCCCCCTAAAGATAAAGTTATAGTAAATAAATTTGAATCATGAGTGTCTGATACCTGCCAGATATTAGAGTACAATTACCTCAAGTGAGCCTTAGTGAGCCGTAATAGACTATCATACCCGATGTCTTCAGTAGGCCTCCTCAAATTTGTACCACACATCTCTCACCACTCGACTGGCAACCTTGCTTAAGTTTTTTCATTCATCAAACAGACTGGAATCCTAAACACTTGGGTTAAGACCGATACCCCACTCCAGGGCTCGTTTGCTCCCTTCCTTTCCTTTCTGTGTCTCTTTTCAGCCAATTATAGCGTCAAGGAAGACCAAATATGCAGCATAAACCTTCAAAGTACAGGCCATAGTTGGAATGGAGGCAAAACAATGTAAGTTTTTTAATTCAATAAACTTATATTCATTTTATTACTTGTGTTACACATACTTGCATGTGTAGTATAACTCTTACTAAAGTAATGACATTAAATATCTAATAACTATAAAATGATTACAATTCAACTACTTGGCGAAAGGTACACGGTATCGCTTATAACTTGAATCTTAATCCTCGAGAGATTTGTATGAAATACAACCCTGATTTCAAGGTAATAATGTTTAAAATACAATAATACCAACTGAAAACTTCGTTTCAAAGTTGTAATGGAGAATTAAATTCTATATTCAAAAGTTTAAAGGCTGATATGAACTGTTAGCGGTTATAAAGGTATGGTATCAAGTTTCATCGTCACTCCACAGGTGTCGCTAGCGGCGAGGCTTTGTTTTTCACCCTTTTGTTCTATAGTGTGAACGCGATAAAAAGTTGAGGGAGGAAGCAAGAATGTACAGAATAGGCGCTCGTTTTTTACTTTTTATTATTTGAATATTTCGAGTAAGGTAAAGGACAAATAAGAATAGTTTTAGATAATATATTATTTTAAATGTGATTGCGTTCTTTCCTTGGCGGCCTAGTGGTCCCATTAACATCTTCAGGGATATTATTTCACTAGACTATTGATAGTCACAAGCTAGTTTGTTAGCAAGCTGCAGTCTTCAGACCCTGATATATTTTATAATATAGTCACATTATTACGATTTAGCTAGTATTCAAAGGTCGTAAAATGAGGGGTAGACTTGGGCTTCGTTATTGACCAAGCCAGTTTTAATAAAACAACAGGATATGGTGGGTAGTCTCACCGAGTTCCTCCCATACACAGTTTTTCCTAACAGAAACACCCAATAAGGGTCAGTTTGACCTTACAAGAAACAGTCCATAGGGGACTCACTCACTGATATAAATTCTTATTTAAGTTTTTATTACCGGAGTAGGTATTTATAACATATTTAAGACAACTGAAAATAATTACTATGCTAAAAAATTTATTCAGGTTGCTTGTATATTTATAGAATCTAAATAATCAAATAGGTGCCCTTACCCTGTTTTGGTGCGCTTAACAAAACGAATTTATGAGTGCATTCATGCAAGTGGTGTTTGGAATATTTTGATTGAAATGATCAATATAATAAAATGCAAGAAGTTTGAGAGGATATAGTTTTACTGTACTAATTCTCATTAAAAATATTTTTAATGTATTGTTGTTACGGCACTGCAATTTTGACCTAAATTTTGATAGATGTGCTATCTACATTTGCAATTATGTATAGACATTATTTGATTAATGAGTTGATAGCCTTGAATATATTATGATTCATTTTTCTCATAACCATTAAAAAAACTTGATTTCATTTCCTACATTCCATCTGTAAATCCTGAATGACTTGAGAAAAAATTGTCTACATTTATGTTATATAACGTGAAGCGAAAACTTTGTACTCTTTTGTACAAAACTGGCACGGACGGAACATGAAATTTGGCACAGTTAAAGTTTATGTAGAGAAGTGCAATCAAGCAATAATTTTTTTCTAAAATGCATTAGAAATACATTAAATTAATTAAAATAAACATTACGCACACTACTGTTCGAATGATACACAATATACACATACATATCTTACTTACCCTTGTGTTTTTTTTTTATAAGAGTTTACGGCCAGGTAACGAAACCATTAAGGTTACTTTTTATAGACTAATAAATAATATTTAAATTCATAGTAAACATTAGTATAAAATACTTAAATAGTTAATTAATAAATAGCAATAATATAAAAAGAACTTTAATAAAATTCTAATTTAAAAATTACCTAAATGAATCATGTTCGAATTTCGACCACTGTGCGACCACTAGTATAGATAAAAAGATATCTGAATATATTGGTTATATATAATAGATATTTTTGATTGTGTAAGAATGTTGAGTTTCTACCATTTCTCCAGTTCATGAAAACAACAGCATTGAAGATAATAAAGTCACCTATTCTTCTGCAATCGTTCCATCCATGCATTCGGAGCTTACATTTCGGACCCCAGAAGTAAATATTTGTGCGTTTATTTGCGTCGTTAACCTTCCATGTCATTTCTTCTAAAGAGCCTCAAGAAAATCAAACAGTAGAAATTAGAAGAAGAATATAATGTAGCACATAAGGTCCCACATCTGGAATCGGGCCTTGCAGGAATCGAGAATACAGTCGCAAACCTTGACGAAGGCGCGTTACATATACGTACGAAAATTCCTCATTTTTTCATTTAACTTCGGCACATGTCAATATAGTGTGATAATTCACACTATATTGACACGTGCCAAAACATGCCTAAGTGGTCATGGTATCTTCAAATTCATGACATCTAGGAATACCTCCAAGTGTGATACCACTTCCTTAAGAACTATCCTATCCGTGCAGGGGCGGAGAAAGAATACTAACCTCTGTGGCCGGGGTCGGCCTGTCGTAAAAGGCGACAAAACAACCCACCCTAGCTACGTGGTAGGGCCTCAAGCCCGTCTGGATGGCGACCACCTTAGGTCTTAGGTATGCCGCCATAATAACCTTGTATTGTGTTCCGGCATTAGTGACCCAAATTCCTGTACCCTTATGGGACAGCAGCGTGTTCGCGATGCCACTGGCGTTGCAAACACCCATAGGCGACGGTAACTGCTAAATTCTAAGCGGGCCGTCAGCCTGTCTGCTGTCGTATGCAATAAAAGAAAAAAAAAGAACTTAAATAATAAATAGATTTGCCAAATAGTACACTTACGTACGTTTTTACACGTATAAGTCCTTTTGATCCCAGGAACCAAAAAGGAAAATTTAACATTACCCTTCTTTTGCTGCCTGATTTTTTTCATAAACTTACAATTGGCAGACTCAAATGAGTTTCAGACACCCAGATAAGAACAAACTATTTATTTTTAACAACTGAACTCATGTCTGTGACCATAACAGATCACTTGACTATGCACTAAGCCAGCTTAAATTGTGATAATTAAATACAACAGTTCAAATAGTTTTTATTTACTGAATTTATTTACTTTAATAAATAATGTTTACTGATTACATCTCTTCATAGATTAAACAATATTATACAATATTAGTGCAAGTTAAATAGGTCTCATTGTGACAATTCCTCACTTCAAGCCGGTTACAAAGTACAGGCAGCAAATTAATTTAACTTAAAGAATATAATATTGAATAATCAAATTCAAATATAAATTTGAAATTTTTCTAAGTAGCGATTTAAATATAGTAATAAAGATATAAAATATTCATAAAAAATATACCTTTATTTTTATTATGAATTTATTTTTTCTTCTATATGTATTCATGAATGATATTTAAAATTTTAAGTAAAATTTGTACTACATTAATTCAAAAATCAGAAAACTTACTGTTCGGTATCGGGAGTGTAATTTCAGCAACACAAATGCACGACCACTTACCTCGGTCTGCGTGCTGTTGGTTCTCTTCGATTATGGCTGTAGGAGGCACTGGCACGAACTAATTTCGATTGCGCTAGTTAATTTCTTGAAATATTGGAATAGAACAAAGGAAATCGACGCGGCGCGTGCGCAGCGTATATTTTGAATGAACGAATCGAGAGATGGCAGCGTCGTCGTAGAATAGGGGTAGCAATGCATTTGCTTAGATACGATTAACTCGATACTAGGAAATATTCGCGGTAAATTGATTGTTCTAAATACGTAACACTTACTATTTTGTATTTAAGAATAATTTACGAAGTGCAAAATACAAAAAAAAAATCATCATCATCTAAGTCTGTATCCCGGTTGCAACCTAAACTTCCGTTTCGGTCCCGCGATCCGCTTTCCGACTTTTTCTACACCACTTCGCACGGTCTTCAGAATCCCTCGTATAGAGCCCATTGGCACGCATATCACGACCCTTTACGACATCAAGCCAGCACTTTTTGGGTCTACCCCTTCTGCCGGGGCCCGGCGGAGGCGGCATTTGTTTCCCACGTAAGCATCCGGTTGCCGTAAAACGTGGCCGTACTAACGGAACCGACATTCCTGAAATTTATCCGCATTTTCACGGACATGGAGACTGCTGCGAATGCGGGAGTTCCTAACGCGGTCCTTTCGCATCATTCCACACATCCACACACAAAATAAAAAAAAAAAACAAATATTTGTAAATAAATTATGACCAAAAATCTGTACTAATAGCGTACGCATAAGCACATTTATTAGTACTACGCAATACCAAGGTTTAACCGACACTAAACTTTGAATGTTATTGACATCTATAACTCTGAAATTTCCAAAATATTTAAAACTATTAAATTTTTTATCCCATGTTAAAAGACAAAAGTTTTCTATTAAATTTACACAGAAGCGGAGAATATTTGGATGACCACTATGATTAAATAAGCGCCAACAAGTAAATTTTCCAAGTAAACATATATTTTTATTAATATAAAGATTTATATTTACTTATACTTACTTATATTTGAAGATTAATATGTTTTACACGTCTCAGGACTTAAACTTTATTATCAAAGTAATCATGCATTTAAAATCTCTAAAAAGTTTTAATGGTGCTGCTGACTGTACATAATCAAAATAACATTCAAGTTTTATACCGGGTCCCGTGTATTTCAACACGCTTGAACGATGTTCGAGTAGCAAATTGGAACATATATCTAACTCTCTCTTCGCCATACAATTCGAGAGTGATCGACATGTGTTTGTGAGTTAGCTTGCCAAAGCCCCGGAACCCGGCGCATGCTCATTTGCATCGAAAGAATAGGTGTAGAATAATGCTTTCTGTGGATTTGAAGGGGTTCACGTTTCAATGTTGAGTTGCTGGGCCGAGGGTGTTGACAGGTGGAAGGAAGTGTAGATTTTCTTAAGAAATAGCAGTCTGTAAACGATCTATATATGGAAGGGGTCCTATTAATCCTATTAATCCAAGTCATCATACCAACTATATAATGCATTTTGCTAAATATCGCCCGACGAGTACGAAAAGATTTATTTCGAGGTTTAGTTCCAACAATACTCATTATAAAAATCAAATATAGACAAATATTTTTTGGACAACTTGTTTTTATAAAAAAGCAGGCGTTACAGGCATAGCGATGCAAAAGTTATACTATTAGTAGCGTGTGACAACACCCAAACACGTTTGCGGAGTCTAATGTAAAAGTTTCGTTTAAACTGTTTCATTTAAACTGGATTATAATAGCTTACGTGACGACCACTTTTGGTCTTAAGTAAGCCGCCATAATAATTTTATGTTGTGTTTAACTGCTAAATTCTTAGCAGGCCGCCAGCCTGTCTGCTGTCCTACAGCAATAAAAAAAACTTAAAAGCTGTAACTACAATCCTGCTGAAGCATAAAAATGCAGGTTTACTTGTATTTCATAATTTTTTTACTTACAAATACATCTATGATCATTAACTGCTACATTTTGAAGATTACCTGAAATAAAAAAGGTTTATTTTAATGAAAACCAGTAAATTGAAATATATTAATAATCAACAAAGAACTAGTTAATCGGTCGCAAAAATATTGGAGAAAATATTTTATAAAACTTTCAGACTTAAACCATATTCATTCGCATCAAAAAAGATTATAAACGAAAAAGTTTACATAAGCGAAATTAAAGCTTAAGTATAAACTGACAATAAATTTAAAATTTTCGTCGAGCCTTCGTATTTATTGTCGACTAATTTAAATACTAAAACAATAAAAATGACATTGATTCAATAAAATTAAGTAGCTATGTTATTATAAATACGTGTTATCTACATTGTAAAATATTCAGTAGTTAATAGACTATTATGCATAACATTTATCTGCCTACTCATCATCATCATTTTGGCGTTGAATCCCGGTTGCAACCCAAACTCTCATTTCGGCGCCCGGAGTCCGCTTTCCGACTTTTTCTTCTCTACTTCGCACGATCTTCAGCATCTCTGGTAGTCCATTGGCACGCATATCAACCATTACGACGTCAAGCCAGCAAGGAGGGTCTACCCCTCCTGCCGGGGCCCGGCGGTGGCGACATGGCCAGACAATGTTCTCCACGTAAATAGCCGATTACCGTAAAACGTGGCCATACCAGCGAAGGCGACACTCCTGCAATTTATCCGTAATGTCACAGACACGAAGGCTGTCGCGAATTCGAGAGTTCCTAACGCGGTCCTTCCACGTTACTCTACTATCCATCGCAGCACATTCATCTCCGTGACTCGTAATGCCTGCTTGTGTCGCTCCAGCACCGACCACACTTCACATCCGTATAAAAGGACAGGCCTACAACATTTATCTGCATACTATTTGTAGTATTTTTTTTGACTATTCATACAGTGGTACATGAGTATTGGATATTACGTAAATAATATGAATATTAATGATTTTAATATAATTCTCTTCACAGTTTTATCACAAAAATACAATTAACCGATACATACACCCAGATCTAAAAACTATTAGCACTATGCAAATATTTTCTCTTTTTAACGATTGAGCCCACAGAAATGACCATGCCTGATCACTGTATAGTCAGTACGCTGTAGTCAATAGTGTTCTCAAGTTTACATTTAGTGTAGAATTTATATTAAAAAAATGTACGTCTATATTTGCTATATCATTCTTAAAATGTTATCCATAATAGGGTTTATGTTGTCCTACCAAAATATTTACATGTCAACCTCACCTGCTATCTAGTGCGTCCTGCCAAACGACGTATTTTCGATGTGTAGGAATTAGTAGAATTTAGTTAAAACTATTCTATATTTTTTTCTTGTTTGCTATGGATAAGCACGGACGTTTAAGGTGCGTACTATGTTCGCCTCAATGGATCCCAAGCTCCAAAACATTTTATATTATAGAGTATTTCATATTAGAGATATGATTTTCACCATCTATTTTCCTGTGACTATTTGATAAAAAAGAAGATAAATATGGCTGCGACGGGTGTATGGATTGGCGCGGAAGGACCCCGTCATTAAGTTCTGCATTCACGGCCGGCTGCATATCTCTGATATTGTGGATAAATTCCAGGAGTGTCTTTCGCTGGTATGGCCACTTCCTATGGCAGCCCAATGCGTGGAAAAACATATCTAGCTGCCGCTACCACTGTGCGCCAGCAGAAAAAACAACTCAAAAACTACTGGCTTGACGTCGTAAAAGACGTGCCAAGTGACTCACTATCAGGCATGCCGTGGAGAGGAAACAGCTAGAAAGTAGACCCCGAGCACAAAAGTAGATGTTTGAGTTGGAACCGGGAATTAACGCTAAGATTATAATGATGATCTTTGGTTTAGAAAAGGACAACACGCATCAGCTGGGATTAGGAAGGATAACGATTACAACCGAGATAAATCGATTACAAATGGTAGGGATAAATTAATGATTAACGAATTCCCACAATCGATTTCGTTTCATTTAATAACCTAACTATAATTATAACTATGTTTAACATTAAAAAATTCAACTAATTAGTTAAATTTTTTTTGAAAGGAAACATGTATTGATTGGTCAATAAACTGATTCCGTCATGTTATAACTATTAGAAAGCTCTTAATGTACAGTTATATGCCGATTATAGACATTGGTTTTTATCAAACGGACCGCATGTCGACCGCAACACTACCGCATTGAAACTAATATATCTATTAACGATGGAGAAACATATAAACACATTACCTGTGTATGTAAAGCGCTAACTGACCTTGGACAAGAGTGTACTCATACTTAAAGAACATGCATATATTTTTATTGACGTGCTTTTACAAGCCACTTTCCGCGGTTGTCTATTACGCACGCCCGTCTGCGGCGGCCCTTTGTTGTGTGCCGCGGCGCCGCTCACTGCGACTACTGTAGTAATTATCGTACATACATATATTATAACTTTATGGGTTATTTTTTAGAAAATGGCTGAACCTAGAACTCGATTGTAATTGGTCGAAAATATTTTCGTTTTAAAGATGCCTCTGCTTTTAACGGCGATATCGATTATCATGAATCGAGAGCTCCATTGAATTGATAAAAAGGTTTTATTTTATTTTGGTCACTCACCAAAAATGTTATGTAAAATATGTTTATTCTATTAGCTTCATTGCCAATTTTTTTTTTGTCTGGTATAATATAGAGAAAAACAAAAGTAATTGTGTTTTCTTAATCCAAACAAATAATGTATAAGGGATAAAATTTAATACAACATGAAATGGCGTTTATAATATCAAACTTTAAAATACCGGGAAGATGGTTTTGCCATTTATCCTATAGGAAATCAAACTCACAACTTATATTTTAACGGCTTAGAACAGACAATCTATCCGGTCATCAGATGAATTTTAGATTTAGAGACAAATAATTATGGTTTACTTTATAATAGATGCGTATAATAGATGCGTTATCCTCAAAGAAGGCTATACATACAAGGCTATACGGTATACAATGTAAATATCAGATATGATTGAACGACAGTAGACTGAAAACAAGTAAAACTGAAAAGAATTAATGCGGGAGACAAATAAAGGATGAAGATAACAAAACGAAGAGGTTTGTTTTGCAAATAAAAGTAATACTGTGTTGTAGATTTAACTCAACGTTACAATTTTTTCTCTTCTCTAAAATACTTTTTAGAGAAATTGTAATCTAAATTTACTCAGTCATTTGAACGTGCGTAGACTTAAGTTTCGATGGCATTGTACAAACCTTAGTGGTTTTTTTGTGCTATTAATTTATTAAGCCAATGTAATAACTGTGAATTTGAAAAATAAATTAAAAAAAAAATTACAAACAGAGCTGACAGAATGCTAAATTTACTTAAAATAATATGGTACACAAATAATTTTATATACTGATAATTGTGATTTAATACTTCCAAACTTATATTAAAAAAATGAATTAAGAAATAAAAATAAATGTTAAAAAAATAAATGAAACAATCGCATCGCGATCGTGTCGTTACGAATAACTGGACACGCAGTTCCCAGAGATGTAGATGAAAAAACTTATACGAGCAAGCTTGAAAGACACATTTTAAAAATAATATGTATTTTGTTCAATTTACTTTAAGGTTTTAATTCGATTATAATGTTGAAAGTCTTCTAAATTGTTAATTTTAAAGCAACTTAAACCTTGTTTGGTTCCAAGTTAAAGATCATTTTACATTATTACCAAAAAGGATTCATAGAACTTTAAATTTGAGCTTTATATTGTCAATGATATGGTGTATTTTGTAACGGTTAGTTAGCAAACAATGAATAAGGCTTTACAGAATGCCCGCGACGCGTCCGGAACGCGAGTTTTTCGATTATTACAATTCGCGCGAAAATGCAATCATTCCGATGCGATTAAAAATGCTGCATTTTTTCAGCGAGAGTGGTTTCGTTGTCGACTACAGATGGGCAAAGTTTATTTATTTAACTTAACCTTGTTTCTACTACATGAAGAAATCTTGATTTTCTTTATATATATAGCAATAACTACAATACGTTAAGAGTTTGAATTTCGCCTCCAATTGGGCTTTTCCAATATTGACCACTAAAAAAAAGACTATTGACAAATGTTCATTCTTTTCAGATATATTACAATATTCAGAAACTCTATTTTTAATTTAGTGACATACTTTCTCAATCGAGAAAAAATGTTTTTATTAAATTTATACACAAATGTGATACTTTTAATCCGACTAAATGACTATGTCAATAAATAAGTTATCCGACTACAAAACTAAACTTATTAAAGCAATTAAGCAAAACCAATATTTTCTTTATATGTATTTTTATGATATGCAAACGTCTTAAATAATGTTCGTCCACAATTTTATTACTTATTAAATAGAAATAGCGTTTGTATAAAAGCAGGGCTGCATCAACAAAATTGATATTAAATCAAAAACTCAAAGTGTGAAATAATAAAGGTAATAGTTTATTATTTTAATAAAAGGCACATATTTGAATCCATATATGAGATCAGTATTTTTTATGTACAATAATTTTTTACTGTACATAACATTTAATTAAGAGCCAAATTAAAACAGGCGATATAGACTTATTTTAGATGTTAGAAAACGTTTCCATGTAAATTGTAATTATTTAAATTTTCATCGTAAGTTTTTCATTTTCATAAGGACAGAAATGCAAATAACTTAATTTTTTACTGTGTCTACTATATTAATCACTAAGTCCTAATAGACTTTCAAAAATAGTAACAGAAAGGCACACAAGAGGCGTGATAATAGTAATCTTCCGAAGTTAAATCTCAGAATGCGACAGTGATTAAATGCATGAAATATCATGGATGGTATTCACTGAAGACTGTCAACTTGAAGCTAGTTTCTTGAAAGTATTTCGTGTAAAATTCCAATGATTAAATGGTGATATTGGTATATAAGACGCAAGTAAAATTTGACAACCCTATTGACCAAAAATTAATTAACTTTTTGCATAAAATGCCACGTTTTATACTAGAGTCGTTAGCATACTCGTAGCTACCTGATTTGATTTTAGATAACAGCTTCCTTGGAGAATTTGGCCGTCTGGCGATCAACATTTACGACAAATTTATTATTAGTAAATCTCAATTGTATAACTAGAATTATACACCTAGACTCAGTTGCACACGCCAGTATAAAATATGTATTTTAATTATTGTATAATATAATACAATATAATTTCTATGGTAAGTTGGCTTATATTTTACTAAGTTTGTGCATGTGTTCGTTCGACTTTTCTTTCGAGGGTTTGCACGTGACAGGACAGTTACCTTTGTAATAAGCAAATTTAAACACTATTAAACACATTTTCTTGATTCTTTCCTCCTAAAACACAAGTAACGCCCAGGAATTAGTTCATGATATTAAAATTTATAGTATAAACTTCAGGTCCAACCGAGATTGTATAATGTTACAAGAAGAGTGTAAAAATAAGATTCAACACTCGCAAACTTTTACTTCAATTCAAAATTTATGGAGAATTCTTTCATACGTATAGGTGATACCAGCATCAAGTACCTTATCCTTCTTAAACATAAGTTAAACCTAAGTCAGCGGGCGCCGCGTAAAGTTATTATGCGTACATTCGATACAGGTTGATAAAGTGCGCAAGAGCATGTGCGGAGCGGACCGTGAGATATTGCCATGTTAGCCCTGGTTTGTGTTTAGAAACTATTTCGATTTACTCCTATACTTTCGCATGTACCAGCGATAAATCTAAAAACTTATAATGTTAGTCGAGAAAAACAGTCTAAGAGGGGCATCCTAGGAATCAAATCTCGACTCTTAATGTTATTACATTAAAGTTGAAATCCATTTGGAATTGTCAAATAAGTTGCCTAATTAAAATAAATATAAATGACGACCTCATTGGCGTAACGACTTTTTTACGTCAGCCTTCGTCGGGGAATCATGGACTCATTTTCCACTCCGAACTTGGGCATTAACGGATAATACCTAGTCAGGTCATAAATTCTGTCACATGTTTAATGTAAAATAATTGTAACAAGTTTATTAATTATGTAACCATTCATATACCAAAATGAACTTAACAAAACATAGATTCTTATGACATTAAAGTTTATTCAAAATGACCTCCGTGATTTTGAATACAAGCCTTCAATCTGCGCGGCCCGTTGTCTATCGCAGCACGAACGAGGTCCATGTCAATATCGGCGGCTGCCTTAATCAAGGATGTCTTGAGTGACTCCAAATTGGGATGAGGCTTTGAGCACGCCTTTTCCTCCAAGTGTTGCCATATCTTGTAATCTAACGGATTCAAATCTGGACTGGAGGAGGGCCAGTCTTCGTGCCGGATGAAGTCGATTTCACGCGCCGCCAGCCAGTCTTGTGTGCTCTTCGCTCTATGAGCTGGCGCCGAATCTTGTTGGAATACCCAGTGCCTGTTATTGAACATGGTATGAGAAACAGGTTCCACAAGGTTCGTCAGGACTGTATTTTGATACACAACAGCATTCGTTTCTACACCTTTCTCACAAAATGTACCTCTGTTAAGCCCCAATAAGAAACTCCCAACCATACCATGAGCGAGGATGGAAAATGACCTCGTTGGACACGCGGAATACGGTTGTTCGCTTCTTCACTACTGTGTGCGTACACCTTATCATTTTGTTTGTTGTAGCTCTCTTCTACGGTAAACATTTTTTCATCCGAAAAAAGAATTTCCCGATATTTTTTTCCCGCGTACCGCTTCAACAAAGCGCGGCATCTCTTCAGTCTCAGGTCCATTAGACGAGCATTCAAACGATGTCCTGTTTTTCTTCGATATGCCCGAAGCCCTAAGTCTTCATTTAACACCCTTTTCACCGTGGTTCTGCTTAACCCCATCTGAAGGGCCAACAGTTACTGCTTACGTTTGGGATTTCTTTGAATTCGTGCCTTCACAGCTTTTATCACTGCTGGAGTCCTAACAGACCGAGGACGACCACTTCTTGACCTGTCATCTACACTAGAGTCTTCATTGTATCGTTTGATGGTACGATAAACGAATCTTTTGGTTATATTCAAAGTTTTTCAGTATGTTAAAAATTTGAATTGGCGCGTAACTGAAACGATGCAACGCAATAACTGCAACACGGTCTTCTTTAAGCGTCCACTCCATATTTTAAAATGAGTAAAATTCTAAAAGTATACATTTTTATTTTCATGAACAATTCTAAATTCGAATTCAATAAACTTTTTTGTGGCCAGCATTCTAAAAGAAAAGTTTTTACTGTGTGACAATACTTATGACCTGACTAGGTATATTTCTTTACAAGAAGTATATATATATATATATATATATATATATATATATATATATATATATATATATATATATATAAATAGTATAGGTATTAGTTATGTAGTAACCATAACACAAGTGATCTATAGACGGCGCTGTGTGAATTGTTAAATTACATATATTTATTTATTATATTTTAATAAAAATATAGTTTTATGTAATGGATGAATCAAATTCAACAATCATAAATGAAATAAACGTTGAATATCCAATATTTTTTTTTAAATACGACTAAGGCGTTATTTTTGTTCTTTTTGTAAAGGGCGGACACCATTTAGTTCTTTCTGTTGAAGTCAACGTCAAAAGGAACAACTGCAAAAAGTGCGCTGAGAGAGTAGTAGTAAGAAGAGAAATAATAAAAATCTTTAATTGTAGGTACTCAATAGAGTACTCTGAACTCCAAAGTACAACCGGGATAAACAACTCTGATTATGATAAATTTTACAATATATTTAAATTAATAACATAATCGACCTTGAGTAGGCTTTTAAAAAAGTATTTATTCAATAAATATATAACTTGTCTCTTAAAAACATGTTAAATATCTTACAGAGCCAATTCAAAACATTTAAAGCTATATAAAAACCATTCCCAGGACAATTCTGCATGTAAAACGGATCTGTAGGCGTTCCAATACAAGGGTTTGTAGTTTAAACTACAACTTTTGTAACTATATCGCGTATTTGGAGAGATCTGAATGTTTCTGCATCTCAAGATTGTCCGGGAATAAGGCGATGTGTGAAAATAACACGGCTTTGTTGGCTTATGGACAATTTACCGAGCATTTTGTGTGTTAAAAAGATATAACTTCTCTTTTTAATATCCTAAAAAAATAAGATTGAACTTTATTTAATTTTATTTAATGATAAGTTACACTCGGTATAATCTAATAAAGTTTTATTAAAGGAACGTATTTTAAATTGTAATTTATAAAATATATCAAAACTAAATTTTAATTAAACGTATTTAATATTCTTTTTAAGTAACTAAGTTTAAATTTTAAATGATATCATTGTCTACAACTTTATGACGACTTTATTTTCAGCCCTGTGAATTCAGACTACGAGTGTAGTTACCGTTGCAAGTCAATTATCCACCAAATAATTGTACCAGGATCTTGGATCTGACTAATCTTTAGATGAAAGTTAAAATTGATTCTAATCTTATACTTTGTAATACTAAAAAATAATCAGTAAAGCGAAAAAATTAACTTCATTGTATCATTGACTTAGATAATTCAGCAAAGCGTACCTAATTACATGCAATATTCCAGTCAGATATATATATAATACGACATTTGCGTAGAAAACTAATATTAACCACTTAGACCGTTTGAACAAAGAAGCAAAATATTATAAATGCTATATCGTTGTATACGCGCTAGCAAATGGCTTTTGTAAAATTAAAAATCTTTTTGTTGTTATGTGAGCATATTTATTATATTTTACATGTTTACGTGTAATATGTTTATTTGCTAAATACTCAATAATGACACAATTTATTAAATTACTTATTTTGATTATCGCTGTACATTTTAATTGTCGTCCTTCCTAACAGTGTGTAGTCAACGGTTTACGTATACATCGAACGAATACGTACACGTTAACACGACACTATGCAACATGCCGCATACTTACATACTATATTTATCCCTTCTAATGTATGCGAAGTACAATTTCCTTACATTTAAGCTATAATAGTATCTTCTGGATCGTGATATTTCCATGGGACAGACAAAATTTTACGACTCTTAAGACACGAAGACAATAGAACGTCTTTTATGCCTTATCTTTGAAGGCAAGGAGCTAAAATAAAAAATCTGTTTAGATACTAGTTTAAACTAAAACTATGAAATTCAAATAAAGTTATTTATTGATATGTTTACAAAAGTCATTTGATATTTAATGTACATGATTTTTTAAATATAGTCTACAAATTTGTTACTGCTATTTATAAGATGCAACTATCGAACATATATTTTGTTATTGTCTCAAAATCTATTTATTACTTTACCTATATAGTATTTGATTGATTTATCCTTACAGAATTTTCCCGCCTTGTCAGTTAAATTTTCTCATGCTCAGTTAACAGGTAAGTCACAGTCGCTTGTAAGCAAAAATAAATAAAAAAAATCAATGTACTTTTCTATGTAATATACGATATATTATTTATACATATATTTATGATATAAATATATGTGTTTAACTTTTCAACTTGAAATGTTCATTCATCCAACTTATAAGAATAACTGACTATATTAAACCAACGACAGTGAAAAACTGTATGCAGTGTTAATGTGTGAAATATCTTCCATAATGTTGGTCGTCTCAGTGTTGCCAGGAAATTTTCTTCGATGGATGAAAATCTTCTATATAAATAAAATGATAAGAGGTCTGCAGTTGTTCGCGCATCACGGGAAAACTACTGAATACATTTCAATCATTTTTTTAAGTTTTACTTCTTACACATTGCCTTTATCGAAAAAGAAATATTGCGATATCTTCATTTAATATAAAGTTATTAAAGTTTTAAGAAAGAACGATTTTCATAAGCAAAACGTGTTCAGTGATGTGTGTTTTCTTACCGCGGCGAAGTGGGACAAGCGGGGTAGTGCGCATACGTACGAAAACTATTTATTTGTATTTTTTCAATTTACTTTTTTTTGTTATTCGATCAGAGAAGCGGGCGGGTACGGGTAGTTTAAAATGTTTCTTCTGAACGTGTGTATATATCTAAACTTAGGAGGGCCTAAAGGGCTGGACTGATTTTAATGAAATTTTGTGTGTATGTTCAAATGGATTCGAAACTGGTTTAGATTTAAATTCGCTTCAATACATTTTTTTAATTTTTATGAACTTGGACAATTACAAAGGTTTTTCGGGTCAGTTAATATTATTATAATTCGATTCTGGAACAGATTTCTCAACATTTTGGTCATTGTTCAACTACAAATTCTATATTTTTCAGCAGATATTTACTAATGTTAACTTAATTTTGTTAGTACAAAAAAAGACATTTGAAAATTGATATTAAATAATGTAAAAATTAAAGCCTGAGAATAGAGTAAAATATAATAACTACATATAATACTGAAAATAACCCACTTTAACTGCAATAAATTGTATCGAGTACATAATGTTAAAAGATATATTCATGAAATTTATTACAGACGAGTCTCTAGTAAGAACTGGAATTAATAGCATGTTTTTAAATATTTTTGATATGGAAAGTTGGTAACACTGACTCGCATCATCGATCATTTATGCTCATGCGCATCGACAGGCGTTAATTATAAACACAAAGAGTTTATTAGCTCCTTAATTATAGAATGGACAGGAAAATGCTTATTATACGTCTCTTACACGATGGAAGTATTTTTTGGAAAGCAAACCCTATTATATGATATTATATAGTATAATATGTTTTTAAAAGCTTTAAACATTTTTATACTATAAATTTATTAAATGAATTTTTGTTTAGTAGTAGCCATAATAAAATATCTGAATTTATGAGAGATAATATAAATAATATAAATCATAGATTCAAAAGTCGGAACTGACATTATTTGTCTCCTATTACTGTAAAATTTTCATCATTTATTCAAAGTTAATTATTGGAATCTCATACAAAAAGTAAAACAATGTTACTGCCAAAAAGTTTATTGAAATTAAAATACCAATATTTTTTGTTGCGGGTTTTTGCGTAACAACTCTTTCGTGTCACCACTCCTTTTTATACAGTGAAATAGAAAAACAAATGTAGCCAATTTTTGGATCGATTCCATCACTAATAGTTTATTTTTAGAAACGTAAACCTTTATCATATAAAATAAAATACTGCGGAACTAACTCGTAAGTTAACATGTACTTGTTAGCAGAATAGACTATGTTTACAATCGCATTTTTCGAGCGAAGCCCTTAAAGGGCTCGGATCGGAGGCAGCTTGTTAGCTCGACACGGCTGTGGAATAACTAAAAAATCTTGTTAGGCCATGGACACGGTTCTAATTTTAACTCCGATCGTGGCATCATTAGAAGTTTAAAGTTATTTTAACAAAAAAGTGCAATTACGTTGGTATGCGTAATCATTTTTAGGGTTCTATAGCGAATGAGTACCAACGGAACCCTGTTCTAAATCTTAAACGGAATATCAAAAAACGAATTAGTGGAACGTTTTGCCAATTTTCAATGTCAGTAAAGTAATAAATTAGTAGCGATAATTTTATAGAGTGAATAATGATATTTTATAGATAGTCGTATTCCTTTTTGTCTCTTCTGCTTCTCAGTGTTTCTCCCTAAAGGTATGTTGTATGAGTAATACTCTCAGTAGCTTTCTGTAAAAAAAGGCACAACAACAAAATCTGGAATAGACTGATGTTATTAATTACCGCTTAAGCAACTCTGAAAGAAAATCCAAGTGCTGCCCTTTCTTTTAGTGTTTGTGAATTATTAATGACTAGAGGAATAAATCAGTCACTTTTTACTCTTGATAATAGGGCTATTATTCTTCTTCCTTGTAATATTTAAAAATAATTAATAATAACAGCCAATAATATCCCACAGTTGGGCTCGGACCCTATAAGGAGAATGAGTTATATCCACAACGGTTTTCGAGGCAAAAATAGCTTCATAAGCAGCGCATTCCGAGTGTGACCTTGACGGACATGTAATATGTGGGTATCTTACGTATAATGTAAATTTTTTTTATTGATGTGGAACAGCAGACAGGCTGAGGGCCCACTAAGCAATTACCGTCGCCTGTGGATATTTTGACGCCATGGGGCATCGCTAACACGCTGCCGTCCGCGTAAGAGAACTGAAACCTGAGTCACTCATGCTGAAATGCAACATAAGGTATGGCGCATATTCAGAGACCATGGTGCTTGCCATCCATACGGGCTTGGATCCTTACCCCCTCGCTAGGATTGTTTTATCGCATTTTACGACAGACCACCCTCAGCCGCAGGCGTCAGTATTTTTACTCCGCACCTGCACGGAGAAAAGAGAGTAGTCGATTAAGGATGAGTAACGTCAATTTGAAATAAAGTGTATATAACTGAATCCGTTAGTAGCATACAAATCTCCTGGAGATATTTTAAATGAGTGAAGGAGGGGGATATAAGAATAAGTACGATTCGGTGCGTATTTGGTTTGAGTACTGATTCGTCCCGCAAATAAATCTGTCCTAGACGTCTTTAACTGGCAGCTTTTGAGTAACGCGATGTCTTCGTGTAACGAGCCACATCGGACGCTTACCGGCGAAATATGTGATTTATCACGTATTGCTAATTTTGCTTCCAAAATTATACTTTACTTGTGGTAATTAAATTACATTCATTAGGAAGAAAAAACTATCTAAGATATGCATGCCATTGGAGACAAACATTTGGTGGTAGTTAAACGACAAATGTAGAAAGAAGTGAAACCTTTACAAAAAGATTTCAACGCTCATAATATTACGCTATTTACGACATCGACAAGTTAAACCTACGTTTTATGGATTACAAGCGCGTATTTTGATTATACATATATAACCTTCATAGCGTAACGATTTCTGCATGCTGGAAAGTTTGTCGGAGTGACGGGTTCGATTTCCATTCCGACTCTCGTTTTGGTATAATATTTGTTTCTTTTAAAAAATATATATAATTTGCCTACTACCTATACGACAAGCACTTTGCTGCTTACTTTGGAACTAGATGACGCTGTGTGTATTATTACAGTATATGAAAAATCATCATTTTGTCTTTCAGCAGCGGCTTTTACCGAGTATTTTACTGCAATCGATCTTACAAGAGTTTTTTATGAAACTCACATGGAGAAAGTTACAAGTTGTAATTGTTTTTAAATAGTTTTCATGATGAGTACCACAACAAGTACCTTAAAACAATGTAAAGGTTACTTATTAAACTACTTATATACATTTTAAACTAGCACTGTACTACTTAAAAAGTAAATATAGCTTCATAGTGGTCAGACATTAAAAAGCAACATTAGCAATAAACTATTTTAATAGTTTTAACTTAACAAAATATAAGTACACGTGCATAAAAACCGTCTCGGTTAGACTGCAAATTAAGTTTGGTTCATAATTAAGCCTCTAAAAATTTTAGTATCTTTTGTTCACAGGATTCTGCGAAACTTCGAAAGGCTATCATTTAGTTTTAAAACTTAAGTTATGGGAATTATGTTATACCTTATGCGGGTATTACATGTGTGAAGATTCAAGGACGAGTGTGGTCCTAGAATCAGTTGAATAATCATTTATATGTTAAATTATGGTAATGAAATCTCGAAGCGTCGTGAACGAGATCGACTGGGTATATGCCCCTCCCCTCCCGCACAGGCAGAGCTACTCGTCGCCGAAGGATGGTGACAGATGTACCTATAGTACAGTAGTGATTGGTTGCGGGCGCGGCCCCTTGGGTATAAAAAAGGGGACAAAAGGCACACATGGCCGAGACAGAGCCGCGTACGGGTGTTCCGCGCACCCATCTCACCCTTGTATGTAGAAGATGCTGGAGCTTATTGCCCCCGGCTTTAAAGAGCGGCGCCAGTCGGGACCGTGGCCTGATACTGTTACGTTTAAAGTAACACCGGAATGGGCTACTACTCTATGGAGTACTACTTGGTATCTACTCCCTCCGATCTGCATAAGGGTACTCAACACCATATATCGGCGAACGACTTTTGACCTAGTGCGAAGTCACAGGCAGCCACTCCGAAATAAGGGCTAGCTGCCTACACTGTGGCCTGTGATACATAGCGTACTAGGGCTCCACACTTCTGACCACTCTACGTGGTAATATGAAGCCAGGAGTGTCAACTGCTTCCGACAGCCAGGGATCTTTCCCCTGGATCTGTGGGGCACGCCCTACTACTACGCACTACAATTTGGAATGGCGGTATACGGCTATTTTCCGGCACCCTAAACGTAGGCAATAGAAGGTTATAAAAAAATAGTAGTGTGATCTGGCCAATTATAAGAATATGTAGCCCTATCATTCTTCTAGGTATTTTTCTAGAAGTGCTTCTTTTGCTGGTTGATACTGATCAATTTTCAAAATATAAAAAACAACCTGGCAAGAGTTCTTTTAATGTTGCGGAAGTGGTTATTGGAAATAGTTCAATTTTCAATTTATATGTGTTTGTAAAATTATTTACCTTCAGCATGAAGAAGTTGAAATTCTGCACTAGTAAGGCCTGCGACAGATTTCCATAGTGATTTCTGTTAGTGTACACTGTTCATCATTTCTGTTATTATGAGATAATCACTATCAGATAAATATTTTTACAAGATCACCGAAGTAAACCTTGCGTCAACTAGGTCATTTAGCTAGCTGCACCAGCTAGCAGGGAGCATGTGAATGAATGGATGAAAACACTTTATTGTTCACCAAATTAAAACTATGTTCTTAAAAACTAGGTACAATAATTGTTGAACAAAGGGCGGCCTTATCGCTTAAAGCGATCTCTTCCAGGCAACCCCTAGCATTTATTTAGAACATAAAGTTCTTGTTAGCACTCCTTACACAGAAGTTTTCAAAATATATTCTACTGAAATTCAATTTGAGTATGTATTATTATTCTCAAAATGTACTTTATAACAAAGATCAAAGGTCGATATTTCCCTGAAAGGTACATTCTAAAGTTTTATTAGTATATTGTGATCAATAGAATAATATAGATTGTTCGGTTGTAGTGGCGTTAAATCTTGTTCTAGTACGCCTTTATTAGGATTCCTTTTGCATTTACGAAACACCGTTATGAAGTTATCTTACTAACAAGTAGTTATAGTTGGTAGTTTTAGATTAGCCTATACCTAGTTTTGTAGTTCACAAATGTATTACTATATATTTTTGTCTTATTTTTGCTGGGAACAGCAGACAGGCTGGCTCACTTAATAATAAGCACTTAGCGTCGCCTATCGATGTCTCCGACCCTAGAGGCACCAACAACACGCTGCTGTTCACATAGGGTTACTAGAGTGTGGGTAACTAATGGCGGAACAGAACACAAGGTTATTATAGCGGCATACTTATACCTAGACCAGGGGTGGTTGCCATCCAGTCGGGCTTGGTTTGGGCTTGCTTTTACTTTATTTTTTATCTATTTTTTTTGTACTAACATTATTTGTATTTAAACGAAGACTAGTAATAATTGTATCTATCTAAATTTAAATTGAAAAATTAATTGGTTCTACATATTTTTTATAAAATAAAAAAATGAAGAGGCAATTTCCATGTAACCAACCCAACTTCAGACGCCAGACTACTGTGTGTAGCAAAAGAATATAATAAGTAGTACCTACCTACTAGTAATCTCACCAGATTACCATAAAATTTAAACGTCTCGTGAGGCCTGAAAGCGGTTATAGATTTATAAGCAAACATTGCAAAGTTAAATATTTTATAAATAGGAACAAAAGGACGACACATATTACTTTCATCGTTTACCATTACTTTGAATAAAATCGGTATTTATAACTATAAAAAATTATTAAAACTTATTTATATATCCGTGAAGGAGCGGAGAAAGAATACTGACCTCTGCGGCCGGAGTCAGCATGTCGTAAAACGACAAAACAACCCACCCTAACTACATAGTAGGGCCTCAAGACCGTCTGGACGGCGACCACTTTTGGTCTTAAGTATACCGCCATAACAACTTTGTGTTGTGTTCTGGCATTAGTGACTCAAGTTCCTGTACCCTTATGGGACAGCAGTGTCCGCGATGCCGCTGGCGTTGCAAACACCCATAGGCGACGGTAGCTGCTAAATTCTAAGTGAGCCGTCAGCCTACCTGCTGTTCTGTAGCCATAAAAAATTACAGACTAGACTATTTTTTTATTGTTATGGAACAGCAAATAGGTTCACACATAAGCACACAGTAACAGAATCAGAGCTATCACACTGCCGTCCACGTAGTTAACTGGAACCTGATTAGCTATTTATCCGTGCAGGGGCGGAGAAAGAATACTAACCTCTGTGGCTGGGGTCGGCCTGTCGTAAAAGGCGACAAAACAACCCACCCTAGCTACGTGGTAGGGCCTCAAGCCCGTCTGGATGGCGACCACCTTTGGTCTTAAGTATGCCGCCATAATAACCTTGTGTTGTGTTCCGGCATTAGTGACCGAAGTTCCTGTACCCTTATGGGACGGCAGCGTGTTCGCGATGCCATTGGCATTGCAAACACCTATAGGCGACGGTAACTGCTAAATCCTAAGCGGGCCGTCAGCCTGTCTGCTGTCCTACAGCAATAAAAAAAAATAGCTTATGCCGGAAAATGCGACTGAAACACAATGCGATATATTTAAAGACAGGGGTTGTTACCTAGACGAGCTTGAAGCTCTACCACCTGGATTGGGTTTTACGAAAGATCACCCCCGGCCGCAGGGGTCAGTATTCTTACTTCGCCCTCCAAGTATTAGCTTTTTTCTGTGTATAGGAATAAAATAAATATGAAGGAATTTATGAATCTGTGACATATATTAACTAGAATGAGACACAACTGGGCCTCTTACTTTTTTCAACGAGATCGGTTAACATCAATATAAACTATTACATCTCAATACAATTATACAGGCAGTAGTAACTATGTAAGCAATAAGTGACGAGATCTGCGCATTTCGCACGTTTCCTCAGTACGCATGCGCACGCGCATTTCCACCGAACACGACCAATTAGCGGGTACGTCGCCGCCAGATACGAACGCTCATAAATCGAATGGACCGGACCGTTCATTTGGGGTAAGAGAATCAGCGGGAATCAACTCTACATTACGAGTTTTTGAAGTGAAACTTTTTTAGCACCTTTGTCATTTGTAAACTCGTTCCTTCTTAAATTCCTCTTTATTCGGGATTTCGTAGCTAAATAAATAAATAAAAATATATGAAATTTAATTCACTTTTCTGGAGTTTCACTTTTGCACGTCCACTCTTTTTTTAATAATTGCCGAGTCGCAACAGAAAGGACATTGCAGATATATTTACATAACTTATTTATTCTCGTGATTGAGTTGAGTATATAGAAAAGTATAGGATAGGTACGATAAAAATATAGTTTAAGTATAAAATGGAAAAGGGAGAAGCAGGATACTCTACTATTTACCGTAACTCTTACTTAAAATGCAAAAGACAATTATTATTAAACAATGATAGTGTTATAAATAAATTATGGTAAATAATGTTTACGTACGTTAAAGAGTAACGAAATTTTTATATCATAAATAATTTCTGCTAAATATTTATATGACAGTTTACAATATTATCACAATATAAATATTTTGTTAGGTTAATATATAATTTTCCCATCGGTATGATTAACGTGTATAAGGAAAATTTCTGGTTGATTTCCACTAACCCTAAATCAAAATGGAAGTACTTGAAGTACCTTCTTTTCTAGGTAATTTAAAAAGCAACAAATATATTAGTATTAACTCACTGTTAGCATGAGCTAGAAGTATCAGCTTACAAGGTTCAAAAAAATTTAATGATTTTGGACTGACGTTTTACTTTGTGATGATAATAAACAATATACAATAAAAACTGTTTCCGATATTTTATTACATGATGAACTGCTTGATTCAACATGCATAAAACACTTGAAAGTAAAAATGTAACTTACGTAAACAAGTAAATTTGCGTTATCGGTAAAACCGCTGTTTTTATAGCCACACTACTCCAGGACCCCTGCGGCTCGGGAATCTTCGCAATGGATCGTTACGTTTAAACGTACGCAGTTAAACTAGATTTCGTATTCCAAATTTTAAATTTGAATTTCGATCGAAGACTTTTTATTTATCAAGTTTGATTACCGAAATAACCCATTTGAAATTGATATTTCAAAAATATTCAAAAAGAGGTTGCTCAACATACTTGACCCGTGATCGTCATAATAGTAAGCACTTGTTGCACAAAAACTGTTCTAAGAGGTATTATTTCATTGTATTATTGACTTCAAATGTATTATTTGTAGTAATTCAAATGTATTATTTCATTTCCTAATTTAAAAAAAAAAAGAAGAAAGGTCATATTTCAATTTACATTTTCTTTAGCTGGAAAAATAAAAATAAGTCATGACATGTATTTTAACTATACATCTTGATGTTTAGGGTGTCAAAGTCAGTAAGCACCTAGTGGCGTACATTGGGCTCCGATGTGAAAGCTTCGGATACAACTGAGAATAAACACTTAGAAGATGAATATTTAATAATTCAGCTCCAAAAATGTTCAAATGATCAGTTAATAATAATTTACGTGAAATTTTACATTTTATCATATTAATGATATAAAATTATGAAATAAAGTGTCGTACTGCGCCCGCGCATTGGGCCTCGAGCTGTCATTTTAATGCAATCTTACGACTGTATTTGCGTCCCTCTTACACATATAATAGGATTATTGCTATTCTTTTCTATATTACCAACAAAGATCATGCGCATTTCTGACGAATTTTTATTATCATTTTCGAATTTTAAGTTTAATTTAGATATTTTTATATTTAGATTAAGGTTTACGTGCAACTTTTTCTGATTTCGAAATTATGAAGTTTTTAAGCTTATAAAATTTAATTATCGCAACCCAAGTGTGCAAAAAACTTTGATGATTATTTTAGCCTGTGCAAAATTATTTCTTCAGAGCCTAACAGGAATGAAAAAGGCATTTAAAAAGGTTTAGAAAATAATTTATTTATTATTGTTAAATAAAACCAGATAGACCAAGAATTTAGAGATATCATAATAAATGAATACATATTTGGGTTTTAAACTAAACGACAATAATCATTACATAAAGATCAAAAGGAAAAATGTAGTTAATTGACGCAAAATTCCATTTTAATACTTGTGAATACATCAATAATCATTATTTTAATAGAAATGAATTATGTGTTCATATTGAATCAAACCGTATGGTTAATGATGCCCAATAAGATCTTCTCCCTAATTAACAACGGGTGTGGCTCTAACGCAAAGGTAGTGAGTGCTTCAGGGTTGGGGGTACTAATCATTCTTATAATTTAATAGTCATTGTCAGTCATCAACGATCAACCAAATCTTACCATATTTAGAAAGAGTTTTATTCCAATAAAACTCTTGTTGCTTTCACGTACAAAGGGGTTTAAAATGAAATTCCCAGTGCAAACATAAAGGTTAATTGGTTTTTTTTCATGGGTTATAAAATGTAGATTAAAATATAGAAATCCCCTTAAGTAAGGTGATTTTTAAGAAACGCTGGTTTGCTGCTAACATTTTATTTGCATGTCAGTGTACGCTTCCGAGTGCTGCACTATGTAACGCGCCCAGCCAATCAGCAAAAAGTTTTAATTTAAACCGGTTGTATCGAGAGCAGTAAATTTAATTTTGATTAACATTACCTTATATTCTTTATGCCAGCAAAAATAAGAACATAAGGGTAGTAGAGGAAAAAGGGTGTGCATTCTGTTTCGCTGTCTTTTTAAATAACGGACATCGAGAAGAGAAGTGAGCTTCGTATACAACTATGTAAAAAATAAAAGAACAAAATAACAAATCAGGAAATGAGTAAATATTCGGGAAGAAAATAAAAACTTTAAGAATTATCAATCAGAAAATATTAAACCAGACAGATGGCCAATAAATCTTCCTTGGTAAGAATTTCACCTTACCTACTGCACATATCATTTTTTATAATTGATTGGAAGGTTTCATTTAGAGGATGATCACTCTCCTTAAATTATAATCCGTGCAGGTGCGGAGAAAGAATACTAACCTCTGCGTAAAAGGCGACAAAACAACACACCCTAGCTACGTGGTAGGTCCTAAAGCCTTAAGTACGCCGCCATAATAACCTTGTGTTGTGTTCCGGCATTAGTGACCTAAATCCCTGTACCTTTATGGGACAGTAGCGTGTTCGCGATGCCACTGGTGTTGCAAACATCCATAGGCGATGGTAACTGCTAAATTCAAAGCGGGCCGTCAGCCTATCTGCTATCCTGCTGTAGGAACAGCAATAAAAAAAATTGATATTTGCAAGATTATATTGTAATATACACATAATAAAGATTTTCTCATGTTATACGATCCTGAATGCTGGGCTACTGTCGTTAAAGACCAGAAACGTCGCAATCCAGCTAAAGTGACAATGTTGACATAGATGTGTGGGGTAATATGAATCGATAAGGTGAGAAACGAATAGATCTCTTAAAGTACTGCCTCCAAATCATAAATAGAGAGGAAGGAGACTAGCGTAGCATAATATGAATATGTAAAGCTTGCTTTACTCTTGTGAGCTAAGAGCGTGTAGTCATCGTTTTTTAGTTAGGTGGAAATGTACAAATTACCCTAATGCGGTACCCTAATGGTGGTTCGTGACTGAGTAGTATGAGACTCTTGTTCAAGATTGGTTGTTCGCCCGTACAACCCTTATAATTGACACGACACACGTTACATACCTACTATAATGAACCTAGTTTCTCTACTGCTCGACGCCCGGGAGGCTGAATATACTTTTGCGTACGCATGATGGTCCGTTTTATTACAGAATCGTCAGAGTACTCCGACAGTATGCCATACTATTGAGTCATTACCCCCATTACAAAAGCTCTATTTCATCATTTATCATAGTTTTAAATTCAAGTATTCCCAAAAGTTCCACTTGAGTGTACGTAGTCCACTAACCTACTTTATTTCTCTCTATAAAAATTATTTTTATCATTTTTGTTTCGGAGTGTCAAATCAAAATGCACACTCTTAAATAAATTACTCAACAATAGCTTTACGAAAACGCAAAGTTCAACAACATAAATCACTCAAAAATGCAATTAAAATGCATAAAATCACAGTTCAGATGAAATAAGCAATTCAGGGGAACATTTCATAAAATTATTATTTGTATTTTCAAATTTTACGGTGGAAATAAATTTTAATCAACTTCGCTCATATAGTCCTGCATTCTAAAGGGGGTTCCATATTAAAGATTTATTTCTCTTCTTATAAACATTCCAGTCTGATTTTATTCGAAGACAACTTCGTTTTATTGGCCATTTTTTTTTCTTTTTGATCTCAGGTAAAAGCCCTACTATTAACGGGTTCCCCGGCCCAGGGAGACCGAGGGTTATGTGGAACTCCGGGAAATATATTTGGCCTCCGACTACCCACTAAAGAACCCCGCTGTTCTCCTATCCCCCGGGCCCAGGAATATGTGGCTTGCCGATCTAGTGACCCGGGCCGGCGCCAACCCACTCTTTGTGTCGGAGCGGGCCTCTTCCATAATATCGGCGTCAAGGCGTCATTATTTCGTCTCCCTGCGCTCTCCTTTAGCAGCTCAAGGAGTTGAGGGGGGCCGCGGAACAGCACGCGGCTCTCACCCTGGCGGTAATAGTGCGGGCGGTGGCTTCTTCACCGAGGGACCGCCCGCTGCCGCATTCTACGGCGGCCGGAGGTCGTTGAAAGCCCTCCGGGCCGACGACATGGCCTACGTTGCGGGAGGGGAGAGTACTTGTCAGCTTCCGCTCTCGCTCCGCCGCTTCCTTTGCGAACATAATTGCCTCGCAAAAGGAGGTAACGGTCGTCCATCCAGTATCAACCTCGACCATGAACAGAATCAGAGCCGCGAGTAATAATTCATTTACAATTTGGGCAACGAAGGCACGGCACTCTTCACACTACGCAAGGCACGCGGCAACAGTGTAGGTCACCGAGTCCTCGTCGCCACAATGGTTGCACCCTGACGTCGTCTTCTGCCCTATGCGACACAGGTATCTTTCGAAGCAACCGTGAGGACCTGCGTCAGGCGGGAGGTCAGGACACAGTGGTGCCTTACCATCCATTCAGACAGGATGGACCTCACCGCCTCGATGGTGGTGAGGCCCGCGCTGGGTTACGCGAGACGCTCCTTCCATTCCGCCTCGTCCCGCAGCTCCGCCCTCTTAACCTCAACTTGGTGAGGCGCGGGACGGGGCATTTTCTCAACCAAAGGTGACCTATCTTATGTTGTGGTCTGGCATTGACTTACACTTGAAGATTTCAAACCCTAAATAGGCTTGGAAGGCTTATGCCTGTTATCAGAGTAAGGTTAATGTGGGTCCCGGGACACGAAGGAATTCATGGCAATGAAATGGCAGATGAACTGGCACGAGAGGGCTCAACTAATGATTTTATGGGTCCAGAACCATGTGTAGGCATTCCGATTAGCCTCGTGAAAGCCACATTCAGGGATTTTGCAGACCGCAGTCAACAACAACACTGGCTGACTAGAATCGGTCTTGAACACTCCAAAAAGTTTTTGGGATCCACGTACAAAGCACGAGGATCCATCTGGAATATGAGCAGGGGGCAAATACGCTACTTGCTTGGGGCCTTTACTGGGCACTTTGGAACCAACAACATGCTCATGAAGATGGGTCTAACCATGACACCTATGTGCAGGTTGTGTGGGGAACATACAGAACGCATGGAACACCTATTGTGTACATGCGATGCATTGGCCAGGAGGCGAATGAATCTTTTGGGGGTAGGATTTCCGACACCGGAAAACTACAGGCTCCTATCTCCATATGAAGTTAGGCCCATGAAGCAAATCTTCATGGGCCGCAAGCAAATCTGATATTTAACAGTGGAGCAAAATATAAAATTAAGTCAAATATTATCTGCAAGTAGTTAAAACTATAATTAAAATGAAATTAATTCTCGATGTATAAAACAGCAGACAAGTTAAGTCGATAAAATAGATCATAAAATTGTTGTGTAATATAAAAAGGTATGTCGTCAGTAATGAGAGACCTCCCGTAAGAATGGTAAGTTTTACGATCGCCCTAATTGGCAATACCAAATAATCGTAGAAATGTAATGCACGAGGCTTTGACACTTGGAAACAAAAATCAGATATATTGCCAATACGAAAATCATACTAATATTCTATACTACTATTATAAAGAGGAAAGATTTGATTGTTTGTTTGCTTTGAATAGGCTCCGAAACTACTGACCCGATTTAAAAAATTCTTTCATTGTTGGGAAGCTACACTATCCCCGGGTGACATAGGCTATATTATATTTTCAAAAAAATTAGGGATCCTTACTAAAACTCTAATAATGTAACCCAAAGTGTAAAAAAATTACCTAAAATATTATTTAAATCGCGTGCGTTGCGAAAACTATTGATGATAGAATAAAATAATGTACTACAACTTTGCAGAACACATCATTATTTACAAAAAGTGTCGCGACAGTATATGTCTAACTATTATAGTTATGCCACAATAAGTGTTCTTTTATTTTAAAAAATTAATTGAAATGCCGCCCCTAGAAAATGCTCTTTATTTGGATCTTGGTATTAATCCTTATCAAAATAAATTACTTCATATTCAAAACTGTTTCAATACCTTTATATAACTTTTTGAATTATTCAATTCGGATATTCCATTCGAAAGATATCACGAGTTTAAAAATGTAAGTATTAGAAAAATGTTGCGTGGTAGCCGCTCACCCTGTTCGGCTAGCTAGGCAGCACCTTATGCAGTGTAGGCGTGCGTCACTGGGGTTTTTACAAAAATTAGAATACTTATTAAAAAATAACGAGAAATAAATAAAAAGTAATAACAAAAAAAATCATTAAAATAAAAGCTCATAGAAATAATAATATTCAAACTTTCTTTATAATTTTATTTTTTTAGTAACCTGACGCAAATAGAAGGGTTTGCCCTCAGGGGCGCTCCTCTGTCCAAGGAGTGCACGGGTGTGCGTACCCGAGGTGCCCGAGCATCCGTCACTTCACTCCCCTCTCCGTTCGAGGCGACAGAGTCCTACCTTTCTTTCCGTCTACCTCTTACATCCTTTCCAACTTAGCTCTCTGTTCGCGGCGTGGTCCCCGATGGGATGGTTGCGAATACTGATTGGAGTCCCGGGTTCTACCCTGGGACCTGATTTGGTAGTCAAAACCATGCCTATTTCGACTGCGCCTGCACAGAGAGTGTTCCCGGGGCGGGAATTGCATCCTCGCTGTCGGTAGGTCTTGCTGGGCCGGCTACGACTTCAGGCGACTCTGCTTTTTCTGGAGTGTCGTCTGGTAGTCGTACCCACGCCTGACTAGCACGCGACGGGGATGCGAGTCCCGTCCGGAATTGGCCACGGACCTGTCGCTCCCGGCCCTGGTTCTGTCCATGGTCGGGGGCGATCCTGGATGGACGGCCGTCGCCTCCTTTTGCGAGGCAGTAGTGTCTGCAAGGGAGGCGGCGGAACGGGAGCGGGAGTCCGCCACCGCACTCCCCTCCCGCCAACGTAGGCCGCGTCGTCAGCGCCGGAGGGCGGGCAACGATCTTCGGCCGCCGTAGAAAGCGGCCGCGGGTGGCCCCTCGGGGGAGGATCCGCCGCCCGCACTATTGCCGTGAGGGAGAAGGCCGCGTGCTGTTCCGCAGCCCCCCTCAACTCCTAGAGTTGTTACAAGAGAGCGCCGGGGGGACGAAACCCTGACCCCCTGGCGCCAGCACTTTAGAAGGGGCCCGCTTTAAGACAAAGCGTGGGCCAGCGCCGGCCCGGGCCACGAGATCGGCAGGCCATATATCCGTGGGCCCGGGCGTAGGCGATAGGAGAACAGCGGGGTTTTTTAGTGGGTAGTCGGATGGTCGAACATCTTTTCCGGAGTCCCTTATATCCCTCGGTCCCCCCGGGCCGGGGGAACCCGTGAACAGAGGTTTTTCCCCGAGACCGAAAAAAAATAGAAGGGTTTAATTTTTAATTTTTTGTTAAATACCCGTGCGAAGCTGGGACGGGCTGCTAGTATATTATAAATATGAAAGTAAGTTTGTTTGTTACGCTTTCACGCGAAAACTACTTAACTGACCATCATGAAACTTTGTACACATATTCTTGGAGGTATTAGAAGTATTGTAGGATATTTTTTATTAAAAAAAATACGAAATTTTATTACCCTTTCTCATTTTGTTTCGATTTAATTTTGCCTGTTAATCGCCCAACGGAGCGAGCGTGATCGGCTAGTAATTTATAATGTAAAAAAAAAGAATACATACCGATAATTAACCTCAAATCTATAAATGGACTTAAAATAGTTTTATACCATATGATACCAAATGGCAACACTGCCGTTTTACATTGCGCAATAGTTTCCGAATTACGTTTCTATGCACTTTATAGATTTTTGAATATTTGAGAGACTACTGTGAACATAGTCACGCGTTTTCACAGAACACAGATTAACACGGAACACTTGAGAGACAGTTATTTGCTAACTTCATTATGTAAAATTTTACTTTCATAATTTATCCAAACGCCTCATGAGCTAAACACAAAATTGCTACTAAAATGAGGTAATTCACGATATAAAGAGGTGGGGGTACAGTTTAGCATGTTTCAGAAGTAACACTTGCCCCGACTCGTGAATAGATCTTCACCATTATTGCTCTATGATAACGCAACACCTCACACTGCACGAGAAACCGCTGTAACTCTACAGGAGCTGCAGTTAGAAAACATACGTCATCCACCGTACTCACCAGTGTTTGCTCCAACGGAACATAATTTTTTCGTGATTTGGACAATTTTCTACGTTATAAAAAATGTTCTTTCCAGGAAGTAGTACAAAATACTTTCATACAGTTTGTCGAATCTAGATCCCCAGAGTTCTATCCTAAAGGCACAAATTAACTTACGTTTAGATAGCAGCAATGTATAGATAATGAGGGTAAATATTTTGATTAAATAAATATTTTACATCTTAGCAAAAAAAAAATTCAGTACAAATCGGCAATTTCATACTTTACCCCCAATATTAAAATATTGCCATGTATTGTAACGCTCAGCTTTAATTAATTTATGAAATATGAAGGAACCTTTGAAGAGCCGCCCATCGTGGACCACATCACCGCAGACGTATCGCCGCAACACTCATTTGGAATAACACAAGGCACAATTGGTAATCCACCACAAATGGCCGTCTAAATTGTTTCTACGACCCCAAGCGTTGATACAATGTTGTATTCATCACATACTCGTGCAATAAACGAAATTTCGGAATGTATTTGAATGAATATATATCGGTTGTATGCAATCTGAGAAGGGCTTATATAATTTTGTCACTTTTAAATTCAGACATCTTCACACATATACTGTGCATCTCACGCGATTCATTATTTGTAATCATTAATATACTTTTCTTTTGAAAATAAATAGTATAAATTATACATAAACACGCAGACTCAAGGCGGGAATTATACCCGTAACGCCCGTTTCTACTTGCAAAAGCCGTTCCGTTACTCATATCGTATTTACTTCACTACATAATAAATATAAAACAAAGTCGCTTCCCGCTGTCTGTCTGTCCATATTAGATCTTTAAAACTACGCAACGAATTTTGATGCGGTTTTTTTTAGTAGATAGAATGATTCAAGAGGTTTATAATACATACATATTATTGTACAGAAAAGCCGAAAAATTCAAAGATTTGTAACGTGATGTCGTAACAAAAATATTTTTGTAAATCGCAAACGCTGGCTAAATCTTACGAGATAGATCAAATTAATGTATTACGGAATTGTATATCTTAAAAATATCGATAGAAAAGTCTGCGATTGCTGAACCCATTTTGATGAATTTCGGAATAGAGATAGAGTGAACGTTGAAAAAGGGCATAAGCTACTTTTATTATTGTTTTTTATTTACTTATATGGCAGAACAACGTTTACCGGGTCAGCTATTATATTATATAATTTGTATATTTATCATATAGGTAATTTCTCTCCGTGCAGGTGCGGATTAAGAATACTAACCTCTGCGGCTGGGGTCGGTCTGTCGTAAAAAGTGACAAAACAACCCACCCTAGCTACGTGGTTAGCTACGCAGTAGGGCTCCAAGCCCGTCTTGATTTGTGTTGGGTTCCGGCATTAGTGACCCATATTCCTGTACCCCTATAGGACAGCAGCGTGTTCGTGGTTCCCCTAGCGTCGCAAATATCCATAGGCGACGGTAACTGCTTACTATTAAGTGGGCCGTCAGCATATCTGGTGTCCCTCAGCAATAAAAAAAATCTAAATATCTTATGACGGTTTCATACAGAGTTTGCGCTTATTTTTTGCAAAATTGGAAAAATCTCAAACCTTCTTGCTGCTGTTCTCGTGTCATTTCCTAGAAGAAAAAAGGACAACATATCTGCTACGCTTGTCCGAATTTATTTAATGATGTATTTCTTCATCATCAGTGTGATGCGAATAGGCGAAGTAAATTGCCTCAACGGTGCACGCTATTGTAGGGTTCGAATCAGTAACGTCGAGGTAAGTCTTGTAATGAGTATGTATTACTTTACCACCACGCTTTTAAAATAAAATAAAATAAAATAAGTATTGATCCAGTATAATATTATAGTAAACTTAAATATAGTAGTGAATGCAGGAAACATGGTGAATGGAGCTTTGCACTCCTTTATGAACAGTCGGAAAGTGTCTAACAAGGCTCGTCTGGCTGTGCATGTAGCTGTGTTGGTTCCAACACTCATGTACGGGAGTGAAAGTTAGATATGGCAGAAGAAACATGAAAGCAGAATAAATGCAGTTGAGATGAGAGCGTTAAGAAGTATGATAAGAGTCAAACTGAGTGACAGGATAAGAAATAGTGAGATAAGGAAACGTTGTGGTCTGAAAGAATATGTAGTGACAAAAATTGAGAAAGTTATGCTGAGATAGATGGTTTGGCCATGTTGAGAGAATGAATGAAGAACGATTGACGAAAAAAGTGTATAAGGCGAGTGTGAATGGAAGTGTTGGAAGGGGTAGACCTAGGCGGACGTTTCGAGACCAGATCAGGGACGTCTTGAAAAAAGGCCAGGTCAAGAGTACCCTAAACCGAAGGGCATGTATGAAGGGAATAATGAAAGTGGACGAAGCGAAACAAGTATGTAAGGATCGTAGCAAGTGGAAAGAAGTGGTCTCTGCCTACCCCTACGGGAAAGAGGCGTGATTATATGTATGTATGTACTTAAATATTCGCTCGACTTGCTTAAGAGCACCGTTCAAAGCTCGGCTTTTAACATAAAGGTAATTAACGTCAAATTAAGTCAGAGCCGACATTCTTAAGAAGTCGGGGCAATAATATGTTTGTTTTACGATGTCTCTTACATATTATATATTCTTTGGCTGTTAATAGTAATGAAAATTATTTTTTAAATACATATTACCAAATTTAGATAAATATATTTTATGTAAATTATTTTATTAAATAAAGTTTGCAAAGAGGTCTACACGATCAAAATAAAATTTGATGGTTTGTGTAAAATATGATGGAAAGTGAGAATGTTGAGATAATGGTTAACAGGGTGAAAGGAAGATATGTTGTGCCGACCCCAGATGGTTGGGCTAAAGGTAGAAGGTAGAAGAAGAAATTAATAAGAGTTAATAGTCATTTACGATGAAATAGCTGCTAAGAAGTAACAGAAATGTTCATAATGGTTGATATACACTCTTAAAATTGCTTAAAAGTATTAAGCTTATTGATGTAGCACATTACTCAAACATGAGTGTTGACATGATATACTTATCAATTGAATTACGGTATAATTTACATAATTATATGAAACAAAAATTTGCATACATAAAAATGTTGTTGTAATTACCTATACAAACTACTAGCTGCGTGGGGATCGAACCCATAGAAAAGCTCATACAAAACGGACACAATCACTGAACCAGCCTTATCGTCAATCAATCAAATCGCCTCAGGATACAAATTTTTTTTCATAAATATAAAACAAAACTTTCGAAATGCAAACGAGCTACCATACTTATTCTAAATTTACTGGATTCGCTTAGAAAAGGGCAACAAATATACCTTATCTGCTCAATTTTCTGGAAACCACATTTATGGAAGTAAAATTTACATTTTTAATATTTAAAGACAACCGTATATCTGACTCATTTAAGACAATTTCCATTTTACAACAATATATATAAGTCATAAATTATATTACTATTGCCTCTGACATACAACCTTTATGACATAATATGATTTAATTTTTAATTTGCATACCAATTATGTCACTTATGGCGAAGCAAAAAAGTATGGAATAAACTAAGCTATTAATAAGTTTCTTTAGATAGTTAAAAATCTAGTTTCGGTACAACTTGACGCAGGACCGGTTTTTGGTCTTGACATTCTTGATGACGAGAAAATTATGAATATGATTATTACATAAATGTCAAATTGATAAACCAACGTCTGGATATTATTTAATGAAAATATATGTAAATAGTTTTAATTTGGGAGATGTGAACTGCACATGCATTTCATCATTATACCAGAAAAGACAAAAAATAGACAAGTGTGGTATGGCCATATAATAAGGACAGAATGCCACCTGACATGGAAGATGATAAAAAAGGGAGGGAATAAAAAAACATTGGAGTGGAAAATAGATGGATTGCGTAAAAAATCATATAATAACGAAATTTAAAAATGTAAACCGAGGAGAGCGGAAGTAGAGAACGTGTTGCGCTGACTCCATATAAAGGGATACGGGCAAGAATAAGAAGACCAGGTGTTGTCAATTGTAGGCACCGACATTAAAAAGTGCACGCTATATATTAGATCAGGGCTTCTTAAACTATGGGTCGCGACCCCAGATGGAGTCGCGTAGCAAAATTCTGCGGTCGCGAGAGATTTTAATGTCAAATATTTATTTGCGGAATATTTACGATCCAATGTACAAGTGTGATACCTTTATAGAAAGGGTTTTAAAAGTACTATGTTACACAGTAATTGTTTTTTTTGTGTATTGTATGATATGTAGAACAAAAAAATCTGTAAAACGAAAGTGATTTCGTTATTTAAGTGATGTCGAATATTAGTCTACTTATGTATTGTATTACTTTAATTGTAGGCCTAACTGTAGTATTTGCGCATCTGGGACATGTAAAGTTTATCTAGAATTACGGCTCGCGCCGCCAGTTCTTTGTACAAAATTAAACGGCTGTAGATAAATTATTTTGTATGAAGAGTTGTACTGTTTTATTTTTTAGCCTAATGTAATAATAACGTAATAATAGTCTTTGTAATTTACAATAAAAAACCCTATGTCATCGATTTAATTTTTGAATTATGATCGTATAAACACAAGTGGTGCTCAAATACGCGCTACCTCTGTGTTCAGCGTATCGTAATTCTACACCATAATTATGATGTATATGTATATTGTTACCTAATAAATAAATCATCAAAAAATATCAATTTATTTTTCTTTTATATTTGTATGGGGTTGTCAAGAAACTCGCAATCATAAATGGGGTCGTGAATGACAAAAGTTTAAGAAGCCCTGTATTAGATGATACTCCAGAGACTCTGGACACTAAAGCAGAAAAGTAATATGCAACCATCATCATCATGCGCTGATGATAATGGTGATGTTGATCTACATGTTTAGATAGGATCCTTAATAAAGTATGCAATATATGCATCAAGTAGGCTTAGATATACAAATACATAATGTTAGTTATACTCGATGTCACAAACATTAAATATTTAGTAGATAGTTGTTTAAATAAATACAATCATAAACAAAACGGATTCTCATTTTTATAAATGAATAATTATTTATCCATTTAATTAATAAAAAGATAAAATAGTAGTTTCACGAATAAACGGGATGTAAGTGATCAACTATCGGAAAACATGTCTATGCAGCAAGTTGCTGGCTGTATTTATTAAAATCATTATCGTAAAACGCTATATTAAAATCTGTCAATACTTTGACCTTTTCGTGTCAAATCGTTTTGTGTAAATTATTTCTGAGTTCATTACTTAAACCCAGTTGAGCTTTCAATTTAGGACACGAGGGCGATTGATGTTGCTAGAGAATGTAACTAGTGGTTCATATAACTAACTCCACGTATCGAATCCTGCCTCCTGGCGCACGGCATGGAAGATGCTCAAGCTGACGTAGGGGACGGGCCGTCATACCCGCCTAAGCCACGAGATTGGAAGGCCTATTGTCCATTGCCCCAGGTACTAAGCCATAAGAGAAAAAGCAGTGATTTTCGTGGGTACTGTCACGGGGTTCCCAATACCAACAGATTTCGAGGGGACACTCAGGGAGGACTCGTAAAAATGATTTTCCTCAAAGATAGGGTGAAACTGCAGCGTGAAGGTTTTCATCGTTACTCCTACGTAACAATCATATTCTTGCAAATTTGCTAGGCGATCAAACAAACTATTAGTTCTATCGCTAACTATAAATATTTTCTATTTCTTGCAGGTATATACCCCGATCGCTAAAGGCATAAAACAATTTTGTACATTTACGAACATCCGTAAGTAATCGTTCTATACTGATTCCGGGACCACACGAGCGATTTCTCACCTCATATAACGAATAGTAAAAACATTGGGTAATAAAAAGTTATAGGCTGTAAAAAGGCGTGAGCAATGTGTCATTCCTGTCAAAATGCAACAAATATAGGGGGCGGTGCCGGACCTATCGATAAACTAGATCACTTACACAACACTATTCATATGTAAAACATTATTTAATGATACATGAGTACATTTGTCTATTTAAAGATATTAAAAACTGCAAAAATAAAGGAAAAAAGCAACCTGAACCAACGTAAGAATTAGTAATAGAAGACTCTAAATAGCAGATAGATTCTCTTTAACTTGTATTATATCATTAGGTTAAGTTGGTGAAAATAAAGTATTATCTATCTATATATCTATAGATGTACACTTAATTACTGGATTAAAAGTCGTAAAACAAGGGCGGCTTGTAGCTTGGCTCAGCTGTGAGGCAGGCATTTGCATCCATATTTTAGCGAAAACCAGGTTACGATTCGGTGAAATAACAAGACTGTTTTTAGTGTGACACATCTCAATTTCATTCGAGGAGCCTGTAAACGTGACGTCAAGGTTAATTTGGATACATCACCAAAAGCATTTATATGAAAAAATAAACGAAGAGATAATTTTCTAAGCTATGCAAAGACCTGTATCGCATAGGAGAAACAAACTATTTGCATGGCAAATAATTTGTTCTGCTACGTCTACTTTTATGATGACTACTTGGCGTAACTACTAACGCACTTTTATACACTTACGGAGGTCACGGGTGCAATTTCCGTCTTGCAAGGTGTTTATATATTTATTTACAAAAGGTATATATGTAATATTTTAATTATCGATAGACCACACACAAGTGCGACTTTGAGACTAGATGAGGCAGTGTAAATTGTCCCAGTGTATTTATTTATTTAATGCTCTCGAAAATTTTATATTTTTTTAAAATATTGTATTCTACATAGAAATTTAATCAACAAACACGATAGACCTCTTACATATCCAGTCGTGTCGTGTAAATAATTATAATTCAACATATGTTTTGAATCCGTACAACACGTGGGCGATGAATATAATTAACCTTTTATAATTTAATATCTAGACCTATCCATCAAAATGTGCTTAGCCGCAATCATATCTAAACGGTCAATGCATAGTAATGAGATGTGTCATCTTAAATCGATTAGTTTATGTTAAATATTTATTTCATTGTCGATATACTTAAATGATATTAGCTGAAGCTCTGTTTACAATTAATGTTACAATGATACAATTTTGTAGTGCAAGTTGTATTGGAACCCTAAATCAAATCAAATTTTATTTACACGAAACATGATTTCAATAAGATTTTCGGAATAAGCTTGAGTACATGTTTCATCAATCTGGCATGTAAAATATACATATAAAAACTTTCTCATTTCATTATTACATATATTCTTAATTAAATTTAATATGTCATAATAAAATCCTCGATTGGGATACATCGATAATGATTTCCCATAACGACCCATATTGTATTGTATCGTAAGCTTGATTTGCAAGTGATTTTTACGAGGTTTAAATGCTATTCGCACAGCTCGCTGCTTGGAGAAACGCGCAGCAGGGTATTTACGACCATGCGACGTGTCCATGTACCCTCACTCTTGACTAAGAGATGTATTTGCTGTATGATGTATATGTAAGATGTATGTGTAGCATCTAAAACAAATTTTATATTCATTCGTAGATCTGGAATGCCGGGAGAGCAGGACGTAACGTAAACTAGACCTGTTCAACACAACTCACCTGTTATCTGCTAGACTTTTTTTATTTCTGAAATACAGCACACAGGCTGATGACCTACTTACAAGTAAGAAGCTTCTGTCGCGTATGGATCTTAGCAGCGCTACACCGCGGACACAGTACTGTCCACATAGGAGTACTGGAACATGGATCACTAATTCCGAAACACAACGCAAGGTTATTATGACGGCAAACTTATAGACCAGGGATGGTTGTCATCCAGATAGGCTTGGGGCTCTACCACCTAGCAACCTTGCTAAATAAGAGACGAAAATACGAAATAATTTCCTTTCAAAGCCAGACGACAATAACTTTTAGCCATATCTGTTTAATTTACTATCAAAAAATCAAAATTTTATACCACCATATTATATCAATATAAAATCACAAGAATTATTGAGTCATAGGTTTACCATCGTTTCCGAAAAATTGCTGAAAAGAGGAGATTTTCTAGTGACGCTTGTATCTGTAATTTTATTATATGTTAATCATTAAAAATATTAATCATGTTTTGATTAAATTGGGCGGGCCACATTATTACCAATATGTGTGATTAATTGATCATTAATATATTCTTGCAGAATATCCAAAAAAATTAAGTGTCATCTATGGATGCCGAAGTATACAATGCACACTGGCTCCACCTTGTAGTTGCTCTCATCTGTGGACGCTGGACTCCAAAAAAAATTAAGCATATAATGACGTAAAAGTGTAGTACAAACTATCTTGGCCGCATCTCAATAAACTTAGTGTATGCCCCTAGAATCGAAGCTGGACAGAAAAGTACGGAACCTGAATTTGTGACGTTAAATTGGAGAGTCCTGCAGTGGACAAAGAGTGACCGACGGGCATGCAATATAATCTAAGTCCGATATTTAGTTTTTATAGAATAAATTAGTGATCTATAAGAATTAGTAGTATATAAAATTATTTGATTTATAAATTGGTGAAACGACAATGTTTTTTTTATAAACGAATTGTATTGTGTAAGTTAATATATTAAATATATTATCCATTTTTATGTACTGCGATGAATATATACATAATTAATATCTTTGTGCCCGAGGATATAATATATATTTTTAATCTTAATTTATTAGTCATATTTAATATGGGAAATATCCATTCATATATGTGAATTCCGATTCTATTTTCGAGTACAAATCTTACGTAGTTTTTTACCCAAAACGTGAATAGTAAAGAAATTTGTGTAAAGCCGATGCACCAACCTGTACACCACATTAACAATATACGTAACTTCTAATCCACTTAGGTAGGTCGCCTATACAATTTCGTTTGTGTCAATCTTCAAACATAATATAAATTTGTAATTATTAAACATCTCATTATTCAAGCTCATTTGTTTAATAAAATAAATATATAATAGCCCAATAACCCACAACATCTCACTGCTAGGTTCTGGCCTCCTCTAGAGGGAATAGGGTAGTAGATGGTAGTATACCCGAACTTGTCCAAGACAAATTGGTGGGTTACATACACATACTCGGTATATTTTCTCACGATGTTACATTTTTTATTGATATGGATTGGCAGGCAGGCTAAAGACTTAATAGCAAGTTACCATCACCGTATTCTTAATACGTAGGAAACTGGTAATATTTTTATAATATGCACAGCGTGAAAAACTGCCCAAATAATGCATACCATCGTGGGGTGAACTCGTGACCTAGTCTTTGAGTGCCTTTTGGCTGAAGCTCCTAAATATGTAATAGTAATAAGTACTAAGTAATAAGTACTTATATATGTCACTGACTAACACACACCGAAACTTTCGAGGAAAGCACATCTTTTGTCTTTCGTGACATTTTTTATATCTGGAAGCATAAGAAAACGGTGGAATATTTATGACTAAATTCAAATTCTTTATTTTAATTTATTTTAACTACTACCTACTTAATTTAATTACTATTTACCAAACAAATGTGTGTAATATTATAAAAAAAGTGTCTTGTTGTCTCTATTTTAAGATATTTTCATATTTGTTATATTAATAATCTTGGAGAAGCCAGAATAACTATTTTAAAAATTATATAGAAAAGAATTAAAACATTCTCCACAAATCTACATGATATTATAACTACTTTCCACCACCCGTGCATAACAATGTCCAGTGGAGTGCTTGCAGACGAGTGTAGTGCTATTCAATACGATACCACTTGAACAAATGTTTATTGGCCTATTGATACGCTCTTAAGAGAACCAGTTTAAACAGACCTCTGAAAATAGTTTTACAAAATAACTATTATTAATTTAGGTATAAATTTTATCCGTGCAGGGGCGGAGAAAGAATACTAACCTCTGCGGCCAGGATCGGCCTGTCGTAAAAGGCGACAAAACAACCAAACCGAGCTATGGTAGGGCCACAAGCCCGTCTGGATGGTGACCACCTTTGATCTTAAGTAGTATCATTATAACTTTGTGTTGTGTTCCGGCATTAGTGGCCCAAGTTCCTGTACCCATAAGGAACAGCAGTGTCCTAATAGTAACTGCAAAATTGTAAGTAGGCCGTCAGCCTGTCTACTCTCCTACAGCACACAGACAGTAAAATTAAATGACTCTCCCTTTTCTTTTATAAGTAAAAGAGAACAGAGAGATGGAAAACATAATACTCTAGATATTTTTATTGAGAGTTTATGCATGTTTAGTGCACAAATAAAGACTTGAAATTAGGTATCCAGTAGCTTATTGTTATGACCCTTGGAGACCAACCCAGAGGTCATGAGTTTGGACCTCACGATAGCAGCCCCGTTTAACTAGTTTTAACCAATATGCATCTATACAAATAAATAAAATTGGAGGGTCTGTTTGTAATATTAAAATAACCGCTTTTTACTAAGTGCATTCGGATGTATACACGGTACATATACCAAAACAACATTTTTTACAATTTTTGTCCGTCTGTCTGTCTGTCCATCTGTCTGTTTGTTCCGGCTAATCTCTGAAATGGCTGCACCGATTTTGACGGGACTTTCACTGGCAGATGTATCAAGTAGTAACTTAGGCTATTTTTATTTTAGAAAAAAAATAGTTTTTGTTAAAAATGATAAGTTTCGGAAATTATATAGCCAATTTAAGTTGACCTCAGATTTCTATCATCAATCATATGAAATAGGGTTTAGCTTAGGCTGGACTTTGTAGGTTCGAATGTACGTATTCCGGAGGCGCATGGCGTAACAGTTGCATTCGATAATACTGACTGTTTGCATATTTCATTTATATTTTAGGGTTTATAGGGTTTGTAATCGAAAATAAACCATAAGATATATCCAAAAAATTCTGCCCAAAGTCATTATTCCACGCGGACGGAGTCGCGGGCACAGCTAGTATTGTAATATTATTACCACATATCGATAAAGGAAAATATCCTGAGGAAACCCGTATACCGACACCACTGCTAATAAAGGTGTAACTCACCAAACCGCCTTGAAAACTAACCCCTGCGGCCGGAGTCGGCCTATTGTAAAAGGCGCCAAAACAACTACGACCCTACATGGTAGGGATCCAAGGCCGTGTGAATGGCAACCACCCTTGGTCTATAAGTATGCCGCCATAATAACCTTCTATTTTGTTTCACTATTAGTGACCTAAGTTCCTGCACCCGTTTGGGATGGGATGTTCGTGGTGCCATTAGCGTCGCAAACATCTATAGGCGACGGCAAATGCTTACTATAAAGTAGGCCGTCAGCCTGTCTGCGGTGCTTCAGCAGTAAAAAAAGAACATGTATGGTGAGTATACTGCCGGCTACCCTATGGAGAGGCTATAAAAAACCATTTATGAAAGGGAGAACTATTCTTTTAATTTTACTACAGAAATTATTTAATTGTACTCGTGATCGTAAATATATCATTTTGTACTGGCCGGTGTTAGTGTTGTGCCATATACATAATCGAAAACCGCCAAAAAAACCCGAAACAAAAACCACGAAATTGTTCTTTTGACAACGTTACGCGCCGTGAATATTAATACAGGCAAGTTTGTTTGTTTGTACGTTTATTGAAGTGTTAATAGTAGTCTTAGCACGTACTTTGATATGAATTATTGAATAGGCCATATTCTAACAGTGACATAAGAGGAATGTTAGTTATTCAAATCATATAGACCGGTTTTTTGGGGAATAGTTTAGACTTGACATCAAAGTAGCAGTATTATAGTTTATTTTTAAATAATATATTTCATTCCTCGGGACTTTTATTTATAAATTAATATATATTATTACTATTTGGAGCTTGAGATTGTAAAATCATTGGAACATCACTATTTTTAACAATGATGCCAATCAATGACAAATCATAAACTGAGTAACTCTATGATCCTGAAATAAAAATCAAATCCTGTATTTCCTAAACTGCATCTTAGCTAGAAGACGGACCAATTGGCCGCCTTTATAGCCTAAGTAATATAACGGGGGGCTACATTCTGCTGTTGAAAGAATACTAACCTCTACGGCCGGGGTCGTCCTGTCGTAAAAGACACAAAACAACCCACCCTAGCTACGTGGATGGCGACCACCTTTGGTCTTAAGTATGCCGCCATAATAACCTTGTGTTGTGTTTCGACATTAGTGACCAAAGTTCCTGTACCCTTATGCGACAGCAGCGTGTTTGCGTTGCCACTGGATTTGCAAACACCTATACGCGACGGTAACTGCTAAATTCTAAGCGGGTCAGCCTGTTTGCTGTCCTACAGCAATAAAAAAAATACTAGTAGATATACTCACTAAAACCAACTCGGTTTTCTTTCGCTCACTTTAACCACAGGGGGAACTGTACGAGACGAGAGTATCGCTGTGACCCCTACTGGCACCGGCCCGTTTTCACAGGCCTCTTAAAAATAAATTAGGATACTACCCCATCACTTATAGGTATTGAGAGAGCAATGGAAGTAAACTGTCCAATTTGGTCTTTTGGAGCTGAAAATGTGTTCGGTTTCGTTAAAGTCAAATTTAATCATATCATTTTCATTTTTTCTTAACCCTTTATAATAAAGAAAAGGACACGTGATCAAAAGGTATTGTCGCAAACCGAATGCTGAAATTTTAATACTGAGGTACACCAGTTAGGCTGAGGGCTCACTTAATAGTAAGCAGTTATCGTCGCCTATGTCCAGAACACAACACAATATTATTATAGCGGCGCACTCATAAAGCAAGGGTGGTTTGCCATTCAGAAGGGTTTGAGTCTCTACCACGTTTAGTAGCCTGTCACGTCAGGTCGACCCCGTTCACAGGATTTAGTATTCTTACTCTGCCCCCGTACGGAGAAAAAGTTTACCTTATTAGAAAAAAAGTAAAATTGTAGATTGAACTAGGCCTTTTATAATTTTATTATAATATTTCAAATAACCATGACGATTAATGTTAACGATTTAACACTTATTTACACTGAACCACGATCGATTGTTCGAGAAATTATAAAAGTATCGATACAATCGCTTATTTTATTCGATTTCTACTTAACGCGCTTCACTGGTCCGAAAACAATAGATTTTGACGTAAAAAAGCGCACGCATGGCTTTCGGGGTATCAGATTTAGCGAACAATTTGGCGAGTATCGTATGATCTTTTGAGGTATATTGGTTTGTTATACCTGGTCAGACCACCAATGGAGATATATATGGAGGTTAATAGTTATATGTATAATAATTATTTGATTATAAATACAGTAGAACCTCTGTAAGTTGAATTTCAGGGGAGACGCGAAAAAATTCGATTTATAGTTTTCGACCTAAGGAGGATTTCGACTTAAGCGAATTTTGTAAGGAAACATTCCACTTGTAGAGGTTTGTCAACTAATGTTGAATTAGAGAGGTGAACTAAATAAAAATCCTAGTTATAAGTTTGCTTGGAGGGACTCACTAATTATTTCGAGTAACGGAGGTTTAGGGGGTTAAAGGGAAGCGAACAATAATTTTTCGAGTGAGGGAGGTTTTCGACTTAAAGAGGTTCTACTGTATATACTTTGTCAACGTACACACAACGTAAACAGTTTTAAAGTATACTGCAGAGCTCTACTGTTATAGGTTAGTCTAGTTAGCTAGTATACTTACTACTTACATAGGTTTTTATTTGTAAATAAATATGGCATACTCCTAAACCAGTCTTGAGACGAGAATCATATCCGTAACCATAACTTTAAAAAAGTAGAAACTATCTCACATACAATATTAAATATAAGGGCTAATAACATATTTAAACATAAAGGCCTGGTACGTAGCATTTACGTTTATGTCGCTACCAGTGGAGATAATTCGTAAAGGGCTAGTGACATTGCTACGTTGAAAGGTCTTCTTCATCGTAGAACGGAATATATATCAATCTAACATGACGACCTCGGTGGCGTAACGGATAACGCACGTCGGTACGCTCGCGGAGGTCACGGGTTCGATTCCCGTCTCGCGTCTGGGTGTTTGTGTATAATATGTATTTATTTACAAAAAAAAAAAGTATATAAGTAGTATATCACTTGTCTAGGGCCCATAACACAAGTGCTACTTAGTTTGGGACTAGATGACGCTGTGTGAATTGTTACAAAATATTTATTTATTTATTTATTTAACAAAAAGAACTGATAAAATAAATTCAATATAATCAAACATTCGTCTACTAAATCAACATAGATAATAGATTTCAGATAACTAAATAAATTTTCCATGTCTGATGAAGGAGATTGGTCCACCGCGTTAGGAACTCCCGCATTCGCGGCAGTCTTCATGTCCGTGACATTGCAGATAAATTGCAGGAGTGTCGGCTCCGTTGGTACGGCCATGTTTTACGGGAACCGGATGCTTACATGGGAAACAAATGTAAGGCCATGCCGCCTCCGCCGGGCCCCGGCAGGAGGGGTAGACCCAAAAAGTGCTGGCTGGCGTCGTAAGGAGTGATATGCGTGCCAATGGGCTCACTACCAGGGATGCTGAAGATCGCGCGAAGTGGAGTAGAAAAAGCCGGAAAGCGGACCCCAGGCACCGAACCGAAAGTTTGGGTTGCAACCGGGACATAACGCTGGGATGATGATGCCTCAAAAACCAAAAGGATGTTAATTTTTAATTTAAGAACATACGGCATTGTTGTAACGATGATATAAAAGAAGTTTTATGTTATTCCATTGCAAATTAGTCGTTAAAATATTTCTTATATTCTCAATACCTATATATTCGTTATAATGGAGCCAGATATTTGCATCATTTAACATACTAATTAAAAGATAATAGATTTTAGATAAATTTAATGATGATGATGATATTAAACATCACGGACATGAATTTTATATATTAGAATTGGGTGCAAAGAGTATATAATGACGACTATTTTTACGACTTCCGTGGCGTAACGCCACTCCCGTACGCTTTCGGAGATCACTGGTTCGATTTACGTTTCATCATCCGTTTCATAACACAAATACTAAGCTACTTTGGAACTAGATGGCACTGCGTGAATTGTCCCAGTATATTTATTTATTTATTTTATGGTCATCATGATATCATTTATTCAACTCTTAATGTAAAGAGTATTTTCAGATAAAGAATAGTATGATGCTCTCTGGCTCAACGTTAAAAGGGCCAATATATCGGTACTTACATAGATCTAGATAAAAAAAGTTATAGAGCTTATACCTAAAGATGAATTTTATACAATAGTTATAATATGAATACATAATATTTTACGTAGTTCATTGTGTGTTTCTCCTAATATTATTAAGGATCCACAAATTAATTAAAATTCCCACACTTTAGTTAAATTTAAAGCAATAAGATCAGTCAAACATGAACTAAGCGAGAGAAAATGGTTCTGTAGAATCAATTAATTTATGTTTATAAAAATAAAATTAAACAAAATATAAATAAACAACAGAACATTTTAGATATGTTTTTATCCATGCAGGAGCGGAGAAAGAATACTACCTCTGCGGCCGGGGTCGGCCTGTGGTAAAAGGCGACAAAACAACCAACCTGAGCTGTGGTAGGGCCACAAGCCCGTCTGGATGGTGACCACCTTTGATCTTAAGTATGCCACCATTATAACTTTGTGTTGTGTTCCGGCATTAGTGACTCAAGTTCCTGTACCTTTATGGGACAGCAGCGTGTTTGCGAAACACCCATCGGCGACGATAACTGCTAAATTCTAAGTGAGCCATCAGCTGTCCTACAGCAATAAAACTGTATTGAAATAGAACTGTCGAATCTAATAATTAAACTACCCGTTTATTTTCTTATCTATTACGAATATGAAATATCTATGGCATGAAAATGATGTTCCAGACAATAAAATTTTAACTGCAATTGTACATAAATTTAGAAAATTATAGCCTGGAAACAAATACATGCACTTTTTAGAATTTAAAATGCAATTATGCCCCTAATAAAATCATAATTAGCTTTGTAAATATACGATACCATGTTATAAAATATAAATATTTAATATACCATTATTTTATTTAATACAACCTCTTAAAAATACAATTATACTAATCTACATTAAGATCATATTATCAATACGTACTTAGGTGACAGTCAAGTGAATCATACGATAAGATATTTTAGGTTAGACTCGATCTAACCTAAAATATCGGATTTAATTCCCATTTACAGAGGGGGAAGAAAAACATCGTCAGTAAATCTGCACATCCAAACCGAAACCCGGCCCAATATTTGACATTTCAAATGTTATTTTATATTAATTCCTAAACCTTTTTATTATAAACGATACAATAAACGATATTGATATTTCAAATATATAACAATTGTCCACGGAACTCTAAAAAAATGAAAAAAGGCCCTCAAAGCCCTGACTCACGGGGTACGTGCCTCGAATACAATATCAGCTTGTTTTTGTGTTGTCAGTTTGTGATTTCGTGTCAAAATAGCTTTTGTTCCTTATTCTGCCTGTTGTTGTACACTTTACCTTACGAAAGTGATATTATCTCGGTCCTTACCTGTGAAAAGAAACATATTTTATTAATAATCGCTTGTGAAATATGATTTATTTATTAAATAATGAAAAAAAGATCTATAATGTGAAAAGAGAGGCGTGCGAGTTATATTTTGATACTTCAATCTTTATAATTCGAGCTTTCAATTTTAAAACTATTTTCCTAAAAAGTTTTTAAAGGCTTAATAATAATACACAATAACAATTCAAAACGGTCCCTCGAGGGAAGGAAATGTATGACTCGTATTTTAAGCACAGATTGGTTACACAAACCGCTCATCTCGGTGCGCTGGTTTCCTTATTCCTCACCATCAGCACGTTGACATAAAGTTCGTCATAGCAGGAAATGAGGATGCGCTTTTTAACTGACACTATAATGTATAACCATTTGCATGTGTCCGTTGAAAATATTCACTTAATTTTATTGTAAACTTTTTTAGTCTTGTATGCCCAGTTAGAAATGTTGATTAATTGACTAAAGATATATTGAAACATTTAAACCAGAAATCATAGTTTGATACAAATTGTTTCATTTAAATCTTAAATAGATTTTAGGTATTTTTTTAAAATTTAATTACACAAATAAATAATAATTAAATATACTGAGAAAATACATCACACATCACATCACACCAAATCACAATACACACCATCGACAGAATGAGACAAATATAGCGGTAAATGAGATAAAAATGTCAGGTCAGTTTAGGATAATTATTAGGCCTAGGTATTTTTTTTTAATATTTTTAGCAAACTCAAAAATATTTTTTATTAATATTACATTACAAGTTAAAAATATTAAATTTCATATATAAGAGTATGAAAACTACGAAAGCCCGAACAAATAGAAGACTAAGATTATATCAAATTAATTAACATTAACACTGTATAGGTACTTGTATTCTATCTCATTCTCTTGCAGGCTAAATCTTGTTTATGAATATGTTTGTCTCTTTTTGGTGTCGCTTTTTTGTTTAATTTTAAAACACACCGGTGCTAAAGAAGTTTCACTTCAATAAAAATTATTAAATTTATAAACTCTGTTGTAATAGTGAGCTAGCTGTCTGGTAGGAAAGGGGTAAGAAGGCCGTACTGTATGCTAAGACCCGTTCGTCGAGTAGAGCGGAGTAATTTTTCAGTGAAGGTGGCAAAACTCCAAGAATGTTTACCAAGGTCTATTTCATACTTCGGATCTTATCTTATTTCGGGGCCGAGAGTTATCTCGGACACTTCGACCCAATGGAATCTTTTGTGTTCCCCTAGATAGCAATCACTCCTCTCCAATCTCATTGAAGATTTGCTTCATGAGCCTAACAATGAGATATGGAGATAGGAGCCTGTAGTCTTCCGGTGTCGGATATCCTACCCCCAAAAGATTCATTCGCCTCCTGGCCAATGCATCACATGTACACAGTAGGTGTTCCATGCGTTCTGTATGTTCCCCACACAACCTGCACATAGGTGTCGCGGTTAGACCCATCTTCATGAGCATGTTGTTGGTTCCAAAGTGCCCAGTAAAGGCTCCAAGCAAGTAGCGTATTTGCCCCCTGCTCATGTTCCAGATGGATCCTCGTGCTTTGTACGTGGATCCCAAAAAATTTTTGGAGTGTTCCAGACCGATTCTAGTCAGCCAGTGTTGTTGTTGACTGCGATCTGTAAAATCCCTGAATGTGGCTTTCACGAGGCTAGTCGGAATGCCTACACATGATTCTGGACCCATAAGATAATTAGATGAGCCCTCTCTTGCCAGTTCATCTACCATTTCATTGCCATGAATTCCTTCGTGTCCCGAGACCCACATTAGTCTTACCCTGTTACGCCTTCCAAGCCTATTTAGAGTTTGAATGGCATCCAGGACAAGTCCGGAGTCAACTTTGAAGGAGGCGATGGCCTTTGTCGCAGCTTGACTGTCACTGAGAATATATATAGATTTGCCTTTGGTGCCTCTATCTATGTTCTCCTGAGCACAGCTTATTATGGCATATGTTTCAGCCTGGAATACACTTGCCATTTTTCCCAGCTTTTACTACATTTGTAGTCTTTCGCGTATACTCCCGCCCCTGTACCTGATTCCATTTTGGAACCATCAGTGTACCATACTTCGGATACATGTGATAGTAAAAATTTCTAATATATCGAATAGTTAGGTTCATAGCTTTGATATAACCTATACTTAGAGTAGGTAACACTCAGCATCTGTTACGTCACCGTCTCATCTACGGTGAATTCTCTCAAGCACAGGCGATGTGTGCCACGAACACAGATGGACGTGAATGATAAATACATAAGATACCACTTACTGGGAACTATAGTGGTGTTTGGTCCAAGGTTGAAGCTCGAGCGTGTTGAACACATAAGTATTTTTTTTTTTTTTTTTTTTTTCTCTCACGTTTCCCCTGACGTTTTTGTCAGAGACTTTTAGACTAGTTTTCAATAATCACTACCCTAGATAACAAAACATATCCATACCCATTTATCAAATACATTCCTATATCCATAAAATGCAACATTTATACATATTGTGAGTGAGTTATTTGTTGTTCATGGATTATTATTATTATTTTTACTTATATTATTTAATGCTGTGTTCATATATATTTGATTATATATATACAACATACATTTCTTGGCTATTTGTTTCTATTTACTACTTTTCGTGCTATATAATTACAGAAATCCATGAAATCAGAACGGTGCTTATTACTCATGAGCTCTTTAATATTTTCTTTATCTATTTTAATATTCATTTTACACTCCATACAAAGGCGTTCTCGGCCATAGACAGGACAACTAAAGACCAGATGAGGCACAGTCTCAGGCACTCCCAGCTCACAAGTGCACGAAGGGTCCCCCTTACACTTGAAGCGGTACAAGTACTCTGAGAACCCTCCATGACCCGTAAAAATTTGGGTCTGTAGGCTTGAGATCTCCATTTGCCTTATAACTTTATACGCCCACGCTGCATCCGGGAAGAAGATTCTGGTAGTGGCTGCAGTCTTTCCTTCCACGTATCTCTGGTTCCATTGATCGATTGTTCTCATACGAATAGACCGCTTTACAAATGAAACCGGACACTTATAGTAATTTGGCTTTATGTTATGACAAACTGCTGCTTCTTTTGCTAGTTGATCAGCTCTCTCATTCTCTCCAATGCTTGCGTGGGCTTTAACCCAATATAAAGCCACATCTTTTCCCTCTGCCAGGCATTCTTGAATATTGCGTCTCGCCTCAACTGCCAGGGGGTGAACAGTTTCCCAGTTAATTAGTGTTTGGAGGGCCGAGCGCGAATCACTATATATACCAAAACTATTGGCTGAACTCTCTAGGATTTCCTCTGTAGCTCTACATATAGCCAGTAATTCAGCCTGGTAGACGGTGCAACAAGACTGCAACTTAAATTTTTGGTATTTGGTTTCTGCATCATTATCCCATATAGACAATGATGCTCCTACACTATCTTCAAATTTGCTTCCGTCTGTGAAAATCCGCCATTCTTGTATTCGATTTTCGTTCACCTCGTTTTGGTCTACCAAGCATTTGAATTCCAGTTCTATATGCGAGGCAGGATGAGGAGTTTGTGCATAAGCAGTCATTTTTTCTATCTCATTGTTTCCCAACATGGACTGAGGCACCCCTCTCTTGGTTTCGTACAATATTGCCACCTCCTGAATCTTAAGATCCAAGGGGAGCAATCCTGCCAGCAGTAAAGCTGAATTGAGAGAAACAGTACGATAAGCCCTACAGATCTTTTGAGCGAAACCTCGCTGTACTGTACTCAGTTGCTTGCGCACGCCCAATTTGTTGGTAGCTGGAGCCCAGGCACTAGCTGCATACATGATGACTGGCTCGACTACTACCTCGTATATTATTCTAATAACTTCTGAGTTCAAGCCCCAGCTAAGCTTCGCAGCTCTAGCCAGTTGTTTGTAGATATTCAGTGCTTTAGTACAAACGGTAGTAACATGGGCGTTGAAGGTCATTTTGGCATCCAATATGAGACCCAAGATTTTAATTTGTTGCACCGTGGCCAAACCCACACCCCCCATACTCAGACGTGGTGTGTCATATTTATGCTTCCGCGTAATCGTCATAGCTTTAGTTTTATGTGGCGCAAATTTGAGTTTATTTCTGACACCCCATGCATTCACATAGGAGAGTGTGGCGCCGGCCCGGCACTCTATTTCTAGCGCGTTATCACCGTCAAAAACCAGCACGATGTCATCAGCGAAGGCATGGCAATAAGTTCTCCGTTTTTCCAGGCCCTTAAGGAGTGGATCGAGAAGAAGGTTCCAAAGAATTGGGCCACCTATTGAGCCTTGAACACAGCCCTTTGTAGTAGCTCTGGCTACTTCCTCTCCCGCGTATCTGACTCTAACATATCTTTGTTCAAGATAGCTACACAAGATTTTACGGATATTTAGAGGGCAATCTATTTCAGACAACCGGAGTTTAATCATAGGCCACCAAGCACTATCAAAAGCTCCCTCTATGTCTAGGGATACCAGTGTGATAATTTTCTTCTCCCTAAGTTTAGCACGTATGTGATTTACCAGGTCGTAGAGAGAGTCTTCCGTACTCTTTTGGGGCAAAAATCCATACTGCCTTTTGTTTAGCTGGGGTACAAGGTACCATTTCAGCCGATTAATAATCATCTTTTCCAGGACCTTGCCCATCACTGGCAATAGGCCTATAGGTCTGTAGGCTTTAGGTGTATTGTAATTTTCTTTTCCCGGTTTTCTTAGGACCACTACAGTCGCTTGCTTCCAGATATTAGGGAAATACCCCAGTTCCAGGCATTTATTAACCATTGAGAGACAAAGCTCTGGAGCCCGATATATCGCCTGGGCACAGATATCTGCCGTAAAACCATCTGATCCGGGAGCCTTCTTTGGATTAAAACTAGACACAGCGGTTTTAAGCTCCTTTAACGTAAAAGGCGGGTCATGTTTATCATGGCTACGCTCGATTAGTATTTTGGCTGATAGTCTAATTTGCTTGTGCTCTTCATCGTCATCCTTTTCATCGTCCACCGGAAAGAAAGTGTCAGCCAGTAGTATTGTTGATTCTCTGGGATCCAAAACCCTGTCCTCGCTAATCATCATTTCATCCTCTTTCCGTTTTGTTGTTCGTCCTATCACTCTATATATTCCTTGCCAGACTCCTTCCCTATCCTGTCTTCCACAAAATTCCCTCCAGCTCTTTATTTGGGCTCTCTTTGCTTCTGTTTCGTAGTTTTCTTTTGCTTTCAGATATTCAGTGATAACCTTCTGCCTTCTAACTAGCGCAGCACATCGTATTCTTCTTTTTCTAGTTACAGTCTCTCTCTTTAGCTTGGCGAGCTCCTCAGACCACCATGGCAAGTTAACTTTTTTATTATTTGTTTTAATCTTTGGTATACTAAAATCGCAAGATTCTACTATAATTTCAGTGTACTTTTCTATATTTTCTTCAAGTGTGATTGTGTCTGTAACTTTTTTTATATCCTTAGCATGCATTTGATTTTGTGTAAGAAGGGCATTCATCTTTTTTCCAAATTTTTCCCAATTCGCTTTCTGACTATAGTATATTCTTGTTGTATGTTTAATAATCGATTCTCTTTCCTCTTTTACATTAATTTTAAATAATATTGTATTGTGATCCGAGCTAGTCAGGTCACGATCGACCCGCCAGCTGTCAACCAATTCCAGCATATCCGTGGCACAAGCCGTGATATCCACAAAGCTGGTGAGAATCTTATTGCCCCTAATCGTATCGAAGGTTGGAGTGTCACCAACGTTGAGTACCTGCAAACCAATCTCCTCCAGCACACTTGCGAGCTCGCGACCTCTCTTATCTTCCTTTGGGCTACCCCACCATGTGCTCTTTGCGTTGGAATCTCCGCCTATTATGATCCTCTTTGTTCCCACATTACGCACTATGGTTCTCAGCTGCTCCAGGTACGGTCCAATATCCCTGTCTGGTTCAAAGTAGAATGAGACAACTACTTTGGCTCTGAAACCTTGGCCTATCTTTACGACCACGATATTTTTGGTCGTATATTTGGAACATTTTGTAACTATTAAGTCATTATCAAAGATGATTATGGCTGCTTTGACGTTTCCATGAGTAGTATTATCGGCCTGAAATATTCTTGCTCCATGGTAGTCTCGCATTCTACCCATATTCCCCACATATGGTTCCTGCAGCAGCGCCAAAGTCATTTTTCGTTGGGTAGCCTCAATCATAAGTTCTTGGGTAGCCAATTGTTTTCTTTGCAGGTTGGCTTGGCCTACCAAATACGACTTCCGGTTCATTTGCACGCTGTAGTTACCTGGTGTGCCCTTAGCAATACGCTACAGCCCGTCTTGCCAACGTGTCCCATCGGGCTCTTATTGGGCATTCATTGCTAAATGCGTTGTGCTCAACATCTACTTTTTTCGCACGAGTACAGTTGCAGCACGTCGGTGGGGCCCGAGCCATGTACTCCACGCACGCTGACCTTATATGAGGACCTCCACAGTGGCTGCATTTGATTTGAGTTTCAGTGCAAAGCCTCTTACCATGGCCGAAAGCAAGGCATACTGAACACTGTATTAGTGGCGAACGATCTTCCACATGAAGTGTTTGCAAATCGATACGCACTATGCCTTCATCCGTCATTTGCTTCCAAACCTTGGGCGAAACCCGTAATATGATCCGCTGAGTAAGGGGGTTTCTCCCAGGTAGCTTATATGCTATAGACATTCGCATTTCTTCCTCATCCAAATTCTCAAAGATCCTCCTGTTCTGGTTCCTTAGAGCTTTAAAGATGTCTTCGTCTTTGTGGACTTTCAAAACGCCCGAAATCACAACCAGAGGATCCTTATTCTTAATTTCTTCTACATTAAGGTATTTTTCTTGTCTTTGAATCCTTTCTTTTACCTTTTCTCTATCCGCTTCCGTACGGCATCCAACTATGATTTTTCGATCTTTAGCTTTATGAATCCTTTCAATTTCCACCCCTCCCTCGCTGGCGTTTATCGCTTGCCTCACTTTGTTGAGTACTTCTTCTCCTGAATCTTCCTTATCCTTAGCAGTTATAACAAGCGAGTGCAGTGTTTCTTGAACTGGAACATTCTCAATCAATCTTCCCGCCGCAACGTTAGCATAAGACGTTTTTTCTTTCTTTATCCTATTTTGGTGTTTTTCAATTGAGGATTTTAAAATTTCTAATTGTCTATTTGTAATTTCCAACAAAGTTGTTTGTTCTTCAAGTCTTCTCAAAACTTCTAAATTTCCTTCCTTCCATTCATCATTTGCTCTATTTGTTTCTAGTATTTCGATATGGGCTTCTTGTTCTTCCGTTTGAATCATCTTATTTTCATTTGAGACGGACACTTTATTTCCATTTTTAGTGGCTTCTGTCTCCGCCTCTTGATATAACTGATACAGCCTTTCCACTGTGCTCTCAACTTCCTTTCTTGTCTCAATCTTTATTCTGGCGCTTTTAAGAAGTAGTGTTGCCTTTTGCACACAGGCTTTTGCATCTGAAAGTCTGTCCTTATGTTTAGTCAATGTATTGGGTGATAACCCCTGCCTGCTTGTAATGGATTTTATAGAAGCTTGTACCGTATCAACAGGTTGCCTGCCTGACAATTCTGTTAAAGTGGTTTTCTTTGGTGGAGTAAAGAGCGAAGCTAGTGTTTTGTTTCTTTCGCTAGGTTCCAACTTACTTGACTTCGCGAGTTTCCATTCTCCCGCGCTTTTCTTTACGTTCGTTTCCTCGGTCAAAACTCTGTCAGGATCAGTAATATCTTCCGTCGTATTTTCTGTTGATGCTCCTGGAATTGCCTTTTCTAACTTACCGGGAGTACGGAACATTTTGGGTAAAAATCGTTAATAGTAAATAACGGTATGTATAGGTACCGCTTGTCGAGCACCTGTCAATAGACACCGCTCTGAGTCAATGATAGTTTAATATTAGTTAAATATGAAATATGTAGATAACTTAAATATAAGTTTAGTAATGACCTATATCTATAAAATACTTTTCCACGGTTCTTATAAAAATAATCTTAGTCTAAATATTCGGGCCACCGTAATAGCCGTAGTTAGTTCAGTAAGAGTCAACTAAAGTAAACATATATTATAACATTAGCTTATTTTACAAATAATATAGATAAACTTAGCTTCTATCCTTGATTCAGTGCAAACGGTTTAGATAAATAGTATGTTATTATAGTTCTTTAGTTTTTCAGGAACCAGCAAATGCCTCGTTTGTTTATATTGCTGCTTAAACTGGATTCTAGATCGTAGACGCTCACGTTAGGGGAGAAACAGGATGAAAACAGATTTAGTGCTATAATTTTAATGTTTGTGTTGTTGTAAAACTAGTTGCAGTTGTCTTGTCGCAGGTTCAGATGATTATTTCCGTAGCTCATATAAGTTCATATAAGGATAAGTCCTCCTTAGATACGTCGTTTTTCATTCAATGTCGTCAAAACTTGTATTGGAGCTGTTTGAAAAGTTTTATATTCTTTTCATATTCACTCTGTCAAAGTTTATCAATTTTAACATATATATAATTTTTTTTTTTTTTTTTTTTTTGGCCTTTTATGTAGGTAGGAACGATGTTAATGCTCTCCGCGCTCCGTGTGTTTGTTACTTTGTAGTAGCTGTCAATTAAAAATTTCAAATACTTCCTTTAAATTGCTTTGTATTTAATCACTTTTACACTGATATTATTAATGATATTTCATTACACTTTTTGGTACATAGAACTAATTTACACGTATCAATAACACTATTTTAAAGAATTTAAGAATGCAGAACACACTTAATGCAACCATACGGTTCGGATCTTCCATAACACCTACACACATAAGTATTTACAAGCATATAACTGATTGTTTAGTTTTGATATAATTTTTTTGTTGTTCAATTCAGCCATTTTAATGCGTTTTAACCAACATAAAAAATGACAATCGTTATTGAGATATATTAATTAAAGTTATTTAGTCTGCTATTATCGTAAACGTAAGATCATTGTTAGATGTAGTTTCTGTCTCAATTAATATTCAAACTGCTTTTAGCTTTAACGTATTTTATATTTGCTATAATTTTAAATTAAACACATAAATTGAAAATTGCTAGCTAAAAATATTGTAAACAAAGTGCTTACAATCGAATACGAAGTATTTAGTCTAGTTTGAGTCACATTAACAATAAAATATAACAAATTGAAAAAAAAAATTGGACTTATTTTTTATGTTTAGTAATAACAGATATATGACGTCATATTTTACAAATGCGGCTGTCCACTGACACGGAATGAGGGTACATTGAGTTGGCACACGAATTATGATGAACGTGTAAGATAAATCTCATATACAAAATTTACTGGGAACTATTTTATTGTGCTTAAGTGAAAAGATATGGCGATTTAGATTACATCTTTATTTTATTTATTTTAATTTAATTGTATTATTTTATCGTAGAGAGATCTTCTATATTATATATATATATATATATATATATATATATATATATATATATATATATATATATATATATATTATGTATGTTTCATATAGAACATATTTCCGTTATACGAGTATACATTTTTTCCATATTTAAAAATACATAAAATATGTATTCGAAGATCGCTACATCGTTTAACTTAAAGTCAGAAAGAAACCTTTGTTTTAATAAAAATACCATAGAACGATGCTAGTGATGGCACGTTGAGGCGAATGGTAACCACCGTACGTGGGTCTGCCTAGTACGTGGGATGAGTTTTACACAACTTCGGAAAAATCAAAGCCTTGGATAGAAACTTGTTAATTCAGGGAATCATTGAGATGTGTTATTGTATAATATATTTTCGTCTTTATAATCGCTATTCCAACTCTGCGGGCGGTCGAAATCATGGCCAAAATACGGTATAACTATCACATTGATTTATATTTTTGTTAAAGATTATTACTAATTCTGACAGGATATTCAACGTGTTTGAAGTACGCATTCATCTTTTTTTAATCAATTTACCACAAAGAAAAAAATTATGAGCGTATTTTATAAAGGTGTCTTCCATACAATTTATCTTTCTCAATAACCAAGTAAGAACTAAAAAATACATCTCATTAAATTTGGTATTTAAAGGGCCACCGTCTAGCCCTTCAGCTCCCCGAACATCAACCTATGCACTCTTCATTACGTCAAGTCATGGGATAATGCTATTACTATTTGGAAGCCGGGAGACTATAGACTAATATTTACAGTGTGTGTTACAGACATATACCTAGTACTTCTCTAAATTAAATTTTTGTCTTAAAGATTTGAAAACAAAATAATAAACAGTAAACTAACCCAAAGGTATATAAAATAAAATTATCAACACGTAAATTGGTTAGAATTACATCGCAGCCTTTGTTACTTACAAACAAAATTAAAGTACGGAACCATTCGTTTAAGACTAGAGCTCAAATTAAACGTATTCCTTTAATTAGTATAGTGCATTGAGTTTACTTTAAAATGTAACATAAACATTGGCCATAAATTGAGCCGGCTGAAACAATGGCTGCCCATTCCGTAGGACGCTAAAATAGTTTTTATTGTAGTAAATAGGGCTACCGCTTAAACGGCTTTTAGCTTAAAATTTGAATTTACTCTTTGTATACTTGTATGCCTTATATATATTATTATACATATATTTATATACCTGGTATTACAGGTACCTGGAAACTCAGTAGTATTAAACTCAATATAGAGGTTCTGGGTTCGCATCACTGCTTAGGCAGTTCACGCCTAATCTGCATATTGTATTATAATTGCCATGTATGGACGGTGAAGGAAAACGTAGAACCTGCATAACGATATTACCAGTATGTGTTACCCACTAATCCACCTTAGACAAGCGTGGCGAGTGTACTGTCCAGTCCCCCTAGGTAGAGGCACGAGTCCAGTATTGGAACATTTAATTTAAACACGTTTATAAAACAAATGTTACTACAATTTTTATAAACTTTTACACATTATGTGCTTATTATGCATAGATGATTCCGATTTGAGCAAACACTACAATTTAAAGTATGTTTATAATTATTATAGTATCTGATAATAGGAATTTTTAGCTACAAAATTATTTTATAATGATTTAAAAATGTACCATATGTAGTCATATTTTTATCGTATTACACAAAACACCCAATAAACAGACCGATGTTGTCCAGCTTGTTCTAGAGGGATTATACACCCACTGAACATCGTGTTTACTTTTTTTTGTCCTCCTGATACAAATTATAGTCAGGGCCTTTGCATACATATTACTTAATTTCTATCTCGAAATAGTGTTATTAATATAGTATACGTTTCCCTATAATGTTTGAGTTAATACATGGTCATAATATAGTTTATATAGTAAAAGTTAAAAAAAAACAACATATCAATGAAACGATGACGTCTATATGCGAATAAAAATTCAACTATTCCCATCCGCGCCTTATTTACAACTCGAGTTTAAAACCGTGGACATATTGTTTTCCTTTTTTTTAACATTTTATAAAATTTTAAATAGCGATTGATGTATTTGAATTTGATATTTTGTTTTATTGGTGATTTTAACATTTTGTTCAATTTTAACAATAATTTACGCAATCGTATCATCTCGGTTGCTAACTACGCTTTTTGATCAATACCTTCCGCGACTCTTTATTTCTTAAGAGGTAAAAGGGTGGAATAAATATGGGTGTGGTCCCATTCTTATTTCTGACCGAGAGCAAATGACTTAATTTCATACGCAAATGACTTAATTTCATACTAAACTTTATTGGATTGTCATAAATTTGATCTAAACCAAAAAAACTTTAAAAAGACTTCATAATCTGATTTTGAACTACGAACTTTCACGGCTTACCAGCGACAACTATGAGTGGAGTCGTGGTTACTAACTGGGGGGTAGTTCTATATTATTAAGTCACTTTACGTTCACTTTATATTTGATGTTTCTCTTGTGAATAAGGCCCGTACGTAAAGTGTAATAACTAAAATACTTGCACTTCGCAAGACCAACCCTTTCAGCAATAGGAACTCGTTCCTTTTAGAGAAGACCACTTCTCAGAAAAGACTGGGACCTATACAAACTTGCAAGTCTACCTGGATGATTAAGGTAAGGGACGAAGATATGTGAAGCAAACTTGAAGGATATTTTTGTAGCTGGAGTCCAGCAGGCCGACAAAATGCTCTCCTGGTAGCAAGTGGTCACCGTCGCCTACAACACTAGGGCCATATCCACAAGAAGACAATAATGTAAATTTACATGTAAGATTACATCAAAAATTATCTTCGAATATAATGTTTTTACATTTGCTTCAAAGAAACTAGTTTTTTTTTAATACCGAAGTATTTAGATAAAAACATAGAAACTTAACGTTAAAATGAATCAAGCGTTGAAAACTCTACGATCATAAAAGTGAACAAATACGATAAATTCCTCGAAATCATATAACAACAATATACTATTGATTATTATCGATACATGATGGGTAGCCCTACCCACATCCCTGCGTAAGCGCATTTAGGGCCCAATGTGTTAATGGTTAGACAAATATCGACGGCTACTGGTTGCTACCAGCTTAACATGCAGGTATTGATGTCTTTTACTATAAAACATGAAAAAATATTTTAAAGGTCAAAGAAAAGATGGATTGTGTAAAAAAGCTGATGATAGAGGAGAGTGGAAGGAGAGAACATGTTGTTCCGACCTTATAGTTTGGGATAAGGGCAGAAAGAACAAAATATATTTTAAAGATATATTAGGTAAATATCCTGTATTGCATCGGCGTGGTACAAAATATAACTGACAAACGCAGTTTCTTACATTTTCACAACAACATATTTATTCATTCTTTGTACACAACATTGATTACACACATAAAATTTAAGATATGAGACATGTACATAGGCGTGCTTAACCCTAAAAAAGTTTTCTTCCAGCAAACCTAATGTTGGAGATTGGAAAGATAAAGAGGCACGGCTGTGCACATAAACTCTGACGAAACTATAAAATTAAATTTAAATATAATATATAATAATAATGTAAATATAATAATGTTTTATACACACACAGGCACTAAAATATATATAATTACATATATAACAAGAAATTAAAGTTATGTATATAAGATATTAATTATTAAAATCATCATATGTTTCAGACAGTAAGTATTCTTTTAGTTTTATTTTGAAAATATTCTCCGAGCTACTTTCACGGACTTGGTGAGGATGGGCGTTCCAAAGCCTAACTGCATGAGCGGTGAAGGAGCCACTATACCGTATACATATTACATATTTGTATTTATAATCCAAAACAATGGCAAATCATATTTGACAATAGTTCGACTATCGGTTTGAACGCAGCCTTTTTTATAAGGCCTTCTCTTGACTCTGTTGTCTTGTCTAGTTTTAAACCTTGTTTATTTCTTAATCTCTTTTCGTTTAATGCGTTTTTTCTTTCTTAAAAACAGCTAATAATGAAACCGGAATTAATATCCTACATTAAGGCATGACAAAGAACATGACAGTAAGGTAGAAAAAAATAGCATGACTAGAAATGGCTGCGTTAGTAAATTTTTACGACAGTGTCTGTAAGCTCGTTACTCTAAACAAAATATATACATAGGAAGTAGTTTATTCTGACCTATAAATAGTGGTTGCACCAGCTGGTGAGGATGACTTACGCAGAAAAAAAGCCATACAGTAGAATAAATAAATGACATTACAATAACAGTCCGTAGCGTTCCACAACAGAAGTTGGACCTCCTTAGAAGGAGCGAACAGTATACCCGCCACTCTTAGCCAAGGCAAATTAGTGGGTTACATATACCAGTGACCTCGGGATTCAGGTTTCCATGTGACGTATTCCTTCAACGTCGGTACATAGAAATTGTTTTAGTATCATCATTTCAGCCGGAAGACGCCCACTGCTGGACAAAGGCCTCCCCCAAAGATCTCCACGATGATCGGTCCTGCGCTGCCCTCATCCAACCTATTCCGGCGATCTTGACCAGATCATCGGTCCATCTTGTGGGGGGCCTACCAACATTGCGTCTTCCGGTACGCGGTCGCCATTCGAGGACTTTTCTGCCCCAACAGCCACCAGTACTTCGAGCTATGTGTCCAGCCCACTGCCATTTCAGTTTTGCAATCATCCGTTATGCGTCAGGCGACTCGGGCGACCCTTACAAGCCGAATTCGAGTTGTCGGCTCGCTACGGCTGTCCGCGCCATCTGGATATTATTATATTATTTAGTATATGCGAGAAAAACTATTTAAAGGGCGCATTACATCGTAAAATTCGGACTCTTGACCTGTAGGTTCATCTCTGAGTACCATACAACCTGAGTATCTATCTGGTCTGTGTTAGACATAGCGCATGTGTTTTTTTTATTGCTGAGTAACAGCAGACTGGACTATAGATGTTTGCGATGCTAGGGACACCACGAACACGCTGATGTCCCATAGGGCTACAGGAACCTGGGAAGGAATCACTACTGCGCAACACAAGGTTATTATGGTGGCATACTTTAGACCAAGGGTGGTTGCCATCCTGAGGGCCTAGGGGCCCTACCACGTAGCTAGGGTTGTTTTGTCGCCTTTTACGACAGGCCAACCCCAGCCGCAGTAGTTAGTATTTTTAATCAGCCCCTGCACAGAGAAAAGTTGCGCTGATATATTACGTAAATGTTTTCTTTGTTAGCAGTATCAAATCTTAAAAATCTTCCTAATTACTCGAACCATAATCAAACCGCCCCCGTTTATAACGAAACCCAAAAATTTGAAGTAAAAGCTTAAATCTTGAGTGTTAATTGTTTTTGTGACGGCAGAGATGGATGGACGAGGTTTGCTTGCTCAACCAATTCACGCTATTAACCCAGCGTGGATAACCTGCTATTTCAGTTGTGCTTTGTGGGGGTGGTTTTATGGAATTTGTAGGTGTATCTTTTAATACTTTATAGTAACGCTAAATAGACTATATAAAATAGTATATAATAATGTTTTTTAGCTGGAGACAGTAGACAGGCAAATGCTCCATTCGATAGCAAGTTGTCACCGTTATCTATAAACTTGCAGATCAGATGCATTGCCAACATACTGCCGGCTCCAAAAAATGTTATGAAGCCTTTTTGAAAAAACCCAATTCGTACTGCGATGAGAAATATCTAAGCCGGAAGCTCATATACCAAATCTGGATATTACGTAACATGAACTTTCTTGAGAACCGTTGTGTACGGAAAAGACGAGGCTTCGGGAAAAGAAGGTTAAATGCCCAGATATATAAATAAATCAATATACTCGCCTTGGGGCATCCTCTCCCTCGGATAAAAGTCTCGCAGGAGAATTAGTAAAAATGTAGCCACTATACAATTAGGTAGTATCTATTAACATACATTATTATTTTTTATGTTAATTATTAGATATAAATTATCCTTAAAAGCCTTCTGCAATAAATCAACACTGTTCTCAATGCGTAAAATTCGAGCGTTGCACAGGCGCATGCGTCAGGCGACTCGGGCGACCCAAGGAATTCCTTACAAGCCGAATTCGAGTTGTCGGCTCGCTACGGCTGTCCGCGCCATCTGGATTAATAGAGATGTCAAGTGACTGTATATCGATAGTCTAAAATACCTGATTCTAGTTTTAATTAAATGTGGCGCTGGTTGTTACTTCATCTCTACAAAGCTCTAAATTAGTTCGCGTTAATAAGATATCCATAATGTATTTTTGTTGTCCTGCACAATTATTTTTCGTTCATCAAGAGCTGCTTAAGCTATAGTACAAAACTAATCTTAGTCTGAACAAAAGAATTTAAAGACTTCGACGTAATATTGAATACTCAACTTATATGTATGTTCCCAAAGCTCGGACTAATCTTTCCTGCCTACCCTGTTTAACCAAACCGATTGTATTTCCTTTGAATACCCTATGTTATATTACTATAATAATTTGTTTTGCTTGTATAACTTTGACGCCCTCCTGGCGTAACGGCTAACGCACGTCGGTACGCTTGCGGAGGTCACAGGTTCGATTCCCGTCCAGCGTCTGGGTGTTTATGTATAATATGTATTTATTTACAAAAAAAAAAATATATTTGTAGTATATCAGTTGTCTAGTACCCATAATACAAGCGTTATGCAACTTAGTTTGGGACTAGATGGCGTTGTGTGAAATGTCCCAATATATTTATTATTATTATTTATTAATCGTCGTATATCGATCGGATCGGTTTGCAATGAACATCACTAAATCATTCTGTCCTTTTCACACTTGTCTACCTTATTTAAATTAGATTCCTCGTTTCCGATTACTATTTTCTATTCCAAATCGTAATCTTACATACCTTAAGTATATTTTTACTTGCAGCTGTGGGCTAAACGATCACAATGTTTACTTATTAAAATATGAACCTTATAATACCATATTCCAATGATGAAATTTCAACGGTAAACTTTCAAAAAGGATAAAAAGTTGAAGGCAGGTTTTCCCTGCTATCACTGGTGGTAGAGCTTACAGAATACGTTGTAGCCAAAGCTGTACTACTTCCATCGGAGGCTCTTAACCTTAACATTGAAATGAAAATGTATTTTTTATGGCTGAGGAACAGCAGATAGTCTGACGGCCCACTTAATAGTAACCAGTCACCGTTGCCTATGGATATTTGCGACGCTAGGGGCACTGCCAACACGCTGCTGTACCATAGGTTAAGTATATAATGAACTGTAAATAACGAGGCTTACATTACATTACAGTATGCTGGCTTTATGCTTAAGCGTTAACTTGTAGGTGCTAAGCTTCTGTAATGATACGTCCAAGATTTTTTTTTAATGCTGTAAGGCAACAGACAGGCTGACGGCCCGCTTAGAATTTAGCAGTTACCGTCGCCTGTGGATGTTTGTAACGCTAGTGGCATCGCGAACACGCTGCTGTCCCATAAGGGTACAGGAACTTGGGTCACTAATGCCGGAACACAACACAAGGTTATTATGGCGGCATACTTAAGACCAAAGGTGGTCGCCATCCAGACGGGCTTGAGGCCCTACCACGTAGAAATTGGTTTTTTTTTTAAATTTAAAGACTGGTGAAGACTGATTTTAGTGCCCATCAAGTCTTCTCTTAGTGTTTTTTTTAATCTAGCTTCCAGAAGGATACCACATTTCCTAAACGTCTTCGTGTTCAGTGGGGTATTCCTAACAGTTTTTTCCCGGGTTAAGATATGCATTCGAGAAGGCTTCCGCGGCCCGTCATCCCTTGCACTCCTCTGTCATATAATACTTTCGGGTAAGACAACCCGACACAGTGTGGTTACGTGTAAACGTTTCAACGCCTGCATCCGTAATTCGATTCCCGTGTTAGTAGGTTAAGAGAAAACGTTAGAATAGTAAAATGTATAATATCACTTAACAAGATATAGGCGGCAAAGGAAACGTTATTTTGCTAGCATAGCTCAGCATAGCTCAACTTTAGTATAGTTTAATATAATATAACAAGTGCTTTGTTAGAATATAAGACTAGTAGAAGTAGTAGTAGTCTGTGTAGTATGGTAGACCTTTAACACTATAAACCTAATAGAGTCAAATGACCGTACATAGCCATTTGATTTTTTTTACAAAAGCAGTCATAATGAAATACGCTTGGCTGCTCATAATAATATACCTATATACTAGGTCGCCCAGGAGTAGAAATTCGACCGTAATTAATAAAAAAAATTAAGTTTGAACTTTATTAGTGTTCTTTTGTCAAAGACTTTATCTATAATCCACGGTTTTATCATAGCTACTCAGTTAATTTGCCATTTTTCTACATCAGTTTGAACAGTATCACTGTAAAACCTGCATGGTGAATCAGTTTCGTAACCATATATTCGCATTTTGTAAACACTATTCTCACAAATGGGCAAGACTAATCAATTCAGATGACTTACACGCCATTTTCTTTTTGCTTCACAAATTATAAATAACCTATACAAATAAAAACAATTTGAAGATTTAATTTTTTGTTATTCTCAATTTTGAGATTCAATAAGACCAAAGAGAATATAATTACTTAAGCCTATATAGACAATTAATGTTAATTTATTAAATATATATTATTAGTGATTGTATAAAATTATTATTTATATGTTATTATTTATTTATTAATCATTTACAAATGTACATTATGAATTAAAATATTATATTATTAAAAAATTAACCTACATGGTCTTCACCAGGCTATAAATTCTTATAAAAAAAAAACAAAGACGTAAACTAAGTAAGGTTTGTTGTGTATAATTCGAGTAGTAGCGTGCGTAATGTTTATTTTAATTAATTTATAGTATGTATTTCTTTTCCTGAGTTTCCCTGCGAGATCGAATCAGAAATGAGGAGATTCGCAGGAGAACCAAAGTAACCGACATAGCCCGGATGATTGCAAAACTGAAGTGGCAGTGGGCTGGGCACATAGCTCGAAGGACTGATGGCCGTTGGGGCAGAAAAGTCCTCGAATGGCGACCGCGTACCGGAAGACGCAGTGTTGGTAGGCCCCCCACAAGATGGACCGATGATCTGGTCAAGATCGCCGGGATAGGTTGGATGAGGGCAGCGCAGGACCGATCATCGTGGAGATCTTTGGGGGAGGCCTTTGTCCAGCAGTGGGCGTCTTCCGGCTGAAATGATGATGATGATGTATTTCTTATGAATTTTAAGCAATAAAATAGCTTTCTGCACTTCTCTTTCATATATAGTAAATTTTTGCCAAAATTCATACTCCTCCGTCTGCGCAATTTTCGTAAAAAGGGGTACAAAGTTTTCGCTTCACGTATACATAATTATATTGACAACATTTTAAAGATCACTTGATCCGCTGTAGTAATATCGGTATTTATGCAATATCGGTAGGTTGTTAAAGAGTATAGTCTGTCGCACAAACTGGAAAAATTGTATTATCAAGTTTATTTCATCCAATTTAATTTTAAATTTTTTTATTACAAGAGCTACAGAAAAAAGGATTTACATTATATCTAATAACACTGAAACAATCGGTAAGGAGTAGGTTTCGCCGTTTTTCTTTAGCCAGATTTTTGTATTGAAAACAGTAGTAGTTCCTTGATATTCAATAAGTGATTTGTAAGATTTTATTCAAAAAAATTATAAGTCTTATTTCGTAATAATAAGTAGTGATAGTGGATTTAGGAAGTGTAGGAAATCCCAACAATACTTTTGAGAGTGTCAAATCCGCTCGTCATCTAATGCAGTCTGATAAACAACGAGCAATGGTTTGACGCTTTGTTTCAGATTATTTGTCTGAGACAAACATTATAATTTTTTTAAGATTCATTATAAGGCACAATAAGAAGTATTATAAAATTCATAAAGTTATACATGACACAAACAACAAATATTTACTGTTTTTGTTGTAAATAAAAGAACATCAAAAATCTTCATGTAATTTTATAAACTATAATAAAAGCTTGTAATAGCAATAAAAATGCCATCCCGGCTATCAGTGGCATAGAAAGCATCATCAATCGCCAGTCGGCTGGCACTGGCATCAGCAGTGGTTAATCGTACGCCAAGTGCCAACCAGTTGCAGCTTGGCACATCTGTCAAAGTGTACCGTTAGCAAAGACGGTTTATTGGCGTGAAATTATATAGATCTGTAGGAGAGCTTAGTAACTTGATGTTAACTTTATTGGGTGTTTCGTTATAAGATTATGCATTGATTACGAAGTACGAGCAGTGTATTTTCAAATTACTACTTAGAAGTGTCAGAAATGGAGAATTACAATATTTAGAACCTTTTTTGTTACTTAGTTATGGAATATTTAAGAAATATGTACTTTTTTATAGCTAGAGTTCAGCAAACAGGCAAATAAGTGGCAAGTGGTCACCATGGACGTAATTAACTAAAACACATATAAAAAGAAACTAGGTAACAACTAAATAACAATAATTCGTTTATTTATTTTTACTTGAAATTTTGAATTGAAACTGCATTTTAACTTAAAATACGGAAAATTATTAAATTAAAATACGGAATTTCAAGCTGTTTTATTGTAAGATAAGCATAAAAGTGATAAATATAAGAAGAATTCAACTTCCGCATCTAAGTGTAACTATAAGTACTTACTTAACTATCACATAACTCGTTGATATCTCAAGCAATTTGCTTGTAATGTGACTTCTAACTTACATTTACTTAACTTATGCAGGAGTTAAGTTGAGGGATCGAGCTCCATTTGTTTCGTGTCGTCCGCACAGTCCAAGTTAGTGGGCGTATGTGATATATGCTAAGTTGAGTTTAAGTTATATTCAAGTTACATGAGTTGTGGTGATTTTTCTCTGCTACTGTATCGTGTGATGTTTTATCTCTTTCCTTTTATGGAGATTAAAGGAAGACCGTGTATTAAGATTAAGGTATTTCACTTTGATTTGATCTCGACCTTACTTCTTTGACTTTATGATGACGTCGTTAAATAGTTATTAGTGTGTAGGATATTTATGTACCGAAGTTAATATTCTTCATTTTACTTGAAATTTAAAAATATTTATTTATAAATATTTTGGTATTATTTATTTTAGTAATATGGCATATTAAGAGCTATATGCATTATCAAGCTGTAACTAAGTGTTCATTTCGAAAACCTCATATATATTCTAGAAACTTATTATTATAGAAGTATATATTTATTTATTTAAAAAATAACTGACTACTTTAGAATACAAAAAATGACCTAATTCCTAATTTATTTCTTACTAGTCCGATTATTGTCATCTTGAATTACATTTTCAGATTTAAGCTCCTATACTTATAAATTTATATAAAAATATATTACTAAATATATTTTGAATTCTAAGAACTTAATAGAGTCTGTACAGTGACAAATGATAATTATTATTTTGACAACCTCCGTGGTGCAACAACTTTCATAAACTCATATAATGATAACTTATTGTTACAAGTTATAGGTAGTATGTCATAAGATTAGAAAATAAACATATTTCAATAAATTCTATAAAATTCTTCCAGGCTGTAAAGGTGTTCTCGACAAGCCATTTCTTCAGCCGAAATTTAAAAGAATGTAAACTACAGGCTGCTGTTATTTGTGCTGGCAATTTATTAAATATTTTAGGACTAATAACATGCGTCAGTCTGTTGAACTTCGCAAGACGGCGCGGCATAGGGGCAATCCTATATCTATAACGAGTTGTATACTAATGAATATGACAGTGCTTTGTATATTAGTCACTGTTCTCCCGTGCGTATAAAGCAACCTGGTATATTAGTATACAAGGCAGGGTGAAGATAGCCAATGTTCGAAAGTGCGTCCTAACTGACTCAGTCTTATGTATTCCCATAATAGCAGACACGGCTCTCTTCTGCATGCGAAACACACCCCCAGTCAGCAGCACGTGCCCACAACTCAGTACCATATTGTAACAAGGCGTGGACCGTGGCAAAATTGCAATTCAAAACCAAGGAAGTTTATTCTATTTACCTGGCTTAGCTTTGGGTCATTGAAGTAGACTATCAATTGCCTGTATTCCCTGCCAGATAGATGAAAGTTTATGAAATGTGTTTTTTCCAAGTTCAGAGCTAAACCATTCACTTTAAACCATGATGACTGTGCTGCCGTGGTATTAAGGTCTACCTCTAGCTCATCTACTGAAGTTACTATTGCAGCTACATCATCGGCGAACATCATCGGCGAATATGAACGTTTCTGTTGCTGATACAACATCTGGCAGATCATTCATCACCAGAGACCACCAGGATATTGGACGCCCGAAGAACCTTGTGCCACACCCATCCGTGTCACTAAGGGACCTGAGATGGTTTGGATTTTGTTGCCAACAAGAACCTTATGCCTTAATAAATATTTCCCAGTCATCATTTTTTTTCCAATGCGTAATCGCTGATTTTGTGGCCGTATTGTTTATGCCGGACGAACTCGTTGCGTTGTATTACACGCGTGTCGGAACACCTGCGGGGGACACGGGCTCGATTCCATCTCGATAATTTTATATACCACAGCGTCCTTTAGTCTCAAAGTAAGCAGCGAAGTGCTTATGTTATGAGTTACTAAACTTTTTTGTATATAAATTCATAATACACATAAATACCCAAGATAAGTAGCGAACATTTAGCCCCCGCAGACGTTCCGGTGTTTAAAACCCGTTGCGTCTCGGAAGTCGTCAATCTTTTCTATGTACACAATTTAATAACGTAGGTAGTTACAAACTTGCAGAAACCTTAAGGTACAAACCTTATATAAATTCCTGTGAATGCAGTTATGCTCACAAAATTCAATGGCGAAAGTACTTTATCAGATAACCTCATTATAATTTTGCATACAGGTATTGGTACTTAGTAGATTCAACGTACTCTAAGGAAATTGTCGCCACGAGTAACACGCGAATAATGAGCGACTTCAATCATTACTTATTTTAGAATCTACTGTTTTAAATTATCATTATGAATTCTTAAATAAAATAGTGGCCCCTTGGGATTAAGAAATTGATTTATTACACGGCATTTGATTTAACTATACCCCGGAGTATTACACTTGAGTAATTTTAAGTAAAACAGGAGATGAGGGAATTTCAAATCTATAAATATACAGAACCTCCTTCTAAAGGAAATTATACTCGTACATTAATGTACTACAGGGTAAAACTTGTGCAAAGAGGTAAAAATAAATAGATAAATAAAATTAATATGTTGGGACATTTTACACAACTCCATCTAGTCCCAAACTAAGTTACATAGCACTTGTGAGCCAGATGCTGAACGGGAATCGAATGCCTGGTGCCTTATCCGTTATGCCAGGAGACTGTCAAAGAAAATGTCAATTAATAAATAAATGTGAGTAATTTTGAAAATAGGCAAGAAAGTCGCTTACGACTGTTTCACTATGTGTGCGTTTATCTTTAAAGTTATTAGGTACTTTAAAACAAAATTGTTCGAGACACCCACATACAAGTTTTGTAGGCTAACTTAGCATTAGCGCGCTCACTTGACAATTGTATGGATGAATTTATTGAAACTTACCGCGAAGTACTGTTTATTTATTGAACGACATAACAAGGTTGTTTCACAGGATACTAACTTCTAGTTAACAGTAAACTGTATTGCGTTTGAAATGTTTCTAAAATACTTGTAATTGTTGAAGGCGTTATAATATCGGAAAATGTCAACGCAGATATGCAGATATGTATTATCCGTGCAGGGGCGGAGAAAGAATACTAACCTCTGTGGCCGGGGTCGGCCTGTCGTAAAAGCCGACAAAATAATCCACCCTAGCTACGTGGTAGGGCCTCAAGCCCGTCTGGATGGCGACCACCTTCGGTCTTAAGTATGCCGCCATAATATCCTTGTGTTGTGTTCCGGCATTAGTGACCCAAGTTCCTGTACCCTTATGGGACAGCAGCGTGTTCGCGATGCCACTGGAGTTGCAAACACCCATAGGCGACGGTAACTGCTAAATTCTAAGCGGGCCGTCAGCCTGTCTGCTGTTCTACAGCAATAAAAAAAATAAAAAATAAAGTAACTCGCGAATTCACAGCAGTCTGCAAATGCGTTACATTGTGGACAAACTTCAGAAGAGTGTCCTTTATTATGACCGTTTATAGCAATTACTTGAGCAAGGGCGGAGAAAGAATACTAACCTCTGCGGCCGGGGTCGGCCTGTCATAAAAGGCGACAAAACAACCCACCCGTCTGGATGACGACCACCTTTGGTCTTAAGTATGCCGCCATAATAACCCTGTTGTGTTCCGGCATTAGTGACCTAAGTTCCTGTACCCTTATGGGACAGCAGCGTGTTCGCGATGCCACTGGCGTTGCAAATGTCCATAGGCGACGGTAATAGCTAAATTTTAAGTGGGCCGTCAGCCTGTCTGTTGTCCTATGGCAATAAAAAAAAACAACCCTAACTATGTGGTAAGGCCTCAACCCCGTCTCGATAGCAACCACTCCAGGTGTATAAAGTATGCCGCCATAATAACTGTGTTGTGTTCCGGCATTAGTGACCCAGGTTCGTGTGCCCCTATGGGACAGCAACGTGTTCGCGGTGCCTCTAGCATCGCAAACATCCATAGGTGACGGTAACTACATACTGTTAATTGGGCCGCCAGCCTGCCTGCTGTTCCTCAGCAGTAAAAAAGGCATCTTAAATATAGGCAGACCCAAAACTGCCAGATTTAAGATTAAGATGATACAATGAACTTCAGAAGCCGCAAGTACTCATTATTCAAATGGGAGTTGTATCATCTATCGATTACAATCTTAGGGCAAAACTATTTACAAGTACCTTACATTTATTTCTTTTAGTAAGATTCTTGACCAAGATGAAACAAGGTAACAAACTGAAATTGGTTAAATTAATTTTTAATTAGCGAGTGCCGTCAGACTTTCCATTCCAAAAGAAAAAACTAACCAATTCTTTTATTTCGCTATCTCTTAACTTGCAAAAGGACTTCAGTAATAAATTTTTACGTTATCCAAGAAAAAGGGTGAGATGACACTATTTTTGCATACAACACGGGCAATTAATCACGAAAAACAACAACAAACGAAGACGACCTTCGTAGTGTAACGGCTAACACATATCGGCACGCTTGCAGTGGTCGCGCGTTTGATTCCTGTCCAGAATCTGGATATTTATGTATTTATTTGTTTATTTGAAACATGAAAGCAGAATAAATGCAGTTGAGATGAGAGCGTTAAGAAGTATGATAGGAGTTAAACTGAGTGACAGCATAAGAAATAGTGAGAAAAGGAAAGGGCATGTATGAAGGGAATAATGAAAGTGGACGAAGCGAAACAAGTATGTAAGGACCGTAGCAAGTGGAAAGAAGTGCTCTCTGCCTACCTCTACGGGAAAGAGGCATGATTATATGTATGTATGTATTTACAAAAGAAAAATGTGTAGTATACTAGCTGTCTAGTACCCACAACATAAGTGCTATACTACTTACTTTCGGAATAGATGGCGTTGTGTGAATTGTCCCATTATATTTATATTTATTTATAATTTCTGCATATTATAACAAACTTAAAAAGCAATAATATATGCACCACTCAATATATCAGCCGTTGAAATATTGAAACACAAATAAAACCTTAACCGCCAAAAAAGTTTCAAAACCTGACCAAAATTCGAAGCTCAGCGATGCCGAGAGCCAAAAGTGCAATGGAGTGGAAATTCTCAACACAACGCGACACTAAACATCGGGGACCCTTCGGTAAGGTACTGACACGGATGATATCGAATTACTGGCGGACCAAATTCACTGCAAGCCAGGAGGATTTTTAGTTTCAATTTGAAACTTTTAAAACTTACAGACAATAATGTCACGTTATTAGGTTCGGGACTCCAGTTATTTTTTTCATGGGATATATTTCTATCTTAACCTAACTATTTGGCATTTTTTATTGCTGTAGGACAGCCGACACCGTTTAATAACAGCCCATAACCTTCAAATTCTAGATAAGGAGTGTCAATTAGAAAACGGACAATTTACCGGCCACGCTTTTCTAAGTCTGATTGTGTTGATATGCACATTAGGCAAGAGAAACTGCCTAAGTGCATGCCGTCATGTGTTCAAACACATCATCTCCAATTTAGTCTTGAGTGTAATTCTATTTGGCTGCTACGTGCCTATACTCTGCTTATTCTTTTTTAATGCTTTCGAACAGTAGACAGGCTGACGACCAGGGACATAATAGTGATATTGTAAATTATATAACAAATTTAAGAATTGCAAAAATTTAGTGTAGTAAAAATATTAATTGAAGATGACAATATTTATTATTTTCAATTATATAGGTAGATATGTATAATTATGTTATAAAATATTTGCACATCTTATAGATATGTTACATGCGGACAATAGTATGTATATACAATAATAATAAGCATTGATCATCTTGGTATACCATGTATACAGCAAATAAATTTGATTTGATTTGACCCATTTAGGGGAATTAGAACCTGGGTTACTAATGCCGTAACACAACACAACATTATTATGGCGTCATTTTTAGAGACCAGGAGTGGTTGCCATCCTTAGAGCCTAACCACTTAGCTGTGGTTGTTTTGTCGCCTTTTACGATAGGTCGCTCCCGGTCACAGAGGTCACACTATTCTTACTGAGCACGAAGAAAAGTAAAAAAAAAATCTAAATTAACTAAGGACTTTTCTTTAATATATAATTCAATTGTACATTAGACAATCTTTTATATCATATTGGATCACTGTAACAAAATAGTGAGGAAGCAATAATAGTTTGCTAATTCCAAATTATCACAAACCCTGAATGGTGGTTCGCATGGTTTGCACCATACCACGTTGACCTATCACGATGTCGCCTATATAGCTGATGCCTTTTCCCCACTTTTAATAGCCTTTAGACATTTACGTTGTCAATTACATCTTTCGGTTGGATTCGAATGAAGTTTTGAACATTTAAGATCCGTATTATAAATAAATAGGCTGTGGCTTCACATAGCGCCATATAACCCCAAAGTAAGTAGTAGAGCGTCTGTGTTGTGGGTACATGTACTAGATAAACTTTTTTTTCAATAAATATATACATAAAGTCCCAAATTCGGGGCGGGAATCGCTCCTGTGGCCTCTGCATGTGTTCTGTCTGTGAAAATAGTTGAATTACGAAGGTCGTTGCATTGACATAAATAGACGCGAAGGATTTAAGATCAGAAAATGCTTAGCAGAATAGTATTCTGAAGTGCAGAGAATTTAATTGAGGTGAAAACTTCTTTTTAGCCGCGTTGAGCACTTTTTGGTAGGGGAAAATCTTATAACTTCGTGTCACCGACATGCTAAGGCCTTTGTAAACGAATACATATATATAATTATACACGTATAACATCGTACATATCTGACGGTGAGCTGTGCGCGTTAGACGCTTTTTGTATGGGCGAGATCTTGTGAGTTCGCGTCACCGACATGCGCAATAGCAGTATATTTGTAGATATACAGGTGACGTATTGTGCAACATTTGTGCTATGTATATATTTACAAGTAAAATTGAATGGATTTAGTAATAAATACAAATACTATCCATAAATAATATGATTTTATTTAATTGTTATTTCAATTAAATTGTATTTATATTTTGTCATTATCTTTTACAGCCCGTAATATATTTGAATAATAAATAAACCAATATAAACATGTATATAATTATTGCTCGGAGTGTCAATAGATGTGAAAATCAGATTGATGTTGATAATTTTAATTTAAACATTATGGAATTCCAAATTTTAATACAATACTAAAATTCTAAGTCATGTTTACACTTCTATCGGCAGACCTCCAAAGAGAGAAGATTCAAAAGAGCATTGATAATGTTGTAGACGGAGAGCTCTGTTAACTTTACTTGCTCTGCACCAATAATAATCAGGACTCAAAACACATTTAAAATAATAGAAAGACAAGCATAGTAACAAATTGTAAAAGTAAATCGTCTAAATAGATGCTCATTACTAACAGTGACATAGCCCACGGCCGAGGGGTACAAGCACGCAACTGGGATAACATACTCGAAGCATTGTGGCCGAGTCCGATCGCCCGATAGGGGCCCACAGCGAGGTTTACTGTTACAACTTTATGCAGCTTATTTTCACTTCCTGAATGTAGTAGAAGGGCTACTAATTTGTTTAACAAACATATTAAGGTTAATGTTTTATATCTTTTATATACTATCCACTATTTAATAAAAAGATAATCTTTCTCCGATCAGATTTTTATTACTTTATTTTTCTCCATGCAGGAGCAGAGTAAGAGCACAAACCCCTGCAGTCGGGGTCAGCCATTTGCAAATGGGGACTATATAAACCTAGCTAGATATAGGGCCCCAATATCGTCTGGATGGCAACCACCGTAGTATATAAGTATGCTGCCATGTTATGTTTGTTCCGACATTAGTGACCCAAGTACCCCTATGTGGACAACAGCGTGTTCGTAATGCTTCTAACGTCACAAAAATGTATAGGTAACGGTAACCGCTTACTACTAAGTGGGCATCAGCCTTCCTGCTGTCCCTCAGCAATTAAAAAACTGTTTTCAAAATTTCCCTTTAACAATTATGCTGTTCCTTAACACATTGTCATGCGTCTGTCTTAGTTATTTCGTTATTTATAGCTCTATACCAATAGTGTGCATTATACCTATATTAACTACGATATTATAGTATTATTCAATAATAATACAATAATACAATCTCTTTCAATAGGGAGACACCAAATTCCAAATACTTCGTTTTAAAACTGATCTTCTTCTTGCTGTCCTCTTATCACCTCACACATCCATCAACGTTCTTTTCCCCTTCTACTTTCCTCTGATAAGAGAAAGTAAAACCAAAGTGGATGACGACTACTAGAGACAGGGTTGCTTGGTATATATGCATATTGCAATGTAATTCTTTAGTTGCTTTTAGTAGAAATAAAGCTTATTTATTTATTTACTTTCCTCTGGAAGCCGTCATCTCAACAAGGTTGAGATGACGGCTTCCATAAGTCAAAAGAGACATTGAACGCTTTAGAAATCTTATTAAAGTTAAGGACATAAGAAGGGTCTTTTTGACAAGAAATTTTCGCATTAATATATTTCGATTCGTAATAATTATTCCATTGTTTTCATTGTGTGCAAAGAAACAATATTTATTAAATTATTTTCATAATTTATTGCACAAATATAATAAATAACCTTGAATTTTACTATCTTATACGTAGAAATAGAATAAGCTTTGTTGAAATCACGATAAACAACAACAATGTTGCTTCTATTTAATATAGACAAATTAAACATGGAATATAACCCAAAGACTCGAACACAAGTCGCGTATAATAGTTTAATGGCCTAAAGGTGATACGTATAAGCATGCAACAGAACGGACAACACGCGTGGCATTGTGTCCGCGTCCGATCGCGCAAAGATAATTCCAAATTCACAATTTACAGTTACCGGTTTGTACTGCTATAACGTAAATCAGATGATTAATCATTAATACAATGTTGCAAGCGATAATTTAAATTTCATTTAACGCTTAATTTCAGTTAATTAAACGGAATTCAAATACTTTGAATTTTCACGACTTTTATTTAACATGCGATTTACTTTTATGGATTTTAAGTGCATTGTTTTTATTTTTAAAAGAATCTTTTCACTTTAAATGATTGTTTTATTGAGAGACTATAATCAATTTTTTGCTAATTACATTCCAAGATTTTATCTCGTAAGCTATTAAGTCTACAGCGTGTCCTTTTATATCAGTGTCTTCTCTCAGACGGTTTTACAGAGTTGATTATTGATCGGCCCCTTATCTTAAAAGATCTTCGTTTTTCGGTACGCTTGCGGAGTTCACGGATTTGATTCCTGTAACGCGTCTAGATGTTTATCTATAGCATGTATTTATTTACATAAGATACTATTTGTAATTTATATAATTATAATATTTGTAGTATATTAGTTGTCTGGTACCCATGCTACTTACTTTTTTTTTTTTTTTTTTTTTTATTGCTGTAGGACAGCAGACAGGCTGACGGCCCGCTTAGAATTTAGCAGTTTAGTTTAGCAGCACTTTGGGACAAGGTGGCCTTGTGTGAAGTATCACGATTTATTTTTAAAAAATCTACAGATTTAACTATGAAAAGAATTGCAGAAGGAGTCGCGGGGAAAACTGCAAGTCGACACATCAAAACTCCGGGAGGAAACTGACGTGGGTATGCTCTCCATTCTACTTCTACGACCACTCGATTGGCTTACAAAATATAACCAGAGCCATCCTTAGGACGGAGGGGTCTGCAGTACCGTTCTAGTCATTACTTTGCAACGCCTCCGGCTTGCGACGCACGATGATTCCTGGTGCATGCTTATATTTGGAAGAGGTAGATTTTTAAATCTATGTTGTAGCATGAAATGATAAAGCACATTCTCTTTTATTAATAGGATTAAAGATTGTGTGTATTAAGTACGCGCTCCTTATAATCTATATTATAGAAGCTGTCTATAAAGATATCCCCTTACGATATTAAGTAAAAATAACTAATAGGCTATTAAATTATCTATGTTTATGTACATTACGTGGAACGTTCATTGTCGGTGTAGCGGCGTGGGGATGCGCCACGATAACCATCGCCCAACGAGATTTACAGTTACCCGTCGCTGCCGTCATTAGACGATAATGTGATACTAGCTTTAATATTTTGACTATTACTAGATTTTTAAGATAGTTACTTGTTTTGTACGGTCAGAATAATATATCCAACGGATACGTCGAACTAATTTGGAATCATCGTCCCACTGCTGGGTTGGCTGCTCCTAGAACGCACATTATACCCACCACGTTTATCTAAGGCGAATTGGCGGATTATACCTAGTCAGGTCATAAATTCTGTCACATGTTTAATGTAAAATAATTGTAACAAGTTTATTAATTATGTAACCATTCATATGCCAAAATGAACTTAACAAAACATAGATTCTTATGACATTAAAGTTTATTCAAAATGACCTCCGTGATTTTGAATACAAGCCTTCAATCTGCGCGGCCAGTTGTCTATCGCAGCACGAACGAGGTCCAAGTCAATATCGGCGGCTGCCTTAATCAAGGATGTCTTGAGTGACTCCAAATTGGGATGAGGCTTTGAGCACGCCTTTTCCTCCAAGTGTTGCCATATCTTGTAATCTAACGGATTCAAATCTGGACTGGAGGAGGGCCAGTCTTCGTGCCGGATGAAGTCGATTTCACGCGCCGCCAGCCAGTCTTGTGTGCTCTTCGCTCTATGAGCTGGCGCCGAATCTTGTTGGAATACCCAGTGCCTGTTATTGAACATGGTATGAGAAACAGGTTCCACAAGGTTCGTCAGGACTGTATTTTGATACACAACAGCATTCGTTTTTACACCTTTCTCACAAAAATGTACCTCTGTTAAGCCCCAATAAGAAACTCCCAACCATACCATGAGCGAGGATGGAAAATGACCTCGTTGGACACGCGGAATACGGTTGCTCGCTTCTTCACTACTGTGTGCGTACACCTTATCATTTTGTTTGTTGTAGCTCTCTTCTACGGTAAACATTTTTTCATCCGAAAAAAGAATTTCCCGATATTTTTTTCCCGCGTACCGCTTCAACAAAGCGCGGCATCTCTTCAGTCTCAGGTCCATTAGACGAGCATTCAAACGATGTCCTGTTTTTCTTCGATATGCCCGAAGCCCTAAGTCTTCATTTAACACCCTTTTCACCGTGGTTCTGCTTAACCCCATCTGAAGGGCCAACAGTTTCTGCTTACGTTTGGGATTTCTTTGAATTCGTGCCTTCACAGCTTTTATCACTGCTGGAGTCCTAACAGACCGAGGGCGACCACTTCTTGACCTGTCATCTACACTAGAGTCTTCATTGTATCGTTTGATGGTACGATAAACGAATCTTTTGGTTATATTCAAATTTTTCAGTATGTTAAAAATTTGAATTGGCGCGTAACTGTAACGATGCAACGCAATAACTGCAACACGGTCTTCTTTAAGCGTCCACTCCATATTTAAAAATGAGTAAAATTCTAAAAGTTATACATTTTTATTTTCATGAACAATTCGAAATTCGAATTCAATAAACTTTTTTGTGGCCAGCATTCTAAAAGAAAAGTTTTTACTGTGTGACAATACTTATGACCTGACTAGGTATATACCTCGGTATGCAGGTTTTACTCGCGATGTTTTCGATCACCGTTAGTACATGCCAACTATTATATGCACATTAAAGACAGATAACCTAAGTGATACATGCCACCGTGGTATACGAACCTCTAGACAGTCTCCGAGTCTAATACCACTGAGCTACCAGGTTGTAGATAAGGTCAGCGGATAATACGAATATTTTGCAACGGGATCGAATCCACATACGGGTCCGTATATGGTTACATGCGTAACCTCTTAAAAATGACTTCAATTTGTTTTATTAAGCCAAGACTATCACAAACTTATATGTCCACATCGTGAAAACTAATGAATCTATTTCATTGAAACTTACACTTGTTCACTTTTGCTTATAATTTAAACAATTCAGAATAAAATTGAACGAATAGAAATTACTAATTTTAGAATAATACGGAGGCAAAAATAGTTAAAACGATAGAAAATCGTATATTCAATTGACATGCTTAATACTCTTACTGTTCTTAACGTTTTACGGCTATTATAAGGCGACAGTTCTCGAATTCAAGAAATCGTTTAGCGTTTTCCCTTCTTTTACCTAGTTGGTAAGAAAGTACAAAACAAACACACGTTAACAAACAATGTAAAAATTGATTACCTTAGATAGATAGATATACTTTATCGCCACCAACTTAACGCAATGATATAACACAAGTAAAAGAGAATGCATCCAGTAGCTTTCTTCTCACGAACTTTGTCTGTGACAGAAAAAAGACATCCATCAATTGAAAAAGAAGCCTACGTAATTGTAGACGCTCTTCGAAAGTGGCGTCACTATTTAATAAATTTAATTTTTAAAGTATTCATGAATTCTTTCGTGGTTTTATTTCTTTCTAGTTATTTACAGTAACCTCATCTGGTGTGGCACTGAGATTAACTCTTTCGTTTGAGCAGATGTTTGCGAAATGATTTGTTGCAGATTTGACAGCGTTAAATACTGGACAGCTTTGCCGTTAATGGAATTTATCGCCACAAAAGAAACATTTATTTTTACTTGAACTAGGCAGAGTCACTGAGAAAGAAGTTCTGATAATTCTACCGAATTGTATGCTTGGGCATTCTTTTCTGCTATCTCTATAGTTTGTGCTAGAATGAAAGCTTAGTCTAAATTTAATTTGACACATTCTAATAGTCTTTGTCGTGTTCTGTTCCAAGAGATACCTGCTATGAATGCATCTCTAACGTATTCATTACTATTTTGTTTAGCATCGACCTTAAAAACATAAACCAGCCAACCATAAAACGGCCAGTTTGAATCCATATCATTGCGTATAAGTTTCTTATGAAGGATACTAGTACTAAAATATCATGCGGTGTACAAAGAAAAAAAAATCTTCATAAAAGAAACAATACATGATTTAATATAGTGTTTACATCTTTATAATGTTCGACAACCATTTGCTTGAACACTCCTAAGGATTTTGTCTCTCTGATAGTGACCTTCTTCTTAATAAGTTGATTAAAGTAATCAGATGGAAAATATTGCTGATATAGACTATTTAGAAGCATTAAGATTTCATTAGATTATAATAGATAGTATAATATATAACATAAAATAGATCATTCAAAAAATATACTTCGACATAAATCGGTATAAAGCCGGCACAACTATCTATCTTATTTATCTAAAGTTTAGAGCGTTAATAATTAAAAGATGTTTTGAATGGAACACTAAATATGCCCCGATTGTGTATACCGGCACTAATACAGCAGTGTCAACGCTTCCGCGCCACTATTGTACACTTAGCTTTAGGAAGATTATACACTTGATCGGGGAAAATTAACTCTGCAGTAGGAGTGTTTTTATTGCTATAGAACAGCAGACAGCCTGACGGTTCGCTTGATACCAAGCACTTGCCATGGATATTTGCGACGCCACTGCACTACTAACACACTGCGGTCCGCGTAGAAGTGACACCTGAATCACGTATGCCGGAACATTTATAAACTACGCGTGGTTATCTTCTAGGAGGGCTTGGAGCCCGAAAACCTAGCTGGGGTTAGCAACCCCACTTTGTTACCTTATACGACACGCCGACCCCAACCGCAGGCGTTAGTATTGTTACGCCCCTGTACAAAATAATTACAAACTTAGTACGACTACTGTAATTACATGACTGTTCTAATATTTTTATGGTTGGCCTAAAATGACATGGAATTAACGTTAAAATGCGTGCAGATATTCAATTATCAAGCTATGTAAGCTAGCTAACTCGTAAGCTAAGAATTCAAACGGAAGAAAATACCTGTAAGAATTGATCGATGTGCAATCATCTTTATAGGGAGCCTTATATATTGAAAGCCCAACAAGAAATTACATTTTAAACATACATATATTAAAGGCGAGTTACATTGTCAATTTAAAGGGAAATTCATTTTCAGTCTTGTGTTAAATGGTTTTAAGCCCTAACTACCGCTGTTACATAATATTTCTAGCCTCCATATATTTAAAGGTGTCAATGAAGTTTCGCAAATATTCGGTTTAGACATTTATTGCCCCTTCTAACATAAATGTCTCAAGATATAAAATAGATTTTCTTATTCAATAGTATTTTAAAGCGTTCAAGGTTCAGTCAAATATATATTCAATTTGAGGGTACTTTTTATAATTGTCTGTTGAAGATGAAGCTCCCCGAGTTTGGCTAATACAGTCAAGTTAATAATAATTTAAATGAGGCTCGACCAACATATCGAAAGGCTCTCGCTTGGTCTCTAGTTGAAGGACTGGATGTGGAAGGCATCTTGGACATAGCACGCATTATGAGAAGGCTCTTGACTGCCTCCTTAACCGCTGGTTGAATTTTGATATTTTTTTTACAATGTTTTACACTCATATGTATATATTATTTTATGTATAAATAATATCATGAAAATTATTTTAAAAAGTATTTTGTGTGTAACAGTATTGTAAAAAATATAAAAATAATCTAATTATTTATTTAGGCTTCCTTAGCTAAGCAGAGAAAGACTTGCTAATGAACCACGCAAAAGGCTCTGCTCTGTAGCTCTGAAACGAAAATTTGACAAAGCCGAGAGAAAACGTTTATAAAGCTTTGAATTTAATACTTTCAAAACATTAAAACAGATATAGATCTTGCTTTAGAGGAAATTGCGTGTTTATAATAACATATACAATAATTAAATTCTGCGAGTTATACAATTGAACAACAACGTAAAATGAATTATTTCTTTTATATTCCCACAAACGGGCGTGCGCTCGTTTTGTGCGAAGTCATTAATTACCTATTATTTAGACATTCTATGATTTTAGCACGTGAGAAAAATGCAAGGGCAAAATTGCGTTATATCAAGAAATTTTACCTATTATTAGAGAATGGTTTTAGAATTTTACTGTTACATACATAAATGAGAGTAGATGGAGACAGAAGGAGTAACGCCTTTATAAAAAAAAACTATCATTTTGTCTGTGTGCAAGTTTAACATGTATGCAAAATTTTAAAAATAGATCAGAATAGATTATATACTTACATATATAATTTATGAGGTTTAGTTACATAAAAAAGAATTATTTTATAAATAAAGAAATATAAAAAGGACTATTTGTTTCCAGATAGTGGCAATGCTAGGAATTAAAATGAATGAATCCATAAGGAGGCGTACACTAAGGAAACGATGGATTAATTGCGTAAAAGAAGATGACTAACATTCGAGAGTTAGAGGAGAGAATGTTATGTTGACGAGTTATGTTATGAAGAGTAAAATTTGTATTGAAATAACAAAAACAGCTTCTTTATTCCATTACTCGTATATATTCCGAAATGCTTTTTTGGTCATCGTCAGATTACGTGTTTGCTATATCATCATCATTACCTTATAGATAAATTATTGTTGTCTTTTTTTATTGCTGTAGGACGGCAGACAGGCTGACGGCCCGCTTAGAATTTAGCAGTTACCGTCGCCTATGGGTGTTTGCAACGCTAGTGGCATCGCAAACACGCTGCTGTCCCATAAAGGTACAGGAACTTGGGTCTCTGATGCCGGAACACAACAAGGTTATTATGGCGGCATACTTAAGACCAAAGGTGGTCGCCATCCAGACTGGCTTGGGGCCCTACCTACCACGTAGCTAGGGTTGGTTGTTTTGTCGCCTTTTACGACAAGCCGACCCCGGCTGCTGAGGTCTGCATTCTTTCTCCGCCCCTGCACGGATAAAAATGTCTTTATATAACCGGAGCTGGCGGTCTGCACACTGCAAGTTTTGACTATTCTGAGATCCGTAGTAATGCAACTATTTTAGGAGAGGGTAAAAATCGTCATCAGCCAATCATTATCCACTGTTGAACATAAGCTCTTTCAAGATTGCGCAACAAATCCCGGTACTTTGCTATTCCGTTTACCGAAACGCAGTCTCCACTCCAGGAATCGTTGCTCCAAGCCTTTTGTATCTGCGACAGACGTAGTCTGCCTGAAGGCATATGCTATGTATACATGCTGAAGCATGCAATAAACATGCTATCATTAACTTTGATTCTCTTCCAGATGTTTTCGTTTCGAATTTTATCCGAGAAACATCTAACATAGCGCGCTATATCTAAATCTCGAAATTTCTGCACCAGTCCCGCCGTTAGTATCCGTCTCTGTCATTCAGTGTAATTATTTATTTAAAAGTAAAGTGACTAAGATAGTGTAATCTTGGAAAAAATTTGGAAGCCATTTATCTAATATATAAAATTCTCGTGTCACAGTTTTCGTTGCCATACTCCTCCGAAACGGCTTGACCGATTTTGATGAAATTTTTTGTGCTTATCCGGTATCTATGAGAATCGGCCAACATCTATTTTTCATCCCCCTACATGTTAGGGGTAGTCCACCCCTAAATTTTTTTTTTTTTAATTTTTTGACATTTTATTATTTATATGGCAGAACAACGTATGCCGGGTCAGCTAGTAATCTATAATTTCTCGAGGTGATGAAAGCATTTAGTGAAATAGTATATTTATTTCAATTTTTCCAGTAAACAAGCAATCAGAGTGGGTTAAGTAAGAAGTTGTTCTCATTAGGTACAAGTTTAGAGCAAAAACGTATGATAGATAGTCCGGTAATGATTTATGAACGTCATTGGCTGGCCTATACGGGTTTTGCCTAAGGGAAGTAAGGCTTTAATTGAACCGGATTTAAGATCACTTTACTGTGCTGACTTGTACATCTTAATTAACTTTTAAAAATGTACTTAATATAACAATAATTAGTATACAATTATATCATTTTTATTGCTTTGGCATAATAGAAAACAAGCTGACGGCCCACTAAATATTAAGCAGTTACCGTCGCCTATGGGTGTTTGCGGAAACAGAAACCTGGGTCACTTATGCCGAAATAAGACTAAAGGTTAATAATATGGCATATCTATAGGCCAGGGGTGATTGCTATTTAGGCTTGGAACTATACCACCGTGTTAATGTTATTTTCTCGACTTTTATGACAAGCCGTCACCGGCACGAGGACAGATTTAAAAATTATATTCCTAATTATTTAAAAACATTAAGCTATTAAAAATACTTGTGTTCTGGATGAGAAATATAAATAAAGAAAACTCTTTGATTGGTGTCCCGAGACTAGACTTTATTTTGAATTGAAGACACCACTAGCTCAATAGCTATGGGAATGTACACGTGACATATTTTTGTCAATATTTTGCTCTCTCCCTCTCCTTGATATCCATCCGTACTATAAGAGAAGATTATCACCTCCCCTCTAGTTTTTTCGTTGTAATAATGAATACGGTCTCCAATAATTTTTTGCAATCAAAATTTAAAAAGATAATAATTTGACTCATATTTCTGTCAACCAATACAGCGCTTGCTGCATGACGCCACAAGCGCATGCATACCTATAGTTACAAGTAAAAACTAAACGCAAAACGAGCCATATTTAAATACAGCTCCAACGGGCGCCAGATTTATTTTAGAGGATATTGACTACGTGACGAAAACTTAAGCTAAAATAATTACTTAAGACGCATATATTTTGTTCCAATCTATGCATACGTGTTCAAAAAGTTAAGTTAGGAAAAAGGTCTGTGATACAGGTTTGCATCTATTGCTGAGAAGTTTTTAAAATAACCTTTGTATATCAATCATAATTAAATTTATTTTAAAATATACTTTATTGGTTTAATAAAAGTTCTGCTATATCAAGTCTTACAGTTTATGTATAATTCGTATTTATTAACAAACTAAAAGTATAACTAGTATATCAGTTATATAGCACCCGTAACACAAGTGATCTGCTACTTACTTTGGAACTAGAGGGCGCTGTTGGAATCGTGATAATATTAACTTCAGCTTCAAACTTTTATCACTAATCCCAGTAAATATAAAAGTCATGAAAATAAAAATTCAATATTAAAATTGATAATATTAATAACAATAAAATTTTCTTCTGCTTTTACGAGTATATAGAACAAAAAAGAAACTGTATTTTAGATTAAAAATAGGTAGGTTATTTCGTTTCCAGCTTCAACAAGATTTCGAAATTGAAAACGATGACAATCAAATAATTGCAGTACCACAGATAAGATGGCATTATAAATTGTATATTAAATTCGCAATAGACGACACAATTTTATATAGGAGTGGCCATTTACATAAGCCCATTTAGATTTCTACAAGCCTTTTCAATTACTAGGGAAAGTTCCTGCGCTTTAATGTACCTCGACAACTAACTGTAATGATTTGAATTATTACTCAGCATTGAGTATATATACTTCACGAAGATTAACTTAGTGATGTATTAAAATCAATTTATGTTACAAAATACATATTTTTGATCGATTTAACTATCTTCGTTATTTTTTTGTTGTTTGATTATAAATAAATGTTGTGTCGATACCAAAATAAAAACTAATAAAAAACTATGAACTGTACTCTAATTTTTAGTCCGAAGAAATCAACGTGATTTATGTGGGATAAATCACATCAGAAGCTTATCCGTGCAGGGGCGGAGAAAGAATACTAACCTCTGCGGCTGGGGTCAACCTGTCGTAAAAGGTGACCAAACAACCCACCCTAGCTACGTGGTAGGATTTCAAGCTCGTCTGGATGGCGACCATCTTTGGTTTTAAGTATGCCGCTATAGTAAGTTTGTGTTATATTCCGGCATTAATGACCCAACTTCCTGTACCCTTATGGGACAGCAGCGTGTTTGCGATACAAGTGGCATTGCAAACACCTATAGGCGACGTTATCTGCTAAATTCTAAGTCGGCCGTCAGCCTGTCTGCTGTCCTACAACAATAAAAATATTGGTTCAGATATACCATATATTGTCAGTACATTCTTGAAGGCAGTTTCTATTTTTTGGAGTGAAACTTCTTTAGCGCCGTTGTGATTTGAAAATCGATAAAATGAAAAAGCAACACCAAAAAAAGACAAACATATTCATAAAAAGAACCTGCAAGAGAATGAGAAGTACTCGTATACAAGTATACTGTGTTTACTGTAATCTTCGTCTCGTCTTTATTCAGGATTTCGTAACTTTTAGATAACATTTTATATAATTATTATATATATTTTATATTAAAATATATATTAATTTTTAACTTGGTAAAGATATTATAATAATAATTAACTTTGTAATCAACCTAATATTCCTGATATCTATATTTGTCTCATCATTATTTATCTCATTTTCTCATAGGCTATTTTTCTGAAGTTTCACTTTTGCCTTATGTGAAATGCACGCATACTTTTTATACGCTCATTTTCGCATGGCTCCCCAGTCGGTAGTGAAACACTATTAGTTGTAAATAATCTAGTTATAATCGAAATTTTACTATGGTAGATTTCATAATTGTTTCACATATAATCTTACAAAAATAATTTATAAGATATTAATCCCGTCTACCGACGTTTGATGACTTTGTTTCAATAAAATATAATTAATTATAAAAATATATATTTAAGAGCAAATAGATTGCAATTCACACCACTCTCTAAGTAAAATTACTTGAAAGAACGTTAATTTTAATTGAAGAGAAAATATAACGATACAAGTGCGCCGTAGATGGAATTAAAACAGGAAGTCTAATAAAAATTCTGATTGGATATGCTACATTCGAAATAATATTTTCAAAAGAGCTTTATATGAGTATATATTGTCTATAAAGAATGCATTAACAAACCTAACCTAAGACTTGATTTTGTAGTTCGGATTTGCAAAAAAACTATATTTTACACGATTTTTATACGACATTTTGTCGGATTTGGGCGGTCTTAGATACGTCGAAGATCGACTTATATTATAAAAATACATAAAATAGATTTTTCTCCCATGATACCACATCCATTCCAAGTTAGCTCAACGACACATGCCTCTACGTGAATTAAAGCGAACTGTATAGAATCAGTGGCATTTTCCAAGCAAAAACTTCAAGTTAATCGAATCGAGACTTAATGGCACAGTGACACATTTTCCAAGTTCATGGTTTCATTTGATCGTGGGAGGAATATACTGGAAATAGGCAATATTTATTGCATTATAATATATATTATTATAATACACTTGCGTTTAAAATCCTCAAAATTGGTTTTAATACGACTCGTCTTGATGAATATCGTGGTGTAACGGCTAACTTCAGTCGAAAAACTGAAAAGTAATAGTTATGTAACAGTGGTATTGTGTAAAAGATGATATATACATATATATGTATATAGAGGCGTGACAAATAGTCTAAGCTGTGCCATCGCGAGGTCAAGAACCTTTGTTGTAGGTCTCCAGGTGTGATACTAGATTACAAGATTGAGATAGTGCCTTTCAATCATAAATGATAGATAGATTATTTTTTTACCAAAAAAGTATATACAATAATTATATAATATTTCATTAATAAATTTTAATTAATAGTATTTTTAGTATACACGGCAATTATATATCATTAAAACAATTCATCAAATTGGCTCGAAAACAGTCAAAACCTTTATAACGACCAATTAACGCGATTAAATCCACAAAACAATATTAAGACAAACATTTAAAAATACAATACTTCAAATTCTAATACCCACTGCATTCTTACAAATAATTCTAAACCTCGTACTCGTAGATATCAATATATTATATAACACATAAAAAATATTTCAAGCTACCAATCTTACTCGAGGACAAGAAAAAACGTTAATGGAAAATGTATGTTTTTAAAAGCGGACATCAAAAGAGTATAAAAACTTGCTATTCAAGTTTTTTCTAACTCACCCTTTGTTGGGGTGTTAACGTATTGAAATATGCGTACGAGTGAGAAACCTAGAGGCGAGCCCATGTTTCGATTGTAAAACAACATATGCAGGCTTGGGGGCTTTCGAGTATTATGTAACGATTTTTTTAAGATTTGTGACCCCCCTCCATCCATGTAACATGATGTAATTTTTTCTGTGCCCCCTCCTCCTCTGGTAAGTTTGAAAAAATATTTTTACCCAATACACTCATATTTACGTTGTGCAAATTATTGGAAAGTTGCTAAAAACTTTTGTTTTTGTTATAATCGCAATTTTCATACCCTAGTTTTTTTAAATAAATAAAACAAAGTTACGTAAAGCATTGTTTGAAACTCTTCCCACCCTTGTAGCGCATAATAATGTTTTACAAGACTCCATCCAAATTGCTTAATACTTAAAAAATTAATGTAATTCTACAATTCAAATTACACTAATAAGTACAAGTTAGGTTATTATCCAAAATTCAATATCCATAAATTTCTAATCAAATTCACAAATTAGTTGAGAAAAAAAGGTTTATATTTACTAAGTGTAATATGCTATAACTCTAATGAATGAAGTTTAGTATACATGTTTTGATAGCTCATTACGAAGGCCGATCTAAAATTTCCAGGTTTGAATCCCACTTAGGCAACTTTTCTTGTATAATGTGCACATTATAGTGTGTAGTAACCGACGGTGAAGAAAAACGTTGAAGATACCCGTACATCGAGATAAAGTGAAGTGTAACCCAACAACCCGCCTTAGCCGTTACCCCACAGGAGAGGTCCAAGTCCAGCAGTAGGACGCCATACATCTTTTGTCTATGTCATACCTCATACATCTTCTTTCTCTTTGATAGAATTCTTAAGAATATTTCGTCGTAGTCGTAGAATAGTGACGGATCTGACATATATTAAACTTTACAGGACCGCCATTTTAAAAATACACAAGCGTCATTTTACTATGAGAATCTATCATATCCGTCACTTTACCTACTGCTTAATTTGAAATCTAAAATACATGTAATTTTTTTTAATGTAGCAATAATATTTAGACAATGTAGTATCCAAATATGGTAAAAAATGAATTTTGGATTTTTTCAAATCCGACGTTTCTCTTTTTTAAGTTTAACTTAGCCAGCGACGATGACCTATTCTACTTGAAAAAATATATCTGCAATCAAATTTAAATCCCCATAAAAACAAAGTGCTTTTTTATTGTATCTCACACATTCCCATGATGTAATGCCTCGTGAAATGAATCGAAACAGCAACAAAAGATATTTAGCGATGCATTAATCCGTATCTAACACAAACAGTGTTACCAACGCGGACCGATTTCAATTTGTGAGCCGTTAAGGAGAATGCTGATTGGACGTGAGCCACTAAATATTTTTATTTCTTTTACACTTGATACTTATATGGAAAGAGAACGTTCTAAATTTAAAACTTTATTTTTACAGCAGATAGCGTGAAAGCTTACTAAATAGTAAGCAGTTACCACCGGCTATGGATATTTGCGAAGCTAAAGGTCGAACAGGATGCCATCTGTATAAGGGTACTGAAACCTGAGTTACTACTGACGGGACACAACACAAGGTTATTATGGCGGTATACTTATATACTGCGAGTCTTGGACTATTAAAGAAGACCTCAGGAAGCGAATTGAAGCTTTTGAAATGTGGGCATATACAGGCGTATGTTGAGGATAAGTTGGACGCATAGAGTCACAAATGAGGAGGTTCTGCGGCGAGCTGGACGGAAAAGGGAACTTTTGCCTGTCATCAAGAGACGAAAAACTGCATATCTCGGTCACGTGCTCAGGCATGATAGATATAGCCTCTTGCAACTTATAATGATGGGCAAGGTTGCCGGTAAACGGCGAGTTGGTCGGAGAAAGAAGTCGCGGCTCCGTAACATCCAAGAGTGGACTGGAATACACTCGCTAAGGACAGACAAAAATACAGACAGACAGACAGTTGGTAGCCAACCTTCACTAGTTGGAGAGGCACTTGAAGAAGAAGAAGAATATACTTATAGAGCAAGGATAGTTGCCATTCAGACAGGTATGAGGCCCTACCGCCTAGCTACGACAGGCTGATCCCGGCCGAAGAACAAGACATCTAGATGTTATGGAATTAGTAGTAAATAGGGTCACGACTCGTTATTTCTTATATTTCCATTCACATCGCTTGACAGTAGTTCATTCTTCACGTAATATGATAATGCATAATACCCTTGTGTTGTGTTCCAGTATCCGTGCAGGGGCGGAGAAAGAATACTAACCTCTGCGGCCGGGGTCGGCCTGTCGTAAAAGGCGACAAAACAACCCACCCCAGCTAAGTGGTAGGGCCCCTAGCCCGTCAGGATGGCGACACCTTTGGTCTTAAGTATGCCGCCATAATAACCTTGTGTTGTGTTCCGGCATTAGTGACCCGTGTTCCTGTACCCTTATGGGATAGCAGCGTGTTCGCGATGCCACTGGCGTTGCAAACACCCATAGGCGACGGTAACTGCTACCCATAGGTCGTCAGCCTGTCTGTTGTCCTACAGTAATAATAATAAAAAAAAATAATGACCCAGGTTCCTGGTACCTGTATGTAGACAGCGAGTTCATCCATATTTGACGGTAACTGCGAACTATTAAGCGGGCTGTGGACCTGTTTCCTTTCCTAAAACTAAAAAAAACACATCCGCGCTAATAATTTAAGCAATTCCTTAAATATATTATTTATAATAGTATAAATAACATAAAATAAGGAATAGATGAAAACACTTAATTGCATTTATTAGAATTAAATTAAATAAAGAAATTTTATATAACATGACACTGCACTATCTCGTCTCATAATGCAACTTTCTTTTTTTCAGGAAACGGCAGTTGTTTAAATTTAATATTCGAATTTTAAGTGAATTTATTAATTTTAAAAATTCGAATTAAATCAACTTTGAACTTTTGAATTCTAGAAATCTATAACTACCTTTACATCACAATCAATAGAACACTTATTTATTATTCAAGAAAAGAAAAAAAAATCAATTCAAAAAACTACAACATCATCGTGCTACAATTTTGCGCATAATCCAAAATGGCGTCGATACCTGAACTTTTTGTTTTCATTCGTCATGCCGTATGAAAGGCTTTTGTACCTGGCTATATTTTTTTAATAAACAACGTACGTTTAAGAATTTGAATTTCGTTTCGTTCTGGTAAAGGATACGGCTCTCTGTATGTACGTAAGGGTATGTTTATAACATTTCAAAATCATCCTAACGCAGATGGTTTCCTCATACGCAATAAGACATGAAAACGTAGGCACCTTCACATAGATATTCAGAAAGTAAAACTTTGTCTCCAACATTATTATCATCTTTGCGCATTTTCTCAGATCATAAACTACACTTAAATCTAATAAAGGTTTTGTCTCTTCCAGGAGAGTGTTTCCTAGCTTTCCAACCCTGAAATAAATAGTATTATTCAAGACTAGCCGTTCCAGCCCGCTTCGCTGGTCGAATAACAGAAAAAAGTAAATCGAAAAAATATGAGAAGTTTTCGTACGCTGCATGCGCTACACCGCTCGCCCCACTTCTCCGCGGCAAGAAAACATACATCACTAAGCACGTAGTGCTTATAAAAATCGTAGTTTCTTAAAAATTTTATAACTTTATTATAAATGAAGATATCGCGATATTTTTTTCTTAGATAAGGGCCAAGTGTCTAAAAAATAAAATTTAGACAATTCAATTGAAATCAATCCAGTAGTTTTGCCGTGATGCGCGCACAACTGCAGACCTCATCATTTTATTTATATAGAAGAAGAACGGATATTTACCCTAAGATAGGATCTTGTTTCTATAGATTTATAAATGGCGACTTATAACATTCTCTGCTTTACAGTATTTGAAAATCATATTACGAGAAATCCTGCTTAAAAGGTACATAGATAGATTGCCTTTAGAGTGATACAAGTAATTAAAAGTTCTTACAATTTAGCTTTAAGTTTCCTGTTATTCCAAACAGATGACCGTTTTAATATTGTTTAAAAATGAGATTGCAACGACGGCAACAACCAGCGCGGTGAAGATTCAAACGGGGGCCTATTTAATTATTATTTCGAAATATTGATAGATGTTTAGGATGCATATTTATCCATCGAACGAAACCGGATACCATGTACGTAATAATGAATAACATAAGGGTATTTCATCACCATGTGATAGTATTTATTGCACCAATTAACCCTGATTGGCTTCAATCAGTGTTGCCATAAAACTATTTTTCCAAGAGGCAAAGAGTTTCTGAAGAATGCTCGCTCGTTATAAAATTGATTTGATTTTAGAAGCATTAATTGCTTGTTTATAGGTATTTGGAATAAAATCATAATCGTAGATGAGTATTACGAGCTATTAAAAAGTTTATATGAAACTATTACTTTGATTAGCTACTTAATATCATTTGAAAACAGTCACAGGTTACAAATAGTATACATTTTATGTCTCATCGCTCTCCTGTAGTAATTTAGTTTCGTAAACATAAAGCTATAAGAAATATGATGCTATTCTAATATGCTTCGACCTTTGAACTTCTGTCCTTCTTTTACAGTATGTAAACTAGAAATGTGCATCTCTTACTCTCTACTCCGTTAGTTTATTTCTGACAACACGACCAACAGTTGTGCAGACAATCATTTGCTAAGTGGATTTATTTTTTATAATTCACGATGCATTATATAAGAATGATGAACGGTCCAAATATAATAAGCTGATATTCAAAAATGTAAACACATGTTTGAAGAACGGTCCACTCAAAGCATTGTGTACTCCGTACTACTCAAACTTAAGGTTTCTCTGGTTTGGACGTTCATAAGCCTCAGGGGTCTGTTGTATACAATAATAGGCCATAGCTTCGCACAAGGCTCAGGCCAACGGACAATATATCCGCCACGCTTGTTCAAAGTGGATTACACATACCGGAAAACTCAGTATGCAGTTTCCCTCACGATCTTTTCCTTCACCGTCCGTACATGACAATTATTCTATAATATGCACATGAGGCGAGAACCTTGAACTTCTAGATTGGGTTCCGAATGTCGTACCAATGAGCTACCAGGTCTGTTATAATGCCCATAATATATATGCCAGTGCTTGTATAAAAAGTATAATTATTAAAACTAGGCATAGAAGACGCTTGGCAACTTTTATTCACTGAGCCATCTTTGAATGCGCGATCTTATTTCTCCTCGTAAGGGTCTTATATCGTTACCCTCGATAGCTGCCCTATTAAAACACTAAAGACCCGATACAGACTCCCATAATAAAATAAAATCGATTAAAAAGCATACCAAAGCCGATTTACACCTTAAGATTTTAAAGTCAAATGAGAACAAATTTATACGAGATTTGAAGTTTAATAATAGATTTTCAAAAATTTACATCTCACAAATTATAAATTATTGTATTAAATTTCTAATTGCTAATATAATAAAAATCCGAAAAGAACGTGTGGTTGTGATTTCAAGGCCACCCTTAGAGCAAAGAAAGGACAACTTATGAATTAAATTACTTCTTTTGTTAGTTAAAGAAAAGAAAAGACAATTCGAACCACTTAGACCAAACTAAAAAACCTAAAAGTAATCTTCGACTGTTCAGATGTAAGGCTGTTGATGATCAACAGCCTTACGTCGTCCATTGTTGGAGCTGGCTACACAAGATCACGCCATAAAACTCGATACTCCACTTTTCTCATCCAACCATCGGCTACCTTTTTATTGTCATCAGTCCACCGGGCTGAAAGGCGTTGGTCTTTCACACAGACGGTTTTCGTTTCGTTTTAACACTGTCTTCGTTCTACGACTAGCTTACTCCATATGCTGTTGGTCACACAATGCGATTAGTTAAATAGTTTTCATTTATTTTCTTGTATCACTTTAGTAAACAAAAGGTGTCGCTGACAATACTCAACATCAAACCATAGAGCTTCAAAGATAACCACGATAAACTGGTAGGAATGAAAAAAAATTACGTAAACAAAACAATCGCATCGAATCGTAGACGTGTAGATCATCTTTGTGAATAAAAATTTCTTAGAAACAATCATATACCCTAAAACGCGGCTCTACCTCGCCCCGTATACTATTAAAAAAATAACCGAGCGCTCTATAAAAGTAATTAACTCTGACTCAAGATAATTGATGAAGCTTAGAGATACCTTTGCCTCGTAGTACCTTATACAATCTATAATTAACCTTATGCCTGTGTCTTGAAGTCGTATTTTCATGAAAACTTAATCAAGACGAAGTATTAATAGTACAAAGATGGACGTAGGGCAGTGAATAGTGGAATATTTTATACTCGCTGTATAGTTTCTATTGCTGATTTTGTTTCGAATTTGATTAATTGTAATAAAAAGATCTCTCAATCAAACCTAGAAATATATGTGGCTGATTTTGGTTTTACAGCGACTGTTATTCACCCCCGTATACCAAACGGTCTTTGCAAACAAATTAGAAAAAAAAATCCAGTCACCTTGACCAGCTCACAGTGTAAGTGTTGTAACCGCAGTAACCACTGGACCAACGATAAAATATCTAAACATTAGAAATTTGTACATTATAAAAGCAGCTCGTGGCAGCTAAGAGGTAACACTACTGATACTTAAGATATATAATTGCAACAAACTAATGGTGAAGGAAAAATTGTGGGGAAACCTCAGCGAAATCACCGGTGTGTGTAGCATCAAGTGTCAATCCGCGTTGGACACCCGTGACGAATGCGCTATCCGTACTCTTTAAGGCGAGCCGTAGGATGGAAAATATTGGTAAGCAGTCTTTCTTTCTAGTAGTCTACTTTCCTTAATGACGGTTGTGTCGTCTTTGGGGCTGCCATGACTCACCGTACTAGACTTTATTCTATCCATCATAACAGAGATCGCCCACGTGGCCTCTTTCCGTCAACTTTACCAGTACTTGGTATGTAGTACTTATAATAAAATTCGGTTAGAAATCTCAATAAAGTAGTACACGGTACATTTAATGTTACTACGTACATAGTATTATAAAATCGTCAAGACAATTCTAAAGGAATGTGACGGATGATGTTTTGACTTCGTATGCACTTCAATGTGTGCAGTTGTGTTGCCAGCACCAATAAAATATATACAATTACATGTAAAATTTACTTCATTGTCACCTGGGCTTGTCATTGACCAATCGTTGTTCTTTGAGGCATTAAGCTTCAGTCCTTGAAGAGCTAAAATTTGCATAGGTTTTTTTAATTTCTGTAGGACAGCAGACAGGCTGACGGCCCGCTTAGAATTTAGCAGTTACCGTCGCATGTGGATGTTTACAACGCCAGTGGCATCACGATCACGCTCCTATCCCATAAGGGTGCCGGAACACAACACGAAGTTATTATGGCCGCATACTTAAAACCAAAGTGGTCGCCATCCAGACGGGCTTGGGGCCTTACCACGTAGCTAGGGTTGTTTTGTCACTTTTACAACAGGCCGACCCCGGCCGCTGAGGTCAGTATTCTTTCTACGCCCCTGCACGGATAAAATGTGCCTTACGATGACACCATTTTAGTGTGCGTCAGAAAAAAATTATGAATAAAATTGTTTTCAAACACAACTATCGCTTAAACTCTCCAAGCTAGGCAGAATAATCTATTCGATCTTAAGTCACATTAAAAATAAACTATCTCATATTCTTTAATCATTATTTCTTCTTTAAATACACGTTTAAAATTTAGTGCCTTTTAAATGTCAAATATAAAAGTACATTTGGTAACGATTTTTAACATCGTTGCCGAAGTTTCAAGTTCAAGAGTGAAGCAATTCGTTAAATCTGGACCAGTAAGCCTATTTTTAATACCTGGCAACATAAAACACGCTGTTAATTTTGACGGTGTTTTGTGCCTCCATAGACGGTGTTTTGTAATAATGTATTTTTTATTATTATTTACGATGAAAGATTAGTTCTGTTGTGCTGAGTAAAATTGTAGTTACCAGCAGTTGACTGAAAGTAGCTAGTTACAATTTAATGACTGATTAGTAGTCATTCAGCGAGGTATAACATGGCATTAGGGGGCTAGATCTGATGTTTTATTGTTTCTACGACTATTTGTTACGTTATTAACTTTCTAATATATAAACCTCTTTGTGAAAATAAAACGCAAATTAAAACGTAACAAAATGAAATACTTTATGTATAGTAAAACAAATGAATGAATGGATACAGAAGCAGCGTTAGACCTACGAGGAGATGGATAGTTTGCATAAAAATTGATATGCTGATAAAGGTTGAGTGAGATGAGAGAGAGAAAAGTGTTGAGATGACGGGGCAGAGGAGAGTGGAAGGAGGCAGAAGAAGAAGAGTAAGAAGAAAATATTATTCATGACCAAAAATAATTTAGAATCTTAATTCATAACTATCTGAAGCAAAAGTTTTGGATACATAAGTAAAAACTATATAAAATACTTTAATTTATCAAGTGATATTTTTTTAAACTAATCATATATAAGTATACAAACAATAGAAGAGACGTGGTGTATACATCTAAGTAGATTTGAATATCAATATTTCTTATTGGTAATCAAAATATATCGCATGCTTAATCATAAACTGACCGATTACGATTTAGGTCTAAAGTGAGATAATATAACGGGCAGCATTGTATCGACGCCCTCTATCGGCCAAACTAAAATTTATTTCAATATCTCTTTCCCACACTGAGTTACCGCTATTTAGTTATAAGTCAATATATGGGATAAGTAGTAAATGACAAAACGTTTTTTGCGATTTCCCAAAAAACAGGTTTTTTGAGTTAGGTCAGTTTATGATTAAGCATGCGATATGTACGTTATATTATGCTAATATTGTTTGAGAGCAGATAAAGATACCCATGCACAGCAAAATCATTGTGCACCCCAAATAATCCTGTATAAGTAAGTCCGCAACAATGTCAAAGAGGCCAAGGTAGCAGAAGAATTAGAACTTATACGCAAAAAAGATTCCATTAATCGTCAGGTTCTATAAAACTACAGTAATACTTCTACAAATAATAAATAACCATTTAAAAATATAATATTAGAACAATTGAGAGTGACGACTTCCTGGCGTAACGGCTATCGCACGTCGGTATCCTGGCGGAAGTCATGGGTTCGATTCCCGTCCAACGTTTATGTGGTTAAGTATAATATGTATTTATTTACAAAAGAAAAGTGTATGTATATATATTTAACTCTATTCAGTCTCTTATTACATTTACTACAACTATAATGAACGTAAATAAAAGCAATAAATTTCAAAATAACTGCATAATAATCAACGAAATATATAAAACCAACATCAATAAAGTTGATCGTAATAATTCGCGATACAATGTAAATATCGTTTTTATTGGTATTAATGATCCCAACGTACAAACGGGCCGACGATTATTAGTAGTAAAATAATATAGCCTAAGAATTCTGCATTAATAAATAATATATTGTTCACTTAACCTCGATGGGAACACTAACTTTATAGATATACTAATTCAATTCTTTTAACCGTTGGTTTTTATTCAAATCGGATGACCTAATATTTTACTCAAACAAAACCGGCTGAAGGTGACGAGTGACAAGCTTTCAGAGAGGTACACTCACCAATGTATTTCAACAGACTGGTGAGGATAAAGATGATGAATACATCATGGGTGAAGATATTTTAAGAAACGATGTGGTATCTTTAATCCAAGAAAGGTTTTCCGTTATTTCAAATAATATAGCAAGCGTAGCAATATGCACAGCGAAAAAATATTTGTTACTGGAGTAGACGGAATCGTGTCATAAAAATGATTTTTGTTAATCAATAAATAATAAATATACTGGCACAATTCACACAGCGCCATCTAGTCCCAAAATAAGTAGCACAGCATTTGTGTTATGGGTACTAGATAACTGATAAATTACATATACACTTTTCTTTTGTAAATAAATACATATTATTATTATATATATTATTATTACTAAATTGAACCCTTTTAAATTTAAATTCAAATTAGATTTTATTCAAAGATTTTAGAGTTTATTAATTTATTTGGTTTATTTTGTAGTTTATTAATATTAGTCTTGTTTTATTTTTGTTTTTAATCGCATTCCTAATTTGGTAACTTTTATTGATTTTGACTGAATTTTTAATATGATTGTATAATGTATGGGACTTGATTCTGAAATAAATTATTATTATTATTATTATACTTAAACACTCAGACACGAGACGGGAATCTAACCCGTGACCTCCGCAAGCGCACCGGAGTGCGTTAGTCGCTACACCATGGAGATTTTCAACTAATGCCGGAACACAACACAAAGTTAACACCAAAGGTGGTCGTCATCCAAACAGGCTTGGGCCCTAACATGTAGCTAGAGTGGTTTGTTTTGTCGCATTTTACGACAGGCCGACCCCGGCCGCAGAGGTCAGTATTCTCTTTGCGCCCCTGTATAAAAAATTTCTCTATTATCTCTAGTCTGGATGTTACAAATGTTCTTGAGCCGCTTACAGCTTATAACCCTATATGGTATAGGGTCGATACACTGACTAAACAAAAATGTCAATTAAGTTACTCATTAAAAACTATGCATATTGGTGAATTGCATGTACGACTATCATAAGTCTTGGGTTCTCATGTTACGAGCGACAGATTCTCGTAAATATGCATTGCGTCATAACTTAGGATTTAAGGGAGTTAGATACAAATAATTAAATTGAGCTCTAATAACGAGCCTAGTTACCACCGGCAAACTTGATTGCATGCGTGTATTCAGTACATGTTAGAATAAATTTAAATCTGTTCGTTTACAATTTATTCAATCAAAACTGCTTAGTAGCTAAACTGTAAAATATATATGTTATGTTTTATCAAGCTTCAGCTTGATATATTCTGTTAAGAATTTTTTTTCAGTTATCGCCTATGAATGTTTGCAACGCCAAGAGCACCGCTGACAGTTACTTCACTTATGCCAGAGCAAACACAAGGCTACTATGGCGGCATGTAATACCAGGGACGTTTGCTCCAGACAGGCTTGGAGCTCTACGACCTAGCTACAGTTATTTTGTTTTATATGACAGGTTGCCCCCGGCCGTAGGGATCAGTATTCTTACCCCGCACAGAGAACAGAGAAGTGCAAAGAGAACGTAGGGTAGGGTAAACGACAAACTCTGTGGCACAACGGTTTTCGCTGGTCGGAACGCCTACGGGGATAACAAGGCAGGACGCGCGGCAGTTCACCTACGCGCTGGACGGACCTTGAAGTCTGCAGGGTAAACTGTGTATCTGACTGCACCAGACAGGTCTGTCAACAGGGAGAGATGGCGGGAGATCCTGCGGAGAGCCGTGTCCGCCTCTACCACCGACGTGGATGCCTCAACATGATCACGATCGCTCTGTCAAGAGCGAAACGAATGAGATGAAGACAATATAGAGATCGTGGAAATGCCAAATTCCATTATTACTATTATATCGCCAAAAGGTTTCAAACTTCTTATCCAAGTATCAATTTCGGTAAGGCAATTATTTTCTTATTTCCAAAGAAATACAATAATGATGCCACCTGACAAAGGGAATTGACAATGCAATGATATTTCCAAAAAAAGTCCGGCGCCAGATATGTCCGACGTACCTGCTATTATTACTGTGGTTCCCAAATTTTTTCTTATTTTGGGTGTCTTACATGACATTTTATACAATTGAGCATTTTTATTGTATTGAAAAAGCATTGCATTGATTATTGTTATAAGTTGTTTTTTTTTATATTTTAGTATTACCGTGAAATATGTCCAATGTTTATTTTATGAAAAAGTAATAACATAGAAAATAAATTAATAATATCATTTTCAGAAGAAAACGTGATAATTACTAGCATGGTATAAATATATAAATAAACTGTGACGATCTACAGTGACGTATATCCCTATACTAAACAGCAGAGTGCTTGGTTATGAGAAATAAATAACTGTATATCAGTTTTCTAGTATAATTTTACGAATAAATATAGACATAGGCAGACGGCTCTGCCAGCCTTCTAACAAATAATAAAAGTGACTAAATTCTGAATAAATATTAACCAATACACGAGACAATTTTTTATACATTACACATACGTGAATAATCGCGCGAGAACACATAAACCGATTACATTTAAATGAAAAAACTATAAATCGAGGTTTTAGTCACTATTAAATATATTTGGGAAATATTTTAATAATTTTTTGTGATCATTCCGCATTTATTAGGACATAAAACATTAAAAGCGCAAAAACCGTGCTTATCAAAACATCAAAAAGCCGCAGCACATATGCCGCTAGTTAATATCATTTTATGGCTTTGCAAGAAGCTTCCTGCATTTATTTATTACTCTTATTAATGATTAATTAATGTACTGTTTATGAGGTTACGATAGCTACTTATAAAAGCTACGGCCTGACTAATTCGTCGCGTCCCGCGGCCTCGGCACTTAAGGCACACAGGGATACCGGGTGGTTTTAGTGGTATGCCAGCGATGTGCGTCTCCGAGCCTAGAGAAGGGGGCGTACGAGTGCATTACACGTGGAGTCCTACACTACCTCGCTGCCCGTTCACACGTGTCGGGGTGTGCGTCATGCATTTCCATTTCCCAAAAAGTTACTTACATAAAATCATACTTATCATTTAACCTTTGGCCTTTTAGCATACAACCTACTCAACACATGTTTAGGAAATTATTTCAAGAAAGAGCAAAAACAACTTTTTCGTAAGAAATAATATCAATGAACATTTTACAATTTATTACCTTTATTATTTATTATAGCTGAATAAAAATTAGTAAATTTGTAACATTTCAGGCTGCTTATTATAATAGGTGGTCTTGGTTATAGCCATGACCACGAGCAATATGTTGTCTATGAATATTCTAGGTTTCATTGTTTAAGGTTATATTTAAGATGTAAATTTATGTAAGTCTCAAACTTTCGTCTACCATCGAGTGTCAGATTGCATATTATGCGAGTTAATGATATCAGTACTGCGAAATATAAATGACAACTTCAAAGTATTATTACTAAATTACGTTTTGTAGCAATCATTACATTAACTGTTGATGTTGATCTATGCCCTTAAGAGTGCATTATTTATTATATTCAACCCCCAAATAAACTTTATACAGGTATTATAATAAATAACGAAATTTACATATTCGTGAACATCGAAGAATCATCTCCAGTAATAAAAAAATATAAAGCATAAGCATATCACTAGAACCACACTTTTAAAGGCCAACTTAAATAAATTAATTTACAACTTTGTTGTAAATATTTTTATTTAAGTTACATTATTAAAATACATATGATCATAAACGGGGGATCTAACAAACTTTGAGCATCATTGTACATAGTTACCGGTCGGTATCAGAACACTGCCCAAAATAATTGCCATTATTACCGAATAGAACAGGTAGACGGCCGGACCTTGGGACCTCTGATCCACTCACATTATGGTTACAAAAAAATGCATTTTTATGATTGTGCCCAAATTACTGGTTGCGTGCGCGAACGGCTCGTTTCCTTAAGTTCATTTGATATATAAAATTATTTGTTATATACTTTATGTACTTTTTAATGTATCATACTTGTATATGTTAGATTGTAATATTTTTTAATTTGTGGAATATGTGTTTTTAGAAAATATATATTTTCTTATCATTCTTAAAAATCACTAACACCTACAGTAAGTAGGTACTAGGTGTACACTAAGTACCAAATTATATTCTTCATAAAAATTTTTTTCTTACCCTTATTACTTCTTATAATTCATTAATATACCTGAAAAAAATAAAAATTTATATTAAAATATGCAATATTTAAACATTTACTATAAATATTTTTACTGTGTTCCTGCAAAATCAGCAAATGATAAAACAAGCAAAACCTTCATGATATCCCTTTCAATGGATCTGACCTCGATTGCCCGTCAATCTCGCAGGTCGGACAACTTTATTGATACCTAGCCGGTATAATTTGAGCTTTACATCTTTATAAGTTAACAAGAAAAGCTAGTTTTGCGCAGATCTATGCAATTTGGTGCTCAGTAGGTCGTGTGTAATACTCGCTTGTCATTCTATGCAAATTATCGATACATTGATGGGCATGCTGTAAAAATTGTTGAATAATACTTGTTAATAACTTTACTGTCCACAATGTGCGTAAATTAATACGTAGTTGAGTGTAAGCCTATACTTAATTTACACGCCATGTTCCGTAAATTCGTCTGGACAACGAAAGAAATAGAAACAAAAGATAAATGGTGATAGCAACCTCCAAGGTTTAAGGGCTAAGACACTTCGAAAGCAAAGATCACGCAGGCGATACAAATGTATCAGTTACATATCAGTTGTCTAGTTACCATAACACAAGCGCTGTGCTTATGCGCTGTTCTTTCTGCTACTTTCTGCTAGATTTTAGGCATAAATGAATTCTATCTCTAGTAAAGTAGTCATTAGTAAAAATCAAATTTAGACAAACATTTAGCAGCAATAAAAGCGTTATGAAAAGATGTCAAAGCAAAAAGCTCGCGAAAGCGTCCTCTGACAGTAAACTCAACTTCCTTGGCTTTAAAATGAAATCGTGCAATCAAACCACTTGCAAAAATTTTTTTAAGACCCATAAATATATGTAGGCTATAAATATTACGCTATTTATCAAACTAATCGATATATACGCATAACTTTAAAATTAAATTATTCTAGCCTTCTTTATTGCTAAGAAACAGCAGACAGGTTGACGACCCACTTAATAGTATCCCGTCGCTAATGGATGTTTGCAACGCTAGGGGCACTGCAAACACGCTGCTGTTCCATAGGGGTATAGGAACCTAGATCACTAATGTCGGAACACAAGGTTATTATGGCGGTATACTTGTAGACCAAGTGTGATCGCCATCCAGACGGGTTCGGAGACCTACCAAGTAGCTAGGGTTATTTTGTCGCCTTTTACGACAGGCCGAACCCGGCCGCAGAGGTTAGTATTCTTGCCCCTCCACGGAGAAAAAGCCTAGAATATTATGAATTATTCTGAAGTTTGAAAGCAGTATAATATTTAACGTTATGCCTCTATAATGAAGTGTAAATTAATATTGCAATAATAAATTGACTGACAATAAACGTACAATGTTTAAGTTAGGGTTGATATATTTTATGTATTAATGGCGGATATTTTTTTAGAAAAAACTTTGCCAAGTATAAAATATTGACGACTCCAATGACGCAACGGCTTTATGTATATATATTTACTGTCTAGCATTGTAAATATCAGCAATCTATTATCCATGACATAAACGCTGTACCTTTTACCTGGTGACAAGATGGCGCAATTATGCCACTATAAATATTTAGTATATATTACATTAATTTTTCTTATAAGTTTTATCTTGGATGCATTTAAATAATTAATTTAAGAGTCAGAGGTAAACTGTTTAGTATTATCACATAGAAAACCTTCAAGCTATTTTTAACCGACTTCAAAAAAGGAGGAGGTTATCAATTCGTCTGTTTTTTCCATCTCTTAACCATTCCATCTCTCAAGCCTCTTAACCATTTACTTACTCAAATTTATTTACTGAGTTAGCCAAATATTGTGAATAGATAAACTTCAACAGGGGTCGTATAACCAAATTATAATTTCTTCCTGCCCTTATCTGACATTATATAGGGTCGGCACAACATGTTCTCTTCTTCCACTCTCCTCTTTTAGTCGTCATCTCAACATTCACGCCTTTTTTGCTGTATCAGGCAGGCAGGCAGGTATTCTATCCGTGCAGGGGCGGAAAAAGAATACTAACCTCTAGCTACGTGGTAGGGCCTCAAGCCCGTCTGGATGGCAACCACCTTTGGTCTTAAGTATGCCGCCATAATAACCTTGTGTTGTGTTCCGGCATTAGTGACCCAAGTTCCTGTACCTTATGGGACAGCAGCGTGTTCGGGATGCCACTGGTGTTGCAAACACCCATAGGCGATGGTAACTGCTAAATTCTAGGCAGGCCGTCAGCCTGTCTACTGTTCTACGGCAATAAAAAAATCATCTTTTACACAATTCTTTCATCTTTGCTTTGGTCTACTCCCCTTTTATATCCATTCACTTACTGATCAATGGTCTCTTTCCAATATTCAAGTTGTTGTTATAGTTCCTGTATCAGTAACTATGTAAAATGGAATATCTCGTATAAAATATAAACTATGGATGCATGATAGGCATCCCGCCGGTAGCGGGTGGGCGTAAGAGAGCATGGCGGATTAAGATAAGGTCGCCAACTTGAATACGTAGTCAGGCCCTATCTCATTCGAACATGCTTAAGCTTAACGGGAGATTATAAGCTTAGGCTGTAACAAATATAAGACTTAATAGCAACCTACGTGACGACAAGTGTAGGTATAATAAAAGCGTACTTTAAACTTTTCAGTAGGCTATGAAGCTATAGTATTTCTTTTGTGGACTTCATCCGGAATTTAGAATGTCAGAACAATGAAAATGCTTGAAATGAGATTGTATGGATACAAAAAGCAAACAAAGATGTGAACGTTGAGATAACAACTAATAGAGGAGAATGGAAGGAGAGAACATGTTGTGCCGACCCCACGTTATCTGGGATAAGAATCTGCAATGAAGAAATCCGTATAAAACCAAAGCGACTGACTGTAGGCTGCTGACGCCTATCGCAGGACCGATGAAGCAAGCGAATATTGGAGTGCGGACCGCATCTCGGTAAGTATTCGTATAAGAACTGACGACTTGCACAAGGTTGCTGGTTGCAGCTGAATCAAGGAGCCGGGAAACGTGACCTAACTTGGTAGGTCATCCAGCAGTAGACAATAGGCTAATAACAACAAGTTTGAATTTAATAAAGATCGAAGAAGATAATATGTAGTATTTCATAATAACGGCTACTAGGTTTTGATAGCTAATTTAGTTTTTTCATTTTCATTTTCTAAATACTCTGACTCGTTCTAATTTATACAAACACACTTAAAAATGGAAACAATAAAATAAAAATCAGTATGTAGTTAAAGCTAACTAAATTCGTTCTTATTTTTATCCGTGCAGGGGCGGAGAAAGAATACTAACCTCTGTGGCCGGGGTCGGCCTGTCGTAAAAGGCGACAAAACAACCCACCCTAGTTAAGTGGTAGGGCCTCAAGCCCGTCTGCATGGCGACCACCTTTAGCCTTAAGTATGCCGCCATAATAACGTTGTGTTGTGTTCTGGCATTAGTGACCCAAGTTTCTGTACCTAACTGCTAAATTCTAAGCGGGCCATCAGCCTGTCTGCTGTCCTACAGCAATAAAAAAGGCCTTATCTATGATATGTAATAAGCAAGACTGCTCCTCGAAAGAGAAGTATACAACACCCAGCAACTTAGTCCGGTGACCTTTCAAAGATACCTACTTCGTGATTGTCTTTGCTGTCTCTGACTTAAAGAAAATAATATTATTTCACCCTTTACACTTCTTAAACACGTACATCCATATTAATAACATTTAAATAAAGATAGTTCAATCATAGAGTAATTAATATTTTTATTCTCCTACTATTACCTATTTAGAGCTAAAGCTTTTACGGCTTAACATTAAAGTTTTATGTAAGTAATAAAGCTCTCGAGTTTTTTTCAACAGTATCCATTTTATATTAGAAGAAGGAAGTATAGGGATGAGTTATGTATCATGGTGCCCCATTTCTTCCTTACTCTATAATACATTACATTAACCTTTTAAAGAACTATCGATGTACATGAAAATGCGTTCAAGAACTAAAATACTTTTTACTGAATAGGTATGAAACTCACTGATAAATTTAATTAGCCATTGCAAGAGCAATATTGTCTCATGTATCTTATTTAGAATTCACCAAACTACTGTAAAGTATACCTAAATCAAGATGTCACCAGAAAATAGAGATACGGAAGGTGATCAAAGGTGATCAAAATTTAAACTAATAAATAAATATACTATGACCACTCACAGAGCGCCATCTAGTCCCAAGCTAAGCAGCAGAGCGTTTGTGTTATGGGTACGAAACGACTGATATACTACCTACATACTTTTCTTCTTTAAATAAATACATATTAAATATAAATGCCCATAAAAACTCCCGAGACGCGAATCGTATACGTGACCCCGCTGGCGTTCCAACGTGCGAAAGCCGTTAAGCCACCGAGTTCGTTGATCGGTTTGATTTTAATAGCTTCCAAGAAATTTGAGGATCTAAAGTTATACCTGTTAATAAAGCTTTTAGACTATTGAAGTACAGTTCCAATAGTATTGTTTATCAAAGAACACGTTAAAATTTTAGTCTTCATTAATATTTTTGCAAATAAGTTTCAAGTTATTTATGGACAAATAGTACTGTTAACATCTATCAGTAAAGAGGTCGCCACTGTCAATGTTAAGGGCCGTTTTAATCAGAGCATCTGCGACGTGCCATCATCGATTCCGGACGACAGGTCAGTAATTTATTTTAATTAAGGGAGTCGCGAGTGGCCGCCCGTGGGCGCGTGATTGAGGACCGACACGCCGGTCTGACGCAAAAAAGGAACAGCGGAACCCGGCTTTAACGAGTTTGGGTTCTAGTTTCTAATCTGTTGTGTAGGCGACTTGGTTTTGGCAAGCGGATTCAAACGCACTTAGAGCCGCTGGTAATACAGTATTTATAATAAATAATAATAGTGCATAACATCCCGCTAACGGGATAGGTCTCGTTGCAGAAGGACGATTTTTTTTCTTTTTGTTTTAATTTCTTGTTACTTTTCTTATTATTGATCATTGTTTTTTTTTTTAACTTCAGCATTTTTATGTATAATGTAACTATGGAAACTATGTTAGTTAATGTATTTTTTGTGTGTTTACTGATTTTTCAACTGTACTGTTTGTTGACCAAATAAAAAAATACCTACCATATTAATCCAAGGTGGGTTGGCGGGTTACACATATCAATAACTTCGATATGCAGGTTCCATTACAATGTTTTCCTTCACAATCCGTATGTGACACATTAGGCGAGAAAAGTAGCCTAAGCTCATTCATGTCTTTATGAAATTCCAATCCGTTGGTCTTCATGATACTTGACTACCACGGTTATGTGAGTTTATGTTAATATACTCATAGTTAATTAACTGTGATCTAGATCGTCTATAGATCTAACTCGCGATCTAAAATGGTTTAGTGTGTGTGTGTGTACGAACACACATTACGAAATAGTGAATAGATTATTCTTTTTGCTTCTTCATAAACAGATAGCAAAATATACTTCCTTGTATTTCTTCCCTTATTGGTCTGATCTCGTGCTAAAAATATCATAGCTCATATAAGAACATTCACGAGGATTATATTAAGCTCCGTAACAAAACGTGCTATGCCGCGTTCAGTATGTTGACTTACACAGAACACTAGAGAGTGTACACATACACCCTAGAATGTGATGCACTTATTATACCTATAATCCACTTTCCAAATGTACAATAGATCAGTTCATGCATAAAAATTTTTTGAAAAGAAACTACAGCTGCTTTCTAGCCCTCATACTCTAAAATGGAATTGTAGATGGAAGTTTTTTCCGTACAAAGGCGGAATAAGAATACTAGCCTCTGTGGCCGGAGTCAGCCTATCCGTGGTATCGCCGATCAGTGGTAGGGCCCCAAGCTCGTCTGTATGGCAACGACCTAGTCTATACGTATGCTGCAATAACCATGTGTTATGTTCCGGTAATAGTGACTTAGGTTCCAATACTCCTATTTGGACAACAGTGTATTCGCGGTAGCCCTAGTGTCGCAAACATCTATAGGCGACGGTAACTGCTTATTATTAAGTGGTTGCTCAGCCTGTCTGCTGTTCATCAGCAATAAAAAAATTATATACTTATCACCTTATTTGCTACAAGATGGTGTCTTATTCTTATAATATACTTAGACTTTAGTCCAGTCTAAGTCAAAAATCTATTCTTGTTTACAAGATCATTTAGATAGATAATTGTAATCCAAGTAATTTATAAGACAATAGAAAAATATTACATAAACAATATTAATTTGGGCTTACAATAAACGACCTTATTGCTACAGATTTCTGCCAACAACCTCATATTATACAAAATTAGTAAAATAAACAGTTTGCCACTAGAGGCGCTGTTTAGTATTTTTATACATATTTAACGTGCACGAGATTGACATGGTATGAAGTTTTATATCTGCACTTGTACATTTTGTGGTGGAGGCAAAGAGACAAGTATCAGTAGAATGCAGAAATATATTTATGATTTCACGCTATCTGCATCCCATCGTCGCGTTCAACGGATTGGACCTTGCTATTAAATTTAATATTCAATTCGCTGGTTTACAAAGGTAAAATTAATTAAAAGATTAAAGTATAAAGAACAGGCGGCTCGAAGGCTTTCATTATTATGTAGATTTTGTATATATACAAACGACACTCACTATACTAATTCTTTTATAATACTTTAGACTTTTCTTATTAAAAATTCATATTAGATTCTGCCATCTGAATAATATGTAAGTCGCATTCATAAGTTTAGTAGAGAAGTATTTAGTAGAGAAGAAGTAATAAAAAGAAAAAATAATATTTATTGTGATACACAGCAAAATACATAATGAAAGTAATAATGAAAAAGAAAACAATTCGTAGAAAGAAGTATTTCTTGGTCGTGCCAGTAGGGTGAACTAGTTTGAAGTTTACTGAGGGCCTAAAGGTTATGAAGGGGTTATTACTACAAATTCCTAAGAGAAACCTTAAAATGCGTGAAAAATTCCAAACAAAGAGCATAATTGACATAATTTTCAGCTGATTTATTTCCGAGAGCCAATTGCAATTAAAATGTGTTTCTATAAATGAGTTAACTAGTACTTAATCCTCGTTTATTATTATTTATTAATTCGTGACACTACATATAGAATTAATATATATAGTTGACAATGAATGATTAATAAGTTTAACAGAAGAGTCATATAACTGTTAATCATTTATTTTATATACTAATAGTACATATACTAAATATTTATTTTATATACTAAATAGTTATAAAATAGTCATGATTAGGTTCACCATAAATATAGCTTTAATTTTTAAAATTAAAATCTTAATGTCTTTAAAGTTGAACTCCTTTGTGAGTTAGAAATTGGGTCCGTAATAAAGAGTTGTTAATTTTCAAGACACCTCCAAATCTTCGGGTCAGACATATGTATGTTGTAGTATCGAGAAATGAGGCGTGTAGTTGTAAAACCCGCTAAACCGTTTTGATAAAATGACGATATATCGTTTTAAAACACTCTATATACATAGCTATCAACTTGTAATGGTACAAATAGGTATTTATAAACAGGTGTATATTTCAGTATTTTCTTCAACCATTTATTTTGCGTTTCGAATCCGCATTCAGTTTAAGGGTTTCCAAAAAATATTGTTGTAGCGGGTTTTGTTGTAACACGCCTCAAATACACCACTTGCCCTATTAAAGAGAATAAAGGACCAAGGTAGTTAAAAGGTCAAAACAAACTGCACTATAAGCCCATAAAGAAACTAAAACGCTTGGCGAAGATTCCAAATTCCTGCTAGAACGAAGTCTATTATTATAGTTAAAACATAAAACATGATTCAAATAAGGAACAGACCTAATATGCTACAAACATATTAATCGAATAGAAACGACAATGATAAATTGATATTTAAATTGCAATTTATAAAATTACAATATATAAATATATCATTATTTTTGTGTTGGCTTAATTTTACGATTTAATTTGAATTTTGATTCGATTGCGAAGATCTTAAATAAATAAAACTATATCCCTACAAATATTAAGAAAGCCGGAATGTGTTCTGAATTTCTAGAATGTTCTGTCAAGAACACATTAAGTAAAGCTCCATTATAACAAACAGGTGTCAGTTTACTTATTATATTATTGGATACAAACAATTAAATGTCCTTCATGTGTCAAATTATACGAACCCACTTGCGTTATAGACAAATTTGATTTATAGCCTGAGGCTTGTGCAATAATTGTTATGTTATTGTGCCTATTACAAATAGTTATTGGCACGCTCAGACGGACATGCGTACTTTGTTGTTATTAGTTATCTGTCGCATGTCGGGCAGTTTGACTTTTGTTTATATTAGTTTGACAGTGAACGAGAGGTCGACTTGTTAAATTTTCACAACGACACGACAGGCGTAGACAGTTTTTAGCTTGACCTATAACTTCTAAAAGTCTATACACACCCTTAAGTTTTTTTTGAAGACATTTTCCTGTTCTAGTTGAAGACATGAATTGTAGGGTTTTTTTTAGAAAGTGAGTATGTCATTAATACGTATAGGCCGAATCAAATTATTTGTTTGTTTTAGTTTCTGTTGTCGCTATTCATGGGAATCGCAATTGTACCAAGCCACTTACGTAGCTGAACCAGCCAGACAAGTTTTGGAAGCGATAAATCTTTTATTTTTATTTTTTATTGATGTAGGTCAGCAGACAGGCTGACGGCCCGCTTAGAATTTAGCAGTTACCGTTGCCTATGTGTGTTTGCAACGCCAGTGGCATCGCGAACACGCTGCTGTCCCATAAGGGTACAGGAACTTGGGTCACTAATGCTGGAACACAGCACAAGGTTATTATGGCGACATACATAAGACCAAAGGTTGTCGCTATCCAGATGGGCTAAATCTTGATTAAATCCATTCACTTTAAGAGCCTAGGACCCGCTGCCGAGCATAGTTACAGGAACATAGTGCGCATCACTTCGAGTCAGTACATTTACTTTCTTGTACTACATAGACCGCCTCAAAAATGGGATTTACATATATTTTTTTTAATTAATAGAACTTTATCTAATATACTAAAAATAAAACCGCAACAAAACTAGCTACTACATCGTCCTAAATGGGTTACTCCGGCAGTAAAGGAACTTTCCTTTTGGAATAACGAGGTCGGTTCTAATTCATATTATTGTCATGTTATTTCATCATCATCATCTAAGCGTTGAATCCCGGCTGCAGCCCAAACTGTCGCTTCTGCGCCCGGGGTCCGCTTTCCGACTATTTCTTCTCCACTTCGCACGGTCTTCAGCATCCGTGGTAGTGAGCCCATTGGCACGCATATCACCCTTTACGACGTCAAGCCAGCACATTTTGAGCCTACCCCTCCTGCCGGGGCCCGGCGGAAGCGGCATGGCCAGACATTTGTTTGCCACGTAAGCATCCGGTTGCCGTAAACGTGGCCGTACCAACGGAGCCGACACTCTTGTAATTTACCCGCAATGTCACGGATATGAACACTGCCGCGAATGCAGGAGGGAGATCCTAACGCGGTCCTTCCGCGTCACTCTACACTAACATCCACCGCAGCCTTCGACCAATAATAGTGCACCGCAGCATATTCATCTCCGTGACACGCAGTTCATGCTTGTGTCGCGCTAACACCGGCCACGCTTCACAGCCATGTCATGTTATTTGTTTCTATATAATAAAATATTATTTTATTTTGTTTATTTTTATATTTAGGTTATTACTTATACAAGAATTACCACACAGGCCGTGATGTGGAAGTTACATTTATGAGATACATATCAGAAAAAATGGCAATAATGATTACATTTTATGGACGATGGAGGCATATGAGAAGTTTATAATTGACACAAAAAATGAAGATAAAAGCATGTATTTCCACACAGAATACTATTTATCATTTAGTATTTTAAAATATATTGTTCGAACAATTACCTAATTTAATTTCTGATTCTTTATTTCTGCACACTGCAGTATTTTGCGTTAAAGTCAACGACATAGTTGCATTCAAGGAATATTTATTAAGCCCAGAATTGAAACCAGAACCGACCCGCTTCGTACAAAACCAGTCGAATAGATAAATGTGAGATACAAAAATAACTTTCACTCAAAAGAAGCTCATGATAAGCAAGTTAAGGCGAGATCAGCTTACTGCCCAGTGAAAATACACACGATCGGAGATAAACAATCTCAATGAATGACCTTTATTGTTTGCGCAGTGGTTGCCAAAGTTTTATTATAGTCCACCAGTTCGCTTTTTTATATAATGTAACTCACTCACACAGCGCCATATATTCCTAAATAAGCAGAAAAGCGCATATATTATTATTGGATAACTTTAATAATAGTTATATACTTTAATTATGTAAACAATTACGGATTATATTGGTAGAATATTCTCCGTGTAGGGGCGGAATAAGAATTATACATAAATAAATACCCCTGCGGCCAGGCGCGGTCTGTGGTAAAAGACGACAGTACAACCCACTCTAGCTACGTGGTAGGGCCCGTAGCCCGTCTGGATGGCAACCACCTTTAATCTTAAGTATGCCGCCATAATAACCTTGGGTTGTGTTCCGGCATTAGTGACCCAGGTTCCTGTACCCCTATGGAACAGCTGCGTGTTGGCGGTGCCGTAACATCGCAAACATCCATAGGCGAAGTTAACTGTAACTGCTTATACTATTGTATATATTACTATTGTAAGTAGTTGTCGTTAACTTAATAAAGTAGGCCGTCAGCCTGTCTGCAAATTTTTCCGTGTAGGGGTAGAAAAAGAATAGAGACCTCTGCAGCCGGGGCCGGCCTATCGTAAAACGCAACTGAGCAACCCAAGCTAGGTGGTAGGGCTCCAAGCCCGTCTGGATGGCAACCATCCCTGGTTTCTAATTCGCCGCCATATTAATTTTGTGTTGTGTTCCGGCATAAGTGACCAGGTTCCAGTACCACTACGTGGATAGCAACGTGTTCGCGATGCCCCTGAAGTGGAAAATACCCATAGGTAACGGTAACTGCTAAATCTAAGTGGACCATCAGCCTGTCTGCTGTCCTACAGCAACAAAAAAAAATTAACACCGAGATTAGGCATTGGAAAATAATAAGACCATAGTAAAATTTTATTACAATACAACCAACCAGTTTGACAACTGTTGACTTTCGCAGCGATTCTCAATAATTGAACCCGGGGGTCAAAAGATAGCGATCTACCGCCGCGCGGCGCTGCTATCGATGTTAGTAATTAATACCATAGCAGACACCTGACGTTCGCGTTTTGCTTTTATAGTAATTTATTTAACCGTACCCTTCATTATTCTAGAAACTATTTAGAACATTTTAATTATACATTATTATACCAAGATCTTTATCATTTGAGTGGTTTTTACCAATTGTATTCAAAAATTTCACCTTCAAGTCAGGAATCTATTTTAAAATACTATACGGAGAGAAATTCGTGAGTCTATTTGCATCTGTGATATTTAATATTCCTTTCTTAACAAAATTTGGCTATTTTTACAACTACCGTCCGATTCCACAATTTTAAATGGTTAGGCTTGCGTCATAACCTCATTTACTATTTAACAGGGTGTACCGTCTAACTGGTGAGTTAGACTCTACGCCGCAGTCTGGGTGGGACCCCTAAACTTTCGTCAGACCGCTATACACTAGTCCATATTATTTTCTAATTTCTTTGCTGTTCAGGCTGTCCAACTTTGGAACTCCCTCCCTCTAGTTATTAGAAAAGCAAAATCACTTGCCATTTTTAAAACTTGGTTAAAGACCTAGTGGTGATAACTGCATTGTTATATTTACGGGTCTTGATTTTTATACATATTGTGCACCACCTTGTACAATTATTTTAAATATTCTTTTTAAGGTTGTCTTAAAGAGAACGCTAATTAGTGATAAGACCGCCGTTTGTTCACTATTTTGTACTATTATTTTATTTTTTTATAAAATTGTGTAGTGGACAGTAAAAATTATATATCTATCGTCTACGTTAATATTAATAAGTTAAGCAGCAACTTTTTGAGAACATCCTGTTCTAATCATTACAATTAAAAACTATTTTAATGTTACTATTATGGTAGGCTGTTATGTGGATGGTTGTTAATTATAACACACCTATTAAAAATGTTTGATTAAAGAATATAATTTTATGCGTAAAACAGTTGTGATTGATTGTTAATCAAGGTGACGTAGTTCCTCGAAAAGATGGCGAACTCTGCTCTCAGCGTGTGTGCAAAGTATATTGTGAACAGTGAAATAAATTATAACAACTCATACTAGCTTCTTATTTCTAATAAGATTTAATTTATTAAAACCATTGTAACATTTGCAAGTAACTTATTCAACTGGTGGTCAAATATATTCATCTTCCTTGAGTGGTATTCCTCATATCTGAGGGTCGTGACCATCTTCTCCCATTATATTCCTCTAGATATAATATCTTACCAGATGTTTGATAATTAAAATGGTTAAACTATTAAACATTTGTAAAAAAATAGCAAAATGTCTAAAAAGATATACGTAATATAATAATTATTGTACTATCTTTTTAGGATAGGATATAGGGTATATCCTATTTCATCCGACATTAAAAACTAGTCAAATTATAAATAAATAAATAATAAATAAAATATTTTTAATATTTGAGAAATATTATTATATTTTATACTCGTATTGTTTTGTATTGTGGAAATTATTTTTATATAAAATAATATATGTAACAATAAATAACATAATAAAATGTTGTCTTAAGTAATTTACCTGATGACCTTAATTTGGTTAAAGACAAACCAAATAGTAAAAATCAATGTCACAATCTCAGTAACGGTATTCGTAAACGGCTCCCACGCATAGCGAAACCTCTTCCGATATAAACATAAAAGTTCTTCGAAAAATTTTTCATAACACCAAGGCATTAGTAGAGCCACAGAAGAATATAGCATGTAGAAGTTAAGTTTACATGTTAACATTAATTTTTATACCTACGCTAGGCAATCACTGGGATTGATAACTATAGCTTATGTGAAATGTTTATAAGATGAGATGGTTAAAACGTGGTATACATCTTCTTCCTTGGCTTATCCCAAGTCCGTGGGATCGGCACAACATGTTCTCTCCTTCCATATATATGTTGCGCAGTGTTTAGCATTGATAAATAAGGAAAATATGAGCCAAGTTATTGTTTTTAAACGTTTTATTTGTAAAAAAATGATTGAAAACCATATGAATTACTACGTGAAAACTAGAGGGGGAGGAAGGACCTTCTCATATACTACGGATGGTCACCAAAGGGAAGGAGGGGGTGAAAATTTGTAAAAAATAGGTCACGTGGTATGGTTACATTCCCTAATTAGTATTTTTATACTTGTTTATTTTAATACAATAAAGAGTTGTCTATCTATCAATCTATCTACATTACTCGGAAGCGTAGAAGTATGAAACTTAGGTTCTGCACTGTTAGTGTTTTGTGAAAGACGTACAATTTAGTGAGGCGGGTTGACTCGCTCGCATTCCATCTTACGCTGAGCCAACGTTTTTTTAGAAAGCTTATTACCTCACAAACATCCAAATTACAACTCCTTACAAATGTATTTAGAGTAGAAATTTCAATGGATGTTTAGTATAATTAAGGTCCATGTTCGTCCAGTGGACATGATATTGTTTTTATGCCTCAATAGGAGTCTGTAGATTAAACTTCCACAGACCACTGTTAAGAAGTATTATAACACATTATATATATTATTATAATAAATACTTGAATATTTATAATTTCTCAGATATCTGTTATATATGTAAAAGTTATTTAATTATATTAATAAATAAATAAATATGTTGGGACATTTCACACAACATCATCTAGTCCTAAACTAAGTTGCATAGCACTTGTGATATGGGTACTAGACAACTGATATACCACATATGTACTTTTTTTGTAAATAAATACATATTATACATAAACACCCAGACGCTGGACGGGAATCGAATCCGTGACCTCCGCTAGCGTACCGATGTGCGTTATTCGTTACGCCAAGAGGACGTCTGATGATTAATACAGTGCTAATGTTTCTCTTATTTTTAGGACACAATCTATGATACTATAATCAGCTAATCATAAAATTACTTTATACAGAAGTCTTAAGCCGTTTTATTGTAAACTAGTTATATACGCTCTATATAGGACACGTGGCGTCCAGAAAAGCGGATACGGATATCACTTTTCTTTTATAAAGGTTCCGTGCAGGGGCGGAGAAAGAATACTAACCCCTGTGGCCGGGGTCGGCCTGTCGTAAAAGGCGACAAAATAACCCACCCTAGCTACGTGGTAGGGCCCCAAGCCCGTCTGGATGGCGACCACCTTTGGTCTTAAGTATGCCGCCATAATAACCTTGTGTTGTATTCCGGCATTAGTGACCCAAGTTTCTGTACCCTTATGGGACAGCAGCGTGTTCGCGATGCCACTGGCGTTGCAAGCACCTATAGGCGACGGTAACTGCTTTATTATAAATATATAACGCTTTACATTTTCTTGTACAGCTACTTTCGGCATGCGCAATTTTGCTCTAAGACAAAGCATTCGTGAAAGCATTGGGCGCAACTGGGATATAACGATTAGAAAAAAGTTATAATTGATTCTCGTCTCAAGTCTATATATTTAATACGTATTTCATTACCTGCATTTATAACTTCAATTCCACTCACCATTATTGATACGTAAATAAGGTTTCGTTCCAAACCGTACTTGTCTAGTAAAATTTGACAGATAGAGGTCATTGACGTTCCTATTCTTATTTGAATCGCACTGTATTTTTAATTATGTAGCATGACATTATTCTTATTCGTTGTCACAGAATTTTGATCTCTAATGCTCATATGCAAAGCAGAAGCAATTTTACCACAAAAGAAAAATACTGTTAAAGTAGATACGACGGCATATAATCGACTAAGGTTCCGTTTCTTTTGCTAATTTGCCAATAAAATATATAACTTTTTACCACCGTATGACGTACCATAGACACGCAACGGTTCATCATAGCGAAATGACCAACATTTCCAATTTAATCGATTGAAACGATATTAACTTAATAGAAATCAAATAAACTATCGAAAATTAATAAAAAGTAGATATTTTTTAAATAATTACTTGGAAGACTAAACCGGAAATTTGACAGTTAACCCACTAATTCGAATGACGTTAACGTCTCCGTTATTAGGCTTAGTATACACCTTTAAAAAGCTCGCGAAAGTGTGCGTCAGACGGGGCTGCGGTTATTCCCATGTCGCGTCCCGCGGTCCATGCGCTGCAAGGGAAACAATGAAATGGTTTCAGTATACCAGTGACTTACCTATACTCGTACCAACATGGGGAGCACACGGCTGTGTAGTTCGGAAGTTTCATACTACCAAGGTCATTTACAGTGTTTTATTCATATATTAAAATTTTATATAAATAAAAAATTTTATTTGACTATCATACAATATTTTTATTGGTGTTAAAAACCGCTTTATCATAATTATTCAATAATAAATCATTTTAATTTGAAAATTATAACGCCGCTTTCATAGTATAAGTCACTAGTAAGTAAAATATTTCTAATTTTAAACTTAGTACCGAATAATGACTGGACAAATTAATTTAATATAAGTAACACAAAATAATACAAAAATAACTATGCTGCAGATGTACACAAGGCGGTAATTAAATTATGTGTACTGGCTTAAAATCGATGCAATGACTGATTTCAAGTTAATCACCAATAAATCGTATCAATAAACTACTTTTTGACAAATGACTGCGATAATTATCTCAGTTAATCTAATTTTTGATGATATGGAAAACTTTTATGAGATTAAAATATTCACATGAGTATTGCAGATGTACTTCGTTCACACTTGCGTTTTTATTGCATTTATTTCATTTTATTGTGGGTTTTAGCCATGTTTCTTCACTTTCAAATAGACATATCCTAAACTTTCCTAATTTTTTTTTAATTCGATTGATATCAAAGCTTTCATTCAACTCAGGTGTGAATTTTAATATTAACTTTAATCTTCATGTCTCTTGCTTTGTTAAAATCCATTTTATCCTTTTGACATAAGAGAATAAATGGAGTAAATTTGGTTTTAACGGATTGACTGCCGCCTGACAGCCCATTTTTTAAGTGCTGCCTTGTACGACGACCTACAAACGAGATGAAGTGATTCTATTATTTTTATTAGTTTAAACCAAACATCGATATTAGAAGTATTGATGTTTAACTAGATTTGATGAAAGCTTCTAAAGTGTTAAAGAAATCCAGCAGATGACTCACTTATCAATTTAAATTTATACTATGGATTTTATTATTTTAAATGTATGTTAAACATTTCGTTTACAGTTAGAATCCGCATAAAATTTTCATCATTCCTGAGAAAATTAACGTTATTGTTTAAATTGGTTATTAAAATTTATTATAACTGTCTAGGACTTCAAAGAAATACGATAAGCTTTCAATTAACATCAATTTATCTTATTAAACTATAGAATATATTATTCAAATAAAAATACTTGTTTTGACAGTTACTTTTAAAAAGTTATCAACCTTTGAAAGGAATTACCAACAAGCTTACATATTACTTTTATAATTTTAATTCGTTTTTCTATAAAAAAACTATTAGCGTAAAATTTTATAAAAGCTAATTTGTTAATATGTTTTGATATTATGATGTTATTGTTAAATCCCAGTAGCGTATTAAATTTTTATTTCAGTCTGGGGTCTACTTACATACTTCACTTTTTTAATTCATAACTTAAGACCCTTAACGGAGGCCATGCCATTGGAAGGCTGTGTAAGTAATAAAGCCAACTAAACTTATTATTTACTTGCCTGAAAATCCAATGTATAATATTATTTTAATGGTTAATGGTAACAGCGTACAATCTTCAATTGATATACATAATATATGACTAGAATTACGTATAACATAGCATTTTAATACATCATGAGAAATAAAAACTAAAGTATTGCCGCCAAAAGAATAATTGCTAACTTTCATGTTAAAATTATTCAAAGTCTCCAACTTGCTACTCAAATTTATATATGTGTATAGTTTGAGTACATATTGTATGGCCACGGTTTGCGGCAGCCAGCTTCTTACGTGGGAAATAACTGTTGCCAGTGAGCCATGCCGCCCCTGTTGGCCACCGGCAGGTGGGGTAAGCCCAAAAAGTGCTGGCTTGACATCGTAAAGGATGATATGTGTACCAATGGACTCATTATCGAGAATGCCGAAAATCATGCGAAGTGGAGAAATAGAGTCGGAAAGCGGACTTCGGGTAGCAAAGCGGAAGTTCGGGTACAACCGGGATGTAACACTAGGATAATGATGACTACATACTATGACTAAGTAATTAAAGTAAAATTTAAAATCACTCTTGTGTTTTTTTTTTTTTTTTTTTTTAATTATATTCAACTCCCCCATTGATATATAACACAAAACCAATGATTTATGTAGCTTTTTGCTACACAATATTTTTCCTCGCTGCAATTCTAAACGGTCTCTGATGTGAAAAGCTTGGACGAATAAATGAAGTTGACAACCCTAATACATCACCCAAAACCACAGACACTATAGAATTTTCAAGTCCAAAATAGAAGCGCCCGGTAGGTTTTGTGAGAAAAATTTTAATTGTGTAATTTAGAAATTGAATAAATTGTTTTCATAAACAAATTTAAATAAACACTTAAATAGACATACCAAAGTGTGACATTGTTTGGACGGCCGTCGCCTCCTTCTGCGAGGCAGTCATGTCCGCAAAGGAGGCGGCGGAGCGGGAGCGGGAGTCGACCACCACACTCCCCTCCCGCCAACGCAGGCCACGCCGGCGGCGCCGGAGGGCCAGTAATGACCTCCGGCCGCCGTAAAAAGCGGCCGCGGGCGGCCCCTCGGGGGAGGACCCGCCGCCCGCACTATTACCGCGAGGGTGAGGGCTGCGTGCTGTTCCGCGGCCCCCCTCAACTCCTAGAGTTGTTAGGAGAGCGCCGGGGGGACGAAACCCTGACCCCCTGGCGCCAACACTTTAGAAGGGGCCCGCCTCAAGACAAAGGGCGGGCCGGCGCCGGCCCGGGCCACGAGATCGGCAGGCCATATATCCGTGGGCCCGGGCGTAGGCGATAGGAGAACAGCGGGGTTTTTTAGTGGGTAGTCGGATGGCCAATCATCTTTCCCGGAGTCCCACATATCCCTCGGTCCCCCCGGGCCGGGGGAACCCGTCAAGAGAGGTTTTTCCCCGAGACCAAAAAAAAAAAAAAAAAAAAAAAGTGTGACATTGTTGGGTAATTCCTTTTTGCACAAATAATCTTTATTTGTGCAAAATAATTTAAAAATCGTTGCAAGCCAATCGTTTGTCTGCACCGTAAAAAATCCAGTGAAAATAATTAAGCATAGATAAACATTAATATAGCTTCCGTTCTAATTCATTTAATATAATACGACAGTAACAGAGTAATAAAACAAAATTATGAATAATTTGAATCTAAACTTGATAAGCGAAATTTATTAACGTTTAAAATCAAACTCAAACACTTCATTAACCTTTATGCGAGTATTGCCTATTTTTCCTTATATTCACATAGTGTAGAATTACAAATATATGAGAATGTTGACCGCGTTTTTATTTTAAATTTAAACACGGTTTATTTAATATCCTAGTAATCCCGTTACTCACTATAAATAAAGTCAGCTAAGTATTCAGTGGAATATAATCACAAGTTTCAAAATAACTAACATAGCACTTGTGTTATGGGTACTAGATAATTGATATAATATGTACTATTGAAATATATTTTTCTATAAACAAATACGTATTGTACATTAACGTCCAGACGCAGGACGGGAAACGAACCAGTCACCTCCGCAGGCATTCCGAAGGACATTAGCCGCTTTGCCAAGGAGTTCGTCGAGATATAAACCTAATCTGAACCATAAAAATCTATACAAATAAATAAAATTGGAGGGTCTATTTGTAATATTAAAATAACGGCTTTTTACTAAGTGCATTTGGATATATACACGATACATATACCAAAACAACATTTTTTACAATTTTTGTCTGTTTGTTCCGGCTAATCTCTGAAATGGCTGAACCGATTTTGACAGGATTGTCACTGGCAGATAGCTGATGTAACAAGGAGTAACTTAGGCTACTTTGATTTTAGAAAAAAATATAGTTTTAGTTAAAAATTATAATTTTCGGAAATTTTATATTTCCAATTTAAGTTGACCTCAGATTTATATCATCAATCATATGAAACAGGGTTTAGCTTAGGCTGGACTTGTAGGTTCAAACGCACGTATTCCGGAGGCGTACGGCGTAACAGTTGTATTCGATAACACTGACTGTTTGCATATTTCATTTATTTATATTTTAGGGTTAGATATATCCAAAAAATGCTGCCCAAAATCACTATTCCATACGGACGGAGTCGCGGGCACAGCAAGTAATTCTAAACAGGTTTTTATCAAAAATGCATTCATTTTAGACTCTTCCTTTATAGAAGAATATCAACGCGTTTTTACTGTTCTCGTTAAATTAAATAAATGCTCTATAATAATCAGCCTTCGCACTATCTAACATTTTTTTATTTTATATTTTTACACAAGGGAAGATTCGCTCACAAACACCACAGAAAAAAGAGAAATAACTAAACCCTCAAACCGATACCTTTGAATGTAATGAAGAAGTACTAATATATGCTGATAACATGCCTTAGATTATATTTACTAAAGACATTGCACTCAAAACACTCGGGCAAACTTACAATCACTAATAATAGCTTTAAGCAAATAAGCTTTTAAATACATAGTTACATTTACAGCTAGATATGGCGCCAGGTTGTACGTGACGAGCTCTGTGAGAAAATATACAAATGCTAATAAGGAAGGGTGTATTTCCTGCAATTCTTAAGCGTAATATTAAATTTAAACGAATATTTGCAAAGCAATTTTTAACTATTTTAGATAAACCAAATTTTTGCTTATATTTAAAATAGATAATGCCTATTGCAAAACAAAAAAGTTTTGAAAAATTATCTACAGAAATATTTATTAATATCTCCAAAAAATACTGTCAGCAATGACTATTATATATGGACAAATATCCCAGGCTTATCACGTTACATTTGAGCTCCTTGTTGTCTGCGGCTACAAAATATACATTAAGTGCATATATCAAAAGTATTAACCAAAAAAGAGCTTTACTTATGTCAAAACTTCTTAGTGACTATTAAAATTTTAAATATTATATGCCACATTTATAATTATATGAAAGAATTTAAACGTTTCCTGGTCTTGATATAAAGTTCAAGCATTAAAAATTATGCATACTTTCTTTCTGTGCTTTTATATATTTATTTGGGAAACTCAAAAAGGTTTTATGTAAACGTGAACATCATAACTTGAATCTCGATTGCGTATAATTCCGCTTCCGCGGGATCAATTTTCCGGTAAACCTTCATTCTTGTGTCTGCTTGCGTGCCTGGATATTTTATACTGCAAAAAGCTCTTAGGAACCGCTGACAATGATAATAAAATGTTACCATAACACTGTCCATATATAAATATATTCTGATTTCACCCCTATTTCACCCAATTCAAGTTCCATTTTCGCAACAAAAGCCTGTGTCCTTTTTCAAGGTCCAATATAGATTGGACCAATATAGAATCGAGAGATAGCTCTATGCCGGAAATAGTCAAAATTGGTTCAGCGGTTTAAGCGTAAAAACGTAACAGACAGTAAGAGATACTTTCAAATGTATAATATTAGTTTGGATTATCTCATATATAAAATTATCAAAATTCTAGTGAAAATTTATTATGATATAAAATTTACAAAAGAAAAAAAGTAAAATGTAAATAAAAATGGCGTGCTTTTACCCTAGACTGCCAGGAATTTTCAGTATGTCCAATATTAGTTACCCCTTGCCCAACAACGTACTGTGAAGATCCACCTATGTAGCCCTGCTTGCCACGATGTCCTTCGCCGAAGGTTATGTATTGATGTGAAAAGAAGCCGCGAGTTTCAAGGCCTCTAACTTGCCAAGAGGAATATTGTTCTGAGCCACCACCAAAATATATGAAGATGGACGCAAGCTGCCTGTGTCTGCTTTCAAGCGCAACGGAATGCAAGACCAAGAGCTTTCGAAGACGCTCGACACTGCTAATTTCCTATTTAGAAGCCCTCGTGACGTAGTTGTCGAATGCGAATTGTGCACGAAACCCGTAAAAGTTGGCGACTCGGCAAATGTGCCACCCTGAACACCAAAACCGACACTCGGATGTTGTTTACTCAAGAAGAAACCAATAAGTGTCGCTTGAGGATATATTAGATGATTGACAACGAAATTTCGTGTCCTACTTTCAATGTGAAACGAGGAAAATAATTTAAATAAAAAGAAAGACAGATTTTCCCTAAAAAGGGGTTAACTTCAGGCAGGTGGCCTGAAGGTTGTAAAAACTAAACCAGAACTATTACAACATGTAACATGTTGAGCCGACCCCATATAATGTGGGATAAGGGCAGAAGGAAGAAGAAGAAGATTATCTCGTATATATCGTAGTTTGAGACGGATAAAAAACTTGCGCATACAATTTTTAAGGCAGTTCTTCGTTTTTCTCCATATAGCTTACTTAAAGCAAATTTGATAAACAAGTCACATTTGTAATAAACATTTTATAAAATCCTCAACAATTTACAATAATACCTAAACATGGTTTTATTTTTTTATAGAATTGCAATAAATATCGATAAACTTTGCTGTTATTATAGAAGCTACTTTGCCGCTCATCAATAATCAATATGCTATCTCTTAATGGGTGACCAGAATAAACAAAGTGTAGGAAAGGGTATATTACAATATTATGATAAGGTTCCGTACATGAAATGCATGCAAAGAACTTTACGAAAGACTTGAATTTCTGATACTAGCTAAGCCTTTTTTCTGAACTCTCAGTCGTAAACTTGATTTAGAGTGGAAGTGGAAACTCAAAGGCGAATTTTGGATGCACTTCTTTTGATGAGAAAAATAAGCGCGTTAGTACTAACAGAAAAATAAGACACCATTCATATTTTCCTTTAAGGATTTTTGTATGACCTCAGGTTTTTAGATGGCAATTACTCCTGAAAAAAAGCAATTAATATATGTACATACTTACATATAATCACGCCTCTTTCCCGTAGGGGTAGGCAGAGACCACTTCTTTCCACTTGCTACGATCTTTACATACTTGTTTCGCTTCGTCCACTTTTATTATTCCCTTCATACATGTCCTTCGGTTTAGGGTACTCTTGACCTGGCCTTTTTTCAAGACGTCCCTGATCTGGTCTCGAAACGTCCGCCTAGGTCTACCCCTTCCAACAATATATGTGTATATATATAAAATTTTACGACATATTTTCCAGCTTGAGTTTCCTTTTTTTTATGTAAAGATAAAAAGTGTCGGCGCGTCATCAATATAGGCGAGGGAGAAGAGCGGGAGGCGGCTCACACCTTCGAGTACAGCTAATAATAAATTGCATTGCCTACGACATGAATAAAATTTCGTCTGCTTTAAAATTTCGAGTGGAACCCTAAAATTGTAAGTTGGAGGACATCACCACGGGAGTTCTCGGGGACAGTGTAGACTAGTTTTTACGCTTGGTTTTACTTGTGTCAATCCACTTACTTATGCATTTAAGTACCTACGATTATGGTATTTTAATTTTTATATATAGTATGTGTGTATAATATATAGTAAGTATGTGTGTTTTAAAGTCTTTTTGAATTTCTAAATAATTTCATGCTTTATATGTTTCTTTAAGCATTTGCTAACAAGCTCACCATTACTAATAGTAAGCTTCCCTAGATATATGCTATCAGCATCCATAACACCCCTTAGGGTAGTGGTGGGCAACCCGCGGCTCAGACTCCTTGGCTACGGCTATTCCGCGAAATATTTAGTTCAGGCATGGATTATTACTTATTATCTATTATTATTTCTGTGATAATGTCTCCTAATAAAGCAAAGCATATGTTTAAAAAATGGCTCTTAGATTAAACTTCAATTGTGTATCATATATATTTGACTCTTTTGGATGTCAAGGTTGTCGGACCTTAGGCATTCTTAATCCTTTTAAAGTCTAGACTTCAGATTTTTTTATTGATTTAGGACAGCAGACAGGCTGACGGCCTGCTTAGAATTTAGCAGTTACCGTAGCCTATGGGTGTTTGCAACGCCAGTGGCATCGCGAACACGCTGCTGTCCTATAAGGGTACAGGAACTTGGGTCACTAATACCGAAACACAACATAAAGTTATTATGGCGGCATACTTAAGACCAAAAGGTGGTCACCATCCAGACGGGCTTGGGGCCCTACCACGAAGCTAGGGTGGATTGTTTTGGTGCCTTTTATGACAGGCCGACCCTGGCCGCAGAGGTCAGTATTCATTCTCCGCCCCTGGACGGATAGAGAGAGATATGCTGGAAAGATACTTGGATTTCAATGCTAAGAAAACAAATAACGTGCTGAGTTTAAGTCGATTTAAAATGTGGTAACGGTGTACCTTTTTAAATATGTAGGCTGATTCACTGACCAAGGTCAGTGCGGAGTTAAGTCCTTGAAAATACAACGAAGTATTAGAGCCCTCATACAACTAAGTAAGTTAAGTTGATGACCTGACTGGTTCAGAAAATACGTAAATGAATCTTTTTTTCTTTCCTTGAATGTCATCCCTATGAAGGACAAACTATTTTTATGATTAGTTTTTCCTGTTATTTTATCTATAATATGAAAGTAAAAAAAATCCTTATAAGAAAAAATATGGTAGAAAATGAGAGAAGAATAATACAGAAGGAGGGATAGAACAAAGAGCGATATCAGAGGACAGTGGAAGGATAAAACATATTTTACTGACCCTACAAAATGTAGGATGAGGACAATAATAACCGTCAATAATATTCTTGTTAAAAAAACCCTCCGTATTATCATAATGCAGAGAAATGTTATAAGAAAACTAATACTTAACATCAATTTTATAGCTACTTACATGTGTTCTTAGTATCAACAATATAAGCTCATTTTTAAAACCAATCAATTTTAATATATACGGATTTAATTCATGTAACATAGGAAAGCATTAAAACTTTGAAACGGGTTCATTGACCTGCGAAAGCCAAAACTGGCAACGAGCAATTAAATCATAAATTTCATATTGATTCGATGCAACCAACAATCACAAGAATATCAAAACGAAACGATTATGCAAAAAACAAAACGTAAGTACCGATGTTGCATGCGATCCGATACGAAAATTAGCTGTGCGTTTTGTTTTTGGTGTTGCTGGGCGTAGCAATGAAATGATTTATTATTTCAACGAATCAGGAGAATCGCTAAATGGACATGTATTTCGATTTATAATATTTTCAAAAGAACACGTATAATGTAAGGCAATTGAATATATTGTCAACATTATATTAGCACTAATGACGCTTTTACATATAAATAGTAAAATATCGCAATTCAAAATAATAAATAATTTGTATAGTGAAATATCTGTAAATTTCTGAATCATTAAGAATAATAATTAAGAATAATGATTTCAAAATAATATACAGCAGAAGAATACGGTATTGAACGTAAAAAAATCTTAAAATGGCTCTCCTATAAAATCACTAAAAGTACATTTAAGACCTTGCGCTACCAAAGGTGCGATATGTTATGTAGTACCCATAAAACAAGTGCAATGCTACTTACTAGCTGGCGTTGCGCGAATAATTTAATATATATTTATATTTTAATTATAATTTAAATTGAATTTAAATTTTAAATGTAAATTTCGTTTTCTTACTGTTAAACAACAAAGTTGTTCGTATTCTTAATTAATTATCTCATAAAGGTGACAAAATTAAGATTTTAAACTTCAAAATAAAAATTTAATTTAAAACAATAATAGGAAACCACTTTTAAATTAAAACTAATTTGACAAATATCTTACTTGAATACTCTACTAAAATTAAAAGCTCACAAAACAAACAAGTGGCAAACTTTTAAAATACTTTTTAAGCTAGCAACATTATCCCTAATTCTTATTGACAGCCGGGCTTTGGATTGTCGTTTGGTATTATCTTATTTGGGTCAGTTACGTAGGGCTGTCAATCGTATAAATTCATTAATTAGTGGCCGCTTGAAAAACTACCACCTTTTTCGGCTACCGTATTCAAAGTGTACTAAAGCCTGTAAGTCAGCGATAGCTAAAATTATTTGTCATGGTACTGATTAACGTGCTTATCCTAAGTTTAATATCTTATGATTGGAACCCTTAGCAAGACAGTCAGAACTGTGCATGATCTTCTTTTTTACTTCACGGAAACCTTCGTTTTGTTCTATTAATACTAGACTTGTCCTTTGGCCGGGGTCGGCCTGTCGTAAAAGGCGACAAAACAACCCACCCTAGCTACGTGGTAGGGCCCCAAGCACGTCTGGATGGCGACCACCTTTGGTCTTAAGTATGCCACCATAATAACCTAGTGTTGTGTTCCGGTATTAGTGACCGAAGTTCCTGTACCCTTATGAGACAGCAGCGTGTTCGCGATGCCACTGGCGTTGCAAACACCCATAGGCGATGGTAACTGCTAAATTCTAAGCGGGCCTGTCTGCTGTCCCACAGCAATAAAAAAAAGCTGGTACACTAAATGAAAATTCAAGTCTTCGTAGTTCAAATAATTCAAAAGTGTTAAAGGATTTAGATAAAACCATCCTAATATAAATAAATATGGTGGGACATTTAAAACAGCTCCATCTAGTCCCACACTAAGTTACATAACACTTGTTTATGGGTACTAGACAACTGATATACTACATTCTTGTAAATAAAAAGCCGTGAGCGTAGCAAGTGCGTTAGTCGCTACGTCAAGGAGGTTGTCAAAACAAATAAATATAAATTATTTATACTTTATAAGTTGCAAGTGTGCGACAGCCCTATTTAAAGGGCCAATGATCTGTACTAATCCTTTTATTTTTAAATCGTCGAGTCTCACATTTGCATATTATCAACGCTATGATCTTAAAGGGTAAGGCAACACAAGAATTATTTCACGATAAACTTAGCTTTGGCTTTATAAAACTTACGCACACACTTGTTAAGCTATCCGCGAAGCATAAAGTACAATATGTAATGTTACTGATGTTTGAAGCAAGTTAAAAGTATAAGTTTTAAGTTCAGTATTGTTTTAAACGTCATCATCGTCCATGTGATTAATTGTGGTAATATCCAAAACATTTACTAATAGTATAACATAGACTAGATTATACTGTGTTTTTACTCTTACAGCACAATCACGCGCGACATTTGACATGGCACCATTAACTTCCTAAGAAACTTTTTGCTATTTAAAGATATAAAATAAAAATATTTAAATTGTTAATGGGCTTGTAAAGATATAATATGAAGTTAAAAACAGACAGGTTATATTATATGAACTTATGTTTTAGCAAGGTAGCATTAAGAGGTTCCTTCGGGATCCTAACCAACCTCACCTCACCCCTAGTGCCGGATTAAACAAGCGCGGGGCCCGTAGCAAATATTGTCAATAGACCCCGCACCTGGACGCAAGTGTGCTTCCATACCTCAAACCACAACACCAACATAAAAACTACATCACCAATGCACTTATCGCCGATGGCTCAAGCGAGGTCCTGGGACGTGACTTCATCAAGTAGCCACCACCTGATTCGGCGATGGAAGCGCTCAACACGTTTGTTTTTGGGCTTCACGCAGAGGCCCATGACATGAAGACAATGTTGTGCAGTGACAGTCTCGCCGGATATCATCTTGCAGTTGGCTACTTTGCTGATGTGGTGTCTCCAATTTACAGGAGAATTTGAGTCGGTCCGCGGGGCCCCCTTTTGCGCGGGGCCTGTAGCAATTGCTACTCTTGCTATATGGTTAATCCGGCACTGCTCACACCCCACTCTCGTGTCAGATTTTCGCTTATGGAGGGAGAGAGGGTTACTGTAATATGCCTACCGGCTAACTGTGCCAAGCATAAAGTGTTGCACTTTTTTTTGCTGAGGTGCTGAACAGCACACAGGCTGACGGTCCACTTAATAGTAGTAATCACAATAAGCAGTTAGCATCGCCTATGGATGTTTGCGACGCCAGAGGCACCGCGAAGACACTGCCGTCCTATAGAGAGCAATTTATTTATTTCGTTAATTTTATTAACATAAAGAAAAGAGGTGCGTGACATCGTGACTACCACCGTGGTGGTGATACAAGGTGCCACAAGGTTGGCACTAACGAATCGCAGATCGATGGGGCGCGCGCTTCTTGCATCCAAGGCAAGAAAACGAACCAGCAAACAGATTTTTTGTAAATATCCGACTACCGCCCTTAAAGGGGTGAATAAGGGCATATTACGTTACGAGTTTCACTTGAACCTCTGCAAGGTCCATAAGGAAGGAAGCGAGTAAGAGCGTTTTCTCTTTTTTGATTAAAATTGAAATATCATAGTTGTGGCATATATATTTAATTAATACTAACTTTGATATTTATCTGCCTTATTAAGCCAGTATGACATATTGTAAATGCTTTAAATATTTCGGTTAACATTTATAGTTAAAATGATTTATGTATTCTGATTGTTATGTAGATAAGACGTCGGCTCTATATTTATGTATTATAAAGTAATTGCATTTGTAACGTCATTTTTAATGTCATTCAATTCTGACTTGATTTTAAGTTATTTCAGCTTCAATTAAGGGGCCGTATGCCAAGACTACCTACCTGGTAGGTCAGTGATATTTCACTTGGAGACTAATATAGAAGTCCCACGATAGAGTGTACCGTTTAAGCGGTTTTGCTCGCCTAGTGTGTTTTTTTATCAGCCAATAGTAGTCCACTGCTAGACGTACGCCTCCCTAAGTTTGCACCCACATCCCGATTCCTTACCTCCCATCTTGCTCCGACTGGCAACCTTCCACAGGTCGTCGTAACGGTAAAAGAAAACATCATGAGGAAACCTCCATACAGATAGTACGGGTATGTGTAACCCGCCAATCCACCTTAAACAAGCGTGGCGGATATACTGTGCGTTCTTATGTCATAGGTGTCGACCTGTCGTAAAAGGCGACAAAACAACCCACTCTAGCTACGTGATAGGGCCTCAAAACCCGTCTGCATGAAGACCACCTTTGGTCTTAAGTATGCCGCCATAATAACCTAGTGTTGTGTTCCGGCATTAATGACCCAAGTTTGTACCCTTATGGGACAGCAACGTGTTCGCGATGCCACTACCGTTGCAAATACCCATAGGCGATGGTAACTGCTAAATTCTAAGCGGGACGTCAGCCTGTCTGCTGTCCTACAGCAATAAATATATAAAAACAAATGTCCGACGTTATAAGCTGTATTCCTGGACTAGAAAAAATGACACTAGCATATTGGAGGCCTAATATAGAGTCGTAGATACGGAGAGACTAAGTAAACACGCTAGAAAATAACAACAATGGGAAAGCTAATTTATACATTAAATAATCAGAACCGTGACTCGTAACTCTACAAATATCTTCTGCCTTCCTACACTAATCCTGGGGAATTTTGATCAATTTGCTCATGTAAAGAAACTTAATGTATGAATACTGACAATATCGAATCTCAATAAAGGATGAAACACATTCATATGCATACCTGGTTATTTAAAATATTTTTTTTAAATATTATTCGATAAAAATGCCCATTCTTCAGGGTTAATATCTTGATTAATTATATTTAATAGCAACTCCAAAGACGTCAAACAGTTAAAGCGTTATCTACTTGACTTTACTTTGAGATTCTGGGTTAAATGGGTAGATGAGTGAATTTGTAAAAGATATTTCAACTATCATCTCTGGTTGGGGATTCGCCTCCACAAGCTTTTCATCGTGTATTTTAAAGAACTCACAAGCAAAATTCACTTAGTTTGAGAATATATGATGTGTAGTTGAGTGATTATATTATTTTAATAATTTAACTATACACGATTGACCTGGAAATCCTTTTACAAACTGATTTTATAGAAGATAGTAAAAATAAGTTAATTTTTAAATATTTTAAATACAAAATAGAGGTAAGCAACATTACATATAATATTAACTTCAAACACGTTTTCTAGAAGTACAATTACATTTACATCCCAAATAAACTATTGTAAATTTTAATTTAAGAATAAAATCAAACACTACATAGTTCTGCAAACTTATAAATCGAATAACACCGTATAAATATAATCAGTCCCTAACCAACAGTGCAGCGGGCATTATCGTAACACGATAGCCCGCCGACATAACTAAGGCTGCGGTCCTACACCCGATAAAACTTAGCGAAATAATATCGAGTTGATACCGAATATCGAGTGAGTTAGGGCTGTGAAGTATTTTATAAATACCTAGATTACGCCTGCTCCGCTGGGCGAATAACAGGTAAAAGTAAATCGAATAAAAATGAGACAAAAATTCCGTGTAGAATATTAGCAGTCCCATCCCGATATGTTGAGTAGTTTTGTGATGGTGCATCAAAGGAACCTCATTTTCGTTGTATATGTATACACTACAAATTTCCAGTTCAAAATGGTCAGTTTCAAAACAGTTTTGAACATATTCATCTGTATCCTGATATAAAATAATGTTAACACAATAAATAAATTTATATTAAAAATATATTAATTACAAAAAATAAATACGAAAGCTACAAATAATATATTTATTCCAGATTTTTTTCGGCTGGAAACGTTGCCAAAACGTTTTTAACTATATTATTTTTCGTGTTTGCATATTACATTATCTATATTAATTATATATAAGAGATTTCCACGTATATAGTCACTCATCACGATATCTCTGGAACCATTAGAGCTAAAAACTTGAAATTTGGAAAGCATTAGAGCTAAAAACTTGAAATAGGAATATTCTTTTTACCGATTAAAGGTCAGCTAAGAACGGATTTTACGAAATTCCACCCCCAAGAGGGGTTGCGTGGGCGTTAATTATTTATATGGCAGAACAACGTTTGCCGGGTCAGCTAGTATATTATATTAGTCGAGTATAGAGAATGGAATAAATAGTCGCGTAATTACATACATATGTCCATAAAAGAATATTAATAACCGTCTACACAAATTTTAGAACTAACAAAGTCGACTAATTACATATTGCATCGGAATATACACACTTCTTCAATTACAGCGAGTAAAATATCAGATATTTTCTTTACACAGTTTTCAATATACAGCCATTTGAAATAGACTATCCTAACTAATGTTATAAATGTGAAAGTGAGTTTGTTTGTTTGTTTGTTAAGCTTTCACGCCTAATCCACTGAACCAATTTTGATGAATTTCGGTGTAGTCATAGATTGGACCTTAGAGAAGGACATAGGGTACTTTTTTTAATTTATATGGCAGAACTACATTTGCCGGGTCAACTAGTTCTTAAATAAAGATTAAAAGATTTTTTATTGCTGTAACAGCAGACAGGTTGACGGCCCACTGAGAATTTAGCAGTTACGGTCGCCTATGGGTGTTTGCAACGCCAATGGCATCGCGAACACGCTACTGTCCCATAAGGGTACAGGAACTTGGGTTACTAATGCCGGAACACAACACAAAGTTATTATGGCGGCATACTTAAGACCAAAAGTAGTGGCCATCCAGACAGGCTTGGGGCCCTACCATGTAGCTAGAGTGGGTTATTTTGTTGCCTTTTGCCGACCCCAGCCGCAGAGGTCAGTATTCTTTCTCCGTTCGTGCACGGATAAAAGATTTGTCCATTCCGAATATATTAAAATCTAAATATTTTTATGAATAGAATAACAGCAAGTAAAAAAAAAAAAAAAAGGCCAGCTGCCCGAGCAAAGTAAGATTACTAGTTATATTTAAATTAGTTCGGTTAAATCTAAATCGTTTTCATGTTATTTTCTCATATTAATTGTAAAATACTTCCAAATTTGTTATATTAATTACCAGTTTATAGAAATTACGTTTGATAATTAATAAGATACTTTGATTAAAAAATTATAGTTATCTAAAAATCAAACAAAACATATTATACATTTGATGTATTATCTTATCGCTATCCTCCTATCGCCTAGTGCCTGGGCCGACGGATAACTTACCGGTCCGCCCCTTGTGTCAGGGAGAGCCTCTTCCATGGTTTGACCTATTTTAAATATTCATAATTATAAAAAAGTGAAGAACTAAGCGTGATATAATAATAATAAATATAATAACCTATCATGCCTTACCGATGTAAGCCTTCGCCCCTGAAAATATGGACAGATGGCGCGTTGCACACAACATAATTGCTATGAAGCAATTATAATATTATATTTATATCAAGCGAAACAAGAAGTATATGTCTTCGTGAGAATAAAATCTCCGAGTTGGACTTCTAATATGACCCATTTGCGACAACACACTTACTTTCACCAAAAGGACTGCACAATATTTTGACCGAAACTTGTTTTATAACATATATGTATCCATTTTAAGATTTTCTGGAAGAAATACCTAATAGCGGTAAGACCGCCAATTGTACACACACAACTCTGTGGGCACCTCTATTTTTTTGTTGTTGTAAAACAGCAGACGGGCTGCCCACTTAACAATAGTTAATAACCATTGTCGCCTATGGCTGTTTGCGACGCCAGGGGCACCGCTTATACGCTGCCGTCTGTATAAGGGTACTGGAACCTGGTCACTTATGTCGGAACACAAAGTTATTATGGCAGAATGTTTAAAAACCAGGCATCGTTGCAATATATAATTTAGTACAATAACCATGTTTTATCTATCTGAAAGCTAAATATTACCAAAAAGGATAAAACCACGAAATAAAGTAAATCTATTACAAAACTGGAAAACATTTCCCACAAGCCTTTCTTATGACTCCTAAACAATAAAGCATTTAAAACAATTACGAAATTTCATTTTACGATCATGTGAAAAAAGTATGAAATCGTAAGCCGTGAGTTAGGAAACAATAAAAATGAACGTCTCTTGAAAATTGCGATGTTTTACGGCTGATATAATATCCGATTGTTCTTTTTCTTAGTTATGGTCTTCGCTCACGTTAGGTAACAGATGTAACATACTCTAACACTATAATAAGATAAAATATACTTCACTATATCGCGGATTTCTCTTCTTGTAAATAAAATATTAACGCTCATAAGACTTGATTTAATCTTCTCGTCCTACATAGGTTCAGTAAAATAACTAACCTAGGATGAAAAGTTTCATCTTTATCCCAAGGTTTTCACTTATTTATTTTACAATAATTCCGTGACATAAATCTCTAACTTACATACCATAACATAATAATATTTATCCGTGCAGGGGCGGAGAATTAATACTAACCTCTGCGGCCGGGGTCAGCCTGTCGTAAAAGGCGACATAACAACCCACCCTAGCTACGTGGTAGGGCCCAAGCCCGTCTGGATGGCAACCGCCTTTGGTCTTAAATATGCCGCCATAATAACATTGTGCTGTGTTCCGGCATTAGTGACCCAAGTTCTTGTACTCTTATGGGACAGCAGCGTGTTCGCGATGCCACTGGCGTTGCAAACACCCATAGGCGACGGTAACTGCTAAATTCTAAGCGGGCCGTCAGCTTTTTTGCTGTCCTCCAGCAATAAAAAAAAACGGAAATTGGTCAAAATATAACACTGTGCAATGTAGAAGACGTAATGAGTCATATAAAATATTTATCTTTATACATTGAAGAAAGGAGAGACAAAACAAAAAAAACGACATTACGGAGAAAAATAAATTATACAACGAATGACAATATGTACCAGTAGCTACTTCTTAAATGTATTAATTAACTGCTTTTACTATGGGATATATTTATAATTCTTAGTTAAGTTATTTTAGTTGTATTTACACACTTTCTCTTACTGAATTCCTAATAAATGACATAAATTTAATCAACATGATAGCGCTTTAAATTTTTTTATATTCATTACAAGCTACTCGACAGTGTAAAATTTTATTATTATATTTTTATATTAAGGATCAAATTGAATCTTCGCAAACGAATTTATATACAAACAAGGAAATACCACATAAAATAAAATAGCATTTAAGCCCATAAACCTTCGGTCCATGGAATAGCGGATGAAGAGAGACGTAAATAAGGAATAAATCCCAAAGAGATACGATTTTCTAGCAGAACGATATATTTTAAATCCCAACCCACCTTCGGATCGGTGGGTTTGTATTTACGACGTATTTATACGTTTGCAATCCATTATATGCGCTATATCTGGTTGAATTCAACAATTGTAAAAGTTTGAAGTCTGATCGTTTCTCAAAATGTAAATATGTCTCAACATAGCTTATGAAAATAATAACATTATTTAATACGTCACTACAGGGTTCGGGTATCCCCTGGTGGGGAGGGATAGTACCCTGGTCATGCCTGTCCGAGGCGGATTAGTGGGTTACACATACCGTTATATCTTACTCATACAGTTATAACTTACACATTAAGCGAGATAAGCTACCTAAGCAGTGCTTGTATGAGATTTGAAGCCAAACTTCGCTACCTTCAATACTTTTGGTAGTTAAAAATGACCGAAAAATAAGTTTTTTATAGAATAACTCTGGCTGAGTAAAAAAAGGAAATCAAAACTATTTTAATATAATAAATACAGCGCATAGCATTTTTATCCGTGCAGGGGCGGAGAAAGAATACTGACCTGGGCGGCCGGGGTTGGCCTGTCGTAAGAGCGACCACCTTTGGTCTTAGGTATGCCGCCATAATAACTTTGTGTTATATTTCGGCATTAATGACCCAAGTTCCTGTACCCTTATGGGACAGCAGCGTGTTCGCGATGCCACTGGTGTTGCAAACACCCATAGGCGACGGTAGCTGCTAAATTCTAAGCGGGCCGTCAGCCTGTCTGCTGTCCTACAGCAATGAAAAAAGAAGTTCTAAGAACGAAATATATTTCGCTGGCATATAGGCATCACAACACACCGAGTTCCCTGGATTGTGAAACCCGTAGGTTTACTAGCTATCCTCACGACGTTTTCCTTCATGCCAGTATGTGGTGATTATAAAAAAATCTTGATTTTTAAATTGGTATAAAGAAATTAATAACCAACCATTATATTAATGTTAGTTAATATAATGTTTGAATTTCACTTAACATATTATTATAATTCCACTAGATGACCTGTATACAACTGATCTTAAATAAGGAATATGTTTACTAAGTTATATTTATATTCCAAATATATAAATATAGTTATAGTATTTCTCGTTTATATAAGTACTACTAGCTGACCCGGCAAACGTTGTTCTGCCATATAAATAATAAAATGTCAAAAAATTAAAAAAAAAATTTAGGGGTGGACTACCCCTAACATTTAGGGGGATGAAAAATAGATGTTGGCCGATTCTCACAGATACCGAATAAGCACATAAAATTTCATCAAAATCGGGGTCAAGCCGTTTCGGAGGAGTATGGCAACGAAAACTGTGACACGAGAATTTTATATATTAGATATTTTATTGCAATATGTAATACTATTTTTTAAGTTTACCTAACATCATCCAACAATCAATTAATTCCTGTTGAGAAAATAATTAGACGAGTTATTTAATTTGGAATATTGTAAACACTACGATATAATAGACACAGACAAGCATAACAAATGTCGAAATTAAATGATCATTTTCATGTTTACCAATTAAATTCTTATAAGTCCACTTATTATCCGGTAATTAATACAACATCCATAAGAATACATGTAACGGCTGACATTTTTCTACAAATACAAGACTGTATTAATAACTTCCTGTGCCTTAAAAAGTTTTAGCTCTAAAAATGTCATATATCAGACTAGGTTAATGATTTACACATACGTTCCAACGCCGTTTTAAATTAGTGGAATTAATCAAAACAATCGGTTCCATTTATTTTCATGTATCTTATTTAATTGACATTTTAAGTTTATTCACCCTATTAGTGATGGGACTAGTGGAAAAATAATAGCTGTGAATATCAAATTAAATATTTGTCGGTGAAAAAGGATCGGTATAATTTTTTTATTGCTGTAGGACAGCAGATAGGCTGACGGCCCGCTTAGAATTTATCAGTTACTATCGCCTATGGGTGTTTGTAACGCCAGTGGCATCGCGGATATGCTCCTGTCCCATAAGGGTACAGGAACTTGGGTCACTAAAGCCGGAACACAACACAGTTATTATGGCGGCATACTTAAGACCAAAGGTGGTCGCCATCCAGACGGGCTTGGGGGCCCTACCACGTCGATGGGTGGGTTGTTTATTCGCCTTTTACAGGTAGACCCCGCCTGTAGAGGTGTGTATTTCTCCGCTCCTGCACGGATAAAACGTATGCTGTAGATGTTGCAAGATGGTGTAGAAGTAGGAAAAAATTAGTTAATATTTATAAAAAATTTATACCTATAATTCTTATCAGAGATATAAAAAGATACTGGAACAATTCACACAAATTTATCTAGTTTTAAGGTAAGCAGCCCGGCGTTTGTGCTATGGGTACAAGACAACTGATATACTATTTAATAATTTTCTTTTGTAAATAAATACAAATTGTATCTAACAGATTTGGAACAGGAATTGAAGTCGTGCTTTCATTGATATAATTATTGTGTTACGTATTTAGCACAATCAATTTACCGCGAATATTTCTTAGTATCGAGTTAATCGTATCTAAGTAAATGCATTGCCACCCCTATTCTACGACGACACTGCCATCTCTCGATTCGTTCCTTAAAAAAAATTTACGATGCGCACGCGTCGCGTCGATTTCCGTTTTTCTATTCCAATATTTCAAGAAATTAACTAGCGCAATCGAAAGTAGTTCGTGCCAGTGCCTCCCACAGCCATAATCGAAGAGCCCCAGCAGCACGAAGACCGAGGTAAGTGGTCATGCATTTGTGTTATCGAAATTTCATTACCGATACCGAACATATTGCTTTATATATCTAAAAAAATATAGTTAAGACTTTTATGTATATATATTTAGTAAAAATGAGTATTTGTGGATCAAACCAAAAATGAGGATAACGTAAAGATTATAGGACAAACAAATATGAATACTGTCGTGGACCAGTAGACAGGCTGACAGCCCATTTAATAGTAAGATGATACCAGCGCCTATGGATGTTTGCTCCTCCAGAAATACTGCTAATACGCTGCCGTCCGCGTCAAGGGGAACTAGAACCTAATTTATTTATTAAGAACACTCAATTGTCATGAGAGCATGTTTAGAAAGGGCAGTTGCCATCTAAACGGGCTTGAAGCCTAACAACCTAGCTAGGATTGTTTTGTTGCTTTTTACGACTCCGCCCCTGTACGGAGAAATACAAAAGAAAAGAGGAAATAGTGACGAATCAGAACATGGTAAACAGTTTCAATGCCTGCAGCTCTGAAACAGGCCGAGGACAGAGTGGTGTGGAGGCAGTTCGTCAGCGTTTCCGTAAAGGCGTATCAAGACGGGCACGACCTTCAGGAATGAAGAACACGACGAAGAAGAAGAAAACAGTTTCAATAGCTACTAATCTGGATGGCGCATCGGTGCATCTCTATCCGTTTAATGACACGATAAATGTGTAGAAATGTTGTTGCATTCCCTCATTTATTATGTCAACTTCCTATCTCTGCCACTTTCATCAACATTCTCAATCTCAATAATGCTGACTATTAGTGATATCCATTTTGAATACCTTTCTCGGGCTTCTTGATTGAATACTCTAGTCCAGAGATTCTTTAACTGCTCGACTACGGTTCTTCCACGAGGGACGAAATATTACTTACTACCTATAAATATTCCGTAAATTCTCCGTACAGGGGCGGAGTAAGAATACTAACCTCCACGGCCAGGTTCGGCCCGTCGTAAAAGGCGACAAAACAAAACTTAAAAAAAATTACACCGCTAACCTGAGTCTGTAGCTCACTAACAAACAAAAGATACTCTTTTAGCGTAAGATATATTTGTTGTTTACAACTTACACTAATTGCAGATCATGCAAATATTTTGTCTTCTGTGAGGCTCAAACTCAAGGACAAGATAATACAAGCCACGAAAGCAGCCAGCTCGTCAAATATGTCCATTGTCAAACGTCTCTTGTGGTAGTGAGATAATAATTGCTGCTGGAGAACTCCTCATTCTTATTATTACTTCTACTCTACCTCACTTCATTACGACTTCTCATTAGGGTGATTAGTTTTAAACATAATTTTTTTCTTCGCTCCAAAATATCACTCGCGCGAAATATATTTATACGAGTATATCCTTTAAAAAGATTATGTTAAAAATGGAACTCTTAATTTTCATTTCACGTACTTTTTTTGGTTTCCCATCTACAATACACGAAAAGTTAGATTTTTTTTAATTTTACATCTCAGCGGCTATTCATGGTATCATGCTGCCCAAGCTATAGAGCATTTAATTCTGAGAAAAATCGATCTTTGGGCTCTAAAACTAAGACTTCTGTTTTTTAACACTTAGTTCCTACGCTTTATACTTTTTGGACACCATCTTTTTTCAGCGTATAGAATATTTTGTGCGGGTACGAAGAAAAAAAGTCGTTCAAAACCAATCACCCTACTTCTTATATTCTAGGTTTAATTAAGACGTGGAATAGTTCCAATAAAAATTATTACGTGTTCGACCATACAGCGGCAAAATATTCAAAATATAATAATAAAATACAAAACATTGATAATCGATGGCCGAGACCCCACAAACCGGGTCAAATCGCTACCCACCTCTTTCAGGGCTACCACAATTTCTCATTAAAGGCCCGTCGCGATGGAGTCGCCCGCATCCATCATTACGCGCGCTCGAGCGACGACAACCCTATAATTTAACCTCTTACGTTTTCCTTCTCGCTCTATGAACGAGCTTAAGGCGTGTATACATTGGTTATGTATTAAAAGTATTTTTATTATAAAAGGATATTATTTTGCTACAGAATTAACTACAGAAATATTGTAATTTAAATGTGATTATTACTAAAATTAATTTATCTAGAAAATTGTGCATATGAATGTTGACTTTAAGTGGACCCTTATAAGCTTTAAAACATCTAGTTTATACGCTTATAAATACAATATCCTTCTGGGCAAACCATGGAAAATGAGTGGGAAAAGTAGAAAAAAACTTAAAAAAAACAACTAGTAAATGTATTGTTTCTAGTATACAATAAGGAATTATTAAACATAAAATCGTTATTTGTAGTTATGTAACTAATATTCAAAGACTACTAAAGACGTACCATTGCAACTGGTATTAACTAATACCAGTTGCAATTAAACTTTCTACATCCTTTTCTGGTTTGATTTCAAAGGTGGTCGGACTTCTTAAGCCTTCGTCCGTGTTAAGATATGATTCCGAACTACGCTGCACGCAGCAGTGCTGCCGCGACACTGCTGTCGCGACACTACCGGTCCCCATACAATCTCTATAAGCTTATATGAGAGTACATTCCGAGCTCGACGCGGCAGCAATGCAGCGGCAGCAATGTAGCGGCAGCACTGCTGCGCGATAGAGTTTGTATGGGGACCGGTAGTGCCGCGGCAGCATTGCTGCCGCTGCAGTGCCCCGGCAGCAGTGTCGCGGCAACAGTGTCGCAGCTGCAGCGTGGTTCGGAATCATACCTTTACGGTTATATTGAGTAATATAATTTTATCACAATAATTTTATTACAAGCAAAATTAAAGGATGAGGTTAATGTAAACGCACCCTATAAGAGACGTACTCGAAATGAGTTTCGTTGAAAACACCGTTCCTGCATAATGTATTGCCACTCTCTTAATGTTCGGATGGTGTTACCCGTTTTTAGTGATACATCGAACTAATATAAGCATAATGAGAGGTTCGGAGACCTCATCTTAATCAAAGGTTCGGCATTCAACTCTCATGTTTTCGAAGTATCCATGCATGGATTCATCTTGAGGTCTGTAATATAATTATTAGTGTCAAACTCTCTGATCTGGACGCTATCGATAAATGCTTCGATAAACTAGAAGGAGCTTGATTTCTCCAGTAATTTCTGGAGTCTAGATTCTATAGACAATCAAAATGTTCATTGTATATTATATATTACATGAGTATAAATAAATATACTGTGACAATTTGCACAGTGCCATCTATAGCGCAGCAGTACGCTTGTGTTATGACTACTAGGCAACTTGTATACTTTTCTTTTGTAAACAAAGTCATATTATACAAAATTCAGACTCTGGACGCAATCAGGTGCAAAAGAAGTTGCACCACAGAGATCGACTAATTTAGAATATTAGATAAGTTTGAAATATAATAATAATAAAAGACTTTATTCAGACAACGGAATTGACTTATATTAATTTAACTTAAACTAATGACTCTAGCTCTGGTCTGTTTGCCCCTATTGGCATACCATGTTTTCTGTAATCTTTATTTCGTCTTCCCATGGTCTAAACTGTTTACGTCTATTTCTTTTCTTATCCCTTGGGTATCAAAATATTCTTTGTTCCATTTATCAATGCCTCTCATGTGGACTGGCCATATGCAGTCCACTTTCATTTCAATTTTCTTATTATTCCGTCTTCTATTTTCGTGCGTTTTCTGAGTTTCGTTTTTTATTCTGTCGGTTTTCCTTATATTCAACATGGAACATGGAAAGAAGCATGTTGAAGTATAAAATATATTTACTTACAAATTTGTTTTTTACTTTCCTGATTCAAGACTCCATGTCAAACTCGAATACATTTTTTATCGAGGTGTTTTTCTTCATATATAAATAAGATACTTACACACACACACGCACACAATCACGCACGCACAATAATTAATTTAAGACGTTCATAATATTTGTTTGTTGATTGTTTGTATCATTTTTGCTCCAATCAATGTGAGTTGCCTTTAAACGACTCAAAATACAGGCCAATTCCTAGTTTGAAAGTCAGCGATCACTCATGTGATACTTTTGGTCTCAATTATACCCAGAAGCATATTTTTAATTATATTAGTTATTTATATTGTTTGTTAAGGCTAATAAAGATATATTATTATGCTTATGTAGAAAAATATTACGACAATTATTCTTTTTCTTGACTTTTTTAAACGTTATTGTTTTTTCTTGTTGCTTATTACTAAGACCAGGCTCATTTGGCTAATGTAAACATGGTGGATGAACTGAATGGAAACCACCCCCGGTCTTTGAGTATGCCGCCATCGCAATTTTGTGTTCTAGCATTAATCAACCAAGTCCCAGTTCCCCTACATGGACAGCAGCGTATTAACGATGCATTTGGCATCGAAAACATCCTTTTGGCAACCATAGGTTACAGTAATTGCTTACTGTTAATTGGGCCGTCAGCATGTATGCTGTTCCTAAGTGCTTGGCCAGACTGCACACGCGAGCGCGGGGTGGTCGCGGCGCGGCATACTTAAACATATGAAACCTTATTTGAGTGTCTGTAGTGGGCACGCGGGCGGTTTCATATGTTTAAGTAGCCGCACCGCGTCTGGCCAAGCACTAAGTTATAAAAAATTGTTTCACTATTTCAATAGGTAAATCACTTCAAAATTTGTGAAAACGTTTTCAATATGATAAAAACTCAAAAAAGAATTCATCCATTCCGATTAAAGTCCTTAAAAAAAGTATAATAAAGTTTTCAGTCATTATAGTCAATTAACATTCTTATATCTCAAGACATATGGCGATTTGTGGGTAAAAAGATATAAATTGACTCAATTAAACTTGATGAACGTGGCTACAATGTGAAATAGCTTCATGTAATAGAAACCCGTAATGAGTGGAATATTTTATTATCAACTCTGCGGGTAGTTGAGCACGAAATATTATGAGAATTCATTTACAACTCGATATTCCTCAAGAAATTCACTACTTCTGCTAGATTAGAATTAGAATTAGAAAATTAGATAGAATAGGGAAAGTAAAGTCTCGTATTTTCAATTTCACGATTGGAGTTCAGACGATAGGCACCAGCGTAAAAACAATTTTTTTTTATTTTCTTGATCAAGATTTTAGGTCAAACGTCTATATAAATAGGTGTGCAGAAGTTTTACAACATTCATACCTGCGATTAAGTTTGGGATAGAAGTGATTTTTAACGCTTTTAAAAATAATAATAATGTTTAATATATTGCAAACAACTTGTTGAGCTAAAATATTACTTTATGGTAAAATGGTTAAACATGTAACGCTCCGTATCAATTCTAGACGGAATTTAGCATTATTCGATAAAAATCTGAATATATTGAGGAAAAAGACGTTTATAATAAAAAAAAAAACTTTAATTGACACTAAAATTATCATTAAACGGGCTTTATTAATATAATTTATCGTTTAATGCTCGCAAATTTCGATGTTAATTACACTATTTAATAAAATCGATTATCTTATAAAGGTCATATTAAAATATGCTTTATATTAAAAAATATATGTTAATTTTTGACGCAATGAGATTGAACATGGTAAAGGGTCGTTTTGAAATTTAGGGCTGCCAGCTTACAATACATACATGGGTCAATTTATTAAAAAAAACTTTCTGATGTATTCAAATGTGTTATTGTATTGCTTCTAAAGCACAACGCAGAATAATAATTCTTTTTTGAGGTAATGATCTTGTAATGATTCATTTTTTTATTTAAATTATAGTATAGTGCTTTCATCTGCGTAGATTCTAAATATCTTTAAGTTTTTGACAGTAATAAATATTTTCAACTAGCTGACTCAGCAAACTTTGTTCTGCCATATAAATTTTAAAAAAGTAGCCTATATCCTACTCCAAGACCCAATCTGTCTCTACCGAAATTCACTAAAATTGGTTCAAGGGTTGTGAGTGTAACAAAGAAAGTAACTCATTTTCACATTTACAATATTTGAATGGATTTTATTTATTCTCCTTTACCATTTACAAAAATTAATCAAGTTATTAATTGACAATTCAAAAACACAGTTTTAATTAATTGCAATGTTAAATGTATTTATCTTTCTTGAGAATTTATTAAATATATTACTTTTTTAAATAATAATCTACAGGATACAAATACAAACCTCTTCAATAATATTTTTTACACATATGCTTGTATATGACGAAATGTGATATTTATTATCTTACAATATCGAAGTACCCAAGTATTGAGCAGCCCTAGATATATCCTTTTAATACCCTTTTCAAGCCTAGCAATAAAAATAATTTATATACAATTCAATAATAATTTCAACGTTAATATCCAAGACAAAAGGTTTAAATTCATTTGGAGCATATGAATAGTTTCGCATTAAGCCTGATGTGCGCGCAACATCCAATCATATTATACGATGTAGGATAAATCTTTAATTTTCGCTTTAATACTTTTTTTACACAGGTTATAGCGTTCCGCTTCGAAATATGAAAACGCTATGTGAATAGCTCTATGAAAATCGGTCACCTATTATTGCAAAAGACTTGTTACTAAATTTGAACTTCTTAAAAAACAATCTTACATTAAAGTAAGCTAGCTTCATAAATGAGATTTTTTTACATTTTCGCACGCAATACCATTTTATCGTTGTTTAAGAAATTAAGACCTTTTATATGCAAACTTGGGATCAGACCAGATGAAGCTTTGCTTCAAAATATGCTACGTTAATCAACGAAGTGCACCATACTGAAAGCTAACCGTTTTTGTATTATTTTCCGTGCAGGGACTGAGTAAAAATATTGACCCTGCAGCCAGGTGGTAGGGCTCCAAGCCCGTTTAGATAGCAACCACTCTTTCTCTAAATATGTCGCCATAATAGCCTAATGTTGTGTTTCTCTATAAGTTACCTAGGTTCCAGTTTCCTACGTGGATGGCGGTGTGTTCACGGTGCCCCTGGCGTAGTAAATATCAATAGGTGACGGTAACTGGTTACTATTAAGTTGCCCGTCAGCCTGTCTGCTGTTTCACAGCAATAAAAAAATCCGTCTTGAAATTCTAAGATTTTCTCGGTTTAATAGGAATAAAATGGATAAATAAATACATATGGATTAAATTTATTCTGAACCATCAGATGGATTACCTATAAGAATCAATACAATAATTCAAGTTTGTACTTCCCGAAAAAATTAATACATGGCAGAAATCAAATATATTTTTCCAAAAAAATAATACGAGACGATAGACATACACTAATAATGTATTTATTGGAGATCAAATCTAATATCCACCCAATTCAAGTCGAACCTACGCTAAATAATCCAAAATATAGAGAACTCTTTAGTAAAATAATGAACACCCTTGACCATTTCTGTCCTATGCTTTTAATACAGTATACAGAGTGAATCGAATGTGAAAATTATTTAATGCCCTTAATACTGCCATCATTTTCAAATGAATAACAACAATGTTAATCTGTTTTATTATAATCGCCATATTGTTTTCCTAGCCGTGTATTCTGCCTATACTCTTTTTTTTTTTGCTATTAAACCTATAGAAGAACCTTTATCGCATTTATTAACAACCTAGAACTATATGGCTCTATTATTTTCATTAGTTATTTTCAGTAATGAACGCACAGGCTAAGAAAAATGTGATCGGTGGGGGCTGTTTTGAAATAAATTTTAAAAAATATGTAAAAAAGCTTTAATATTGCATTACAGAGAAAGTTAATTAGAAACATGGTTTGTTGTTATTTTTATCACCTATTTTTAGAAAACTGTTACAATTTGCCTTTCAAAATTTATTTTAATGATATAATGAAATAAATAATTTGAGTAATTGTTTGGTCAAAACCACAGAGGTTAATAACAAGTGAAATTTTTTATTATCATTATCAATTTGAAGTCACAACTTTAAAAAATAATTATATAATGATTAACTTTCCTAATCAACTACGTACATATTCTTAAAAGCTTAGTTCAACAAAAATATATTAATACATATTAAACACTGTGGGAAGGAATCACATTATATATTATCCGAAGAAGTTTCAATGTTACAGAAAAATAGTAAACTAGTACCGACACGAGACACATTTAACTTAGTCGGGTTCTTTTAGAGCAGTTGAACTATTTTAAATGGACTTTTAAAACGGCGTTGTAAATAGCGGCAAGTGATTAACGTTCTATTTTTAAATGAATTATTCAATAAATTGTTCTACTCGCAGGGACATGATTACACTGTAGACAAGTAGAAAGTGTAAAGTTAAATTTAAACCCTAAACAAATTGTTAACGTCGATTGCTAGGTATTTGACTTAGATTTACGACTTGGTTCTGTGCGCAGAGCAATAACCTGCGACCCGACACATAAGGCTTAGGGTGGCGACGGGTTCAGTCAGCAACACAAAGGCCATAGATATGGTTGAGACTAAAATAACCATATGAGCTTCCTCCAAACTTGTCCCTGATTGGAATTGGCTCCGATATTCAACAACTCTTAAGAAGTTAGGCTCTACACAAATCGTTAATATTACAAGGAAAAAGTATATGCAAAAATATTATGTACATCTATCTAAACCTTATTTGATGTGTGATGTGTTTCTTCCGTGCAGCAGCTAAGAAAGAATACTGAGCTCTGCAGCCAGGGTCGGCATGTCGTAAAAGGTGACTAAACAACCCAAGCTAGGTGGTATCACCCCTGGTTTTAAAATAGAGAGCCATAATAACGTTGGTTGTGTTCCATTAGTAACCAGGTTCCTGTACCTCAACAATGTTAGCAGCGTGTTGGTGATATCCTTGGTTTTACAAGTACCCATAGGCGACGGTAACTGCTAAATTCTAAGTGGGCCGTCAGCCTTTCATGCTGTTTTACAGCAATAAAAAAACAATTAAGCTTGTATAACGAGTTGAAACTAAAATTCACTAAAACATTAAATAAAAGGAGCTCTTTTTGTCTCACTATCCATAGTAGATATTAGTTAATACAATTAAAAATAAAACACTATAATTCACAGGAGGCACAGAAACTTACCGGTTCTCAAATATGTACAACAAATTGAGTATTCCATCAATACAATAACGAGTTTTAATGAGAAAATTTAATGATTCAATACGCCCGCAATCGATCAAGCATGTATCCTTAAAAAACACTACTCAAGCTTGAAGATCATAGCGTACTTCGTTTTTATTTTTATTTTAAGCAAGATCAATGTCTACAGATAAGTATTGTTTATGAGGAGTTTTAATCGTTTAATTTAAAAATTATAATTAAATGAAAACTTGTTTTAAAGACTGAGACCTAAGACATCTACGGTTACAAGTTTAATCTGGCTGCATTTCTTTCGGAGTTTAAAATCGAATGTAAAGCACCATCATATGACTATTTCGAATCAGAATTCTTTTACATTTCATTATCAGGTTTAATGAACACCGTGGGCTCCACTTGTTGGAACTCCTGTGGAGATCACGGTTTCCATTTCTGTTCTTACTCTGGGTGCTTATGTATAGTATTGTTAAGAAGATAATCGATTTTTTTTCAAGGGAGGTACAGCACTATTCTACACAATCGACACACGCGCCCTCTCTAGTTCCGAGAGCTGTCATAGTTTCAATGTTCGCGCGTAGTATCGCCTGTTAAAAGTGGAAGTAAATTAATTTTGGCTCATTTTAAATGTGAGTTATTCTGTCTAATAGTTTGTATTTATTAAGAAAGGAAGTATATAAGAAACATATCAATTGTTTGGTACCCATTGCACGAGTGCTCTGTAGCTTTCTTTGGGACGACATGCGCTATGCAAACTGTCCAGTAACGGTGAAGGGATTTATGAAGAAACTTACAAACTGAGATAATCGTTACATGTTACCCGTAAATGCTCCTTTGGACATGGTGGGGTATAATGTCCATTCAGTCTAGGAAAAAGCTCAATCTTTGAATGCAATGCGTATCATTTTATAAATAATTGAAGTGAAAACTTTTTTAGACGCGTTGAGCACTTTTTGGGTGAACATAAATCATGGAACTCGCGCCATCGTCACCGAACACTTTCCATGAGCTATTTTTGCTCCAGTAATACCAACCTTATAAATAATGGCTTAAGGTTTATTCTGTAATGTAATTTTTAAATGATTGCATTGGATTACTTATACATATCTATCAAATTACGACTTTAATACAATGAAATACAGTTGAATTTTTGAAGTGAAAACTTTTATAAGCGCGTTGAGCACTTTTTGGGTGAACAATAAACACTTTTTTATAAACCAAAAATAATTCTAAAATAATAATCTAATAGCTCGACGCGCGACGGTACAATTCTCAAGTTACTTAGTTTTCACTTCTATCGGCAGTCCGCAGACAGGTTGGCAGCCCACTTAATAATAAGCAGTTACCGTCGCCTATGGGTATTTGTGACGCTAGGGGCACCACGTGTTCGCTGATGTCCCATAGGGGTACAGGAACCTTACATCCGTGCGAATAAATCATTCTACTTCGTTAAGTTTAAAATAATTATAATAATTCGAAACTTACATCACTTCAACTTTTTTTGATTATCTCTAACCGATTTCGATCTCTAACATTATTAATTAAAATAATCAGGATGTAGTAAAATGTATCCCGCTAAGATAATTACTAAAACAACAATTTCTATAAAGAAATAAGAATATTTGCATTACATTAATGTGTTTGTACATTAATAAATTATTTTTAATTTTATTCTTTCCATTGCCTAAAAAACATGAAAGATCCAGACAAGCACTTTTAACTTATTTAGAGGAATTAATGCCATCCCCAATAAGTCTTAAGTTGTGGTCTTAAGCTATACCTCGGAGCCACAGTTCTATTGTTAAATATTATCAAAAAAAAATAAAGACGACCTCTATGGCGTAAAAGCTAACGAACGTCGGTACGCTTGCGGATGTCAATGGTTCGATTCCCGTTCCGCGTTTGGGCGTGTATGTATGATATGTATTTATTTACAAAAGAAAAGTATATATTTAGTATATTAGTGGTCTATTATCCATAACACAAGTGATACGCTACTTACTTTGGAACTAGATGGCGTTGTGTGAAATGTCCCAATATATTAATTTATCATCTGTGAATTCCTCTACGTTGATGCCTTTCTTCCTTACCTGAGCAAAGAACTTGTATGCTGGAATATATTATACATCTGGTTTTTCGTGAAACAACTGCCGTCATTTCCTCCAACACCGACAGGAATACAAAACATTTCCTATTTTTGTCTCATTAATGTATTTGACTAGAATCACTTAGCAAAGTATGATACAATTTTTTTCAATTTTTTTTCAATTAACTTCAATCATGCGTTTGAATAGCAGAAAGTATATGTAATTGTCTGTATTAACTTTAATTTAAACATATCCCGTTTCGTTATTAAAATTATTTATTAATAGATTTTAAGCCAAATTTTAAGCGAATTTGATGAAACAGCTATTTAAAATTTGCTGGAGATTTATTGAAAAGATTTTGGTTACATTCAACTAAAACATTTTTTATTTTTTTAAAGCCTTAGTACAAAATACTTTCGATATTGCAACTTGCATGCAACGCATCACATGATCCCGAAAGAGAAAACGCGTACAATACGTCTTACGTGAAAATAATTGCTGAACTAGTATGAATTTATAATTGGTTTATTACAACGGTTTAGAAAGTTAATCAATTTATTTTTCTATTTCAAATTAATTATGGATGATGGAAAACTTTATACATAATTATTACTAATACATTTACAACGAAAAATATATAATAAGATTTGGCGCAATATTAATAATAAAGGAAAAAGAATGAAAAAGAATATGTGCCTTATCTAAAGTCTTCTTCTTCCTGCCCTTATCTCAAACTATGTGGGGTTTGGCACGTGTTCTCTCCTTCCACTCTCCTCTATTAGTTATGATTTGAACCCTCACGTAGTGCTAATAGCCATAGAATATTTCATACAATCCATCCATTTTTTCTGTGATATACTTCCTCTTTTGTATCCATCCACTCTCATTATCATCTATACCTTATCTAAAGTATTACCTTATATAAAGAAAACTTGGTTTTATTTCCAAGTTACCACGTAAAAAATATATTTTTCTTTACTCTATATTTAAATTATAAAAACTGTTTTTATAGTGATATCTGTAGATATTATTAACTGTCTATTCTTAGTTTTATAATATATTTTTTAATGTTCGTAGATTTTTTCCTAAAGTTTTATTTTAAAGAGTTTCTTATAAATCATTTAAAGTATCTCATCGCTAGTTTTTTCTGCTTACGATTGCTGATGAATGAAACTGTAGGGGAGTTTCGTTGATATGGCTACAGCTTACTCACTATGTATATATGTATAGAATAAATTTATAGCCTTGCTGTCTCCACCTGACCCTGGTGTGAAAATTTCCTCCTGCCCTTATCCCGACACAACAAGAAAACAAAAACTTAATATTTGACACTAAAATGGTGATACGCAAATATCACTTAATCTGCATTATAGTACATAAACTATGATCTAATCACAATTTGGATCTAGAATCAAAATTCATTGAACAAATGCTCGTGGGCGATAAATATTCACTAATTAAATAATCTTATTCAAACTTAAAGAATTAAAGAACATATTTATGCATAGAGTTTTTTGTTCCAAGATGGCGGCTCTGATGGTGGGAAATTATGACAGCCGTGTGACGTTTTTTTGTTAATCGGATTACGAGATAATGGCGAACGGTTTTTTTTAATCGATTTAAATCAAACACACGCTATCGACATTTCGATAATGCTTTTGATAATTAATTTATAAAAAGTTCTCAATATTAAAAACCCACATATATGTTATAAAATCTTCACGACTTATTATTTTACATCTAATTTATTAATAGGTTTAAAAACTTGAAAGCTCGCGTTTTTTTAAATTACTAAATGAAGCAGGATTACAAAAAATTTCAACGGCACAGAAGGTTATCAAAAACTTTAAATCTGGTTGATTTTCACGATGGAGTAAAATGACAATCGTTTATTTATAAAGACAGGTGTATTCATTTTATGCAAATAGTCACCCCCACCTTGCTGCTGCGCGTCCTAACTACGTTTGCCAAAGCGCGACCTCCACTCTAGAACTCGTTTACCCCATCGGTTATCTGTTCTACGATTCTCTTCCACGTCTATTCTTTTTTAATTCTTTGACCCAATAAAAATCCACAAAAGCACTTTCATGTAAAAACACACTGAAGTTAAACTCCGAAGTGATGAAAATGTCAAATGCAACAGGGATTAAACACCTGTAATAAAAAATATACACTATAAAACTTGTCTATATCTTTTTTTATTTAATTAACAATACCTAACTCTGCGCAAGGAGGATGTAAATTAATACTTTCGTAATTAGAAAATTCGCGTGACTGTTGAACATAAACGAACCAGTCTGGGGGCATTTACACACGTTTAGGATTCGAACTGACGATTTATTAGTCTTATATCAGCAGTGTATTAATGGGGACGTTTAATGAGTTATTGCTTTCGAATAAATATTTTGTACGATCGCTCTTATTTATGTAAGACATAGGTACCACGTGGGAGCTGGAAAAGTCTTGTAATATGTTTATTGCAGCATTATGAATACGAATGCGTAATATAACGGTTGTAGAAGTTAAGTGAACACGCCAGGAAAGAACAGATTGAAATAAAAAGTTATATTTGGCCGATTCCAATTAACTGGGCTAAGTCCAAACTAAGGGTCTTATTACTTCTCCGCTTGCGTTGAACAGTCTGTTGTTATGTGGTGTTTAGCCTATTTAGTCCTCATAAAAAAACTTAGCAACGCTAATGCGTTTGATTTGGTATATAAGTTGCCGACATTTATGTCGCTAGCCGAGGGGGCTGGGAAGTCTGCCCAGTGGAGGCAGCGTTGCGTGAGGAGTGTCTCCTTGCCGACTTTTTACTCGTACTCGGTCGTAAAGTGTCACCCTACTATATACAAAAGTTTGAGTTAAGGACCGATATTTTTCACCATTCTAGCAATTCGACTGGTAGTTGATTAAGTAGTAGTAGAGCGGATAACCCCACATACTTACATTGGCTTTGAAAATAAAATAAGCCGCCAGAATCTCCATTTGCTAGCCCTGGCTGTACTACACTGACATATTTCAAAGTTTTGAGCCCGGATTTGAGCTTGTTCATTTCTGTCACCTTTCTTCATTGTGGACTTCATGTAGGTAAATATTTGTAGACCATATTCATGTCTGTATTCTATATATTATTTGTGCTGGAGCGGAGAAAGAATACTAACCTCTGCGGCCGGGGTCGGCCTGTCGTAAAAGGCGACATAACAACCCACCCTAGCTACGTGGTAGGGCCCAAGCCCGTCTGGATGGCGACCACCTTTGGTCTAAAGTATGCCGCCATAATAACATTGTGTTGTGTTCCGGTATTAGTGACCCAAGTTCCTGTACCCTTATGGGACAGCAGCGTGTTCGAGATGCTACTGGCGTTGAAAACACCTATAGGCGACGGTAACTGCTAAATTCTAAGCAGGCTGTCAGCCTGTCTGCTGTCCTACAGCATTAAAAAAAATATGCTACTCAGTCCATACCAAAATAGAGATGCGGGAGAACTTGTTAAGTTCTTTAACAGGGTGCATCAACTGGCATCTGATAATGAGCCATAAGTGTTTTAACAGAACCCCAGTACTAAATCAATAAAATCCCTATGTTATTAAAAATCACAATGTCTTTAAAGCTGTATGTTCTATCAAGTAAAAAAAATGTTTGTTCATAACCACTTAATACACAGACCGACTTGTAATTATCAATAGAATATATTAATCAAGTAGCCTTAAGGCTGTGTACTGATTTAGATAAATAAATTTATTATCCGCACTAAGAGTTATCTTTATCTGATCTTCAAACAATATAAAGTAAACAATATAAAGAAATTTGTTATTTTTTGCTCGCGAACGTAATCTTATACCTTAACGGCACCTCCAAAGAACATATGAATAAGGAAAATGTAATTTATTATTGTATCTACTATACATAATAAAATCATTATAACTTTTTGCTTGTTCGGATTATAATAATATAATATCTCAGAGTTAAATATCAGTTATTTTAATCTCAGATTATGGAATTTCTGGAACTTTCATTTTTATTGCCGTCAAATAGAGGCCAAGCTAATGTTCCGCATAATAGTGCTCAGTTACCGTCACGTGTTTGCGATGCCAGGGGCGTAGAGGAATTGGAGCACCTAAGGTGTAGCAAAACATAAAGTTATTATGGCGGTATATTTAGAGACATGATGGTGCCACCTAGATGGGCTTGCACCTATCAAATTTATTTACTTGTTCATTGCTATCAGTGTGCAAGGTACAATTAAGCACACTTAAAGCACTACCTAGATATAAAGTTGTGCGCCTTGAACAATATAAAGAGTATATATATTCTCCTAGATTGTAAATATAAGCCTTAGGCTGCCTCAATAGGCTGATGATGATGATATTATTCATCTCTCTACAAAAAGCCTGAGCTCAGCATGAATACTTTATTTGCAGATATTGTTTTGAAATAATTTAATGGTTTTATAAATATTACTAATTATTCGACGATAACAACGACTCCGTAATAACCTCGATGGCGTAGCGACTAACGCACTTCAATACGCTACCGGGTTCACGAGTTCTATTCCCGTCTTGCATCTGAATGTTTATGTACAGTACGTATTTATTTACAAAAAAAGAATATATGCAGTTTATCAGATGTCTAGTATATGGATACTAATAACCTGTGTTATGGAACACAAGTGTTATGTTACTTTGGAACTAGTATTTTATTCCGGTATTGTTCTGGCGCAATACCTATAAAGGAATTTAAAAGAAGAAGATAAAGAAGAACCCAATAATATTAATTTAATATTACAAAATCATTCACCCACTGCTTTGCACGCATAGTATACGAAAGTGAAAAACAATTTTAAATAGTTGTGATTTCCGGTTACTTGCTGTTCAAAACTCGTTAATGAGGTAAATTTGAAACAATCAGGACACAATATAACGCCGCCTCAAAGGCGTCTCATACTTCCGCTAATACTTTTAAATTTGACACAGTTTCCATACAATATCGTTTGAACATCGCTTTAATGTGACTTCTACTCATTATCAATCATAATAAAAATGACTGAATGTATCTTTGTATATTTTTTAAAAGCGAAAGGAAGTATAATATATACAAGCTATACACTTCTTGGAGCTCGGAGTATATATTAAGAGCCTAAAGCGTCCCACTACGGGGTTCAGGCTTCCCACTAGAGGGAACGAGCAGGAGCTGGTTTTTGTGAATATTTCTGTTATGAAATATAAAAAATTTGAGTTACATGCGCCCGCGCTTTAAGTGTTGTACCATTTACAGCTTATTACGTCCTTGACTATGCTCTAAATTCAAACTAACCAATTAGAAGAGTCTAACAGATACTTGTTTGTTATTGGTTGATTTTTTAATGTGGGCTTTGAGATACATTAACATGATATATAATTAACAAAAATAATTAAAGGTTTTACAAGCAACATGCCTGCCCGCTACTCTTCAAGAGTAGAATTATATATATAAAAAGTGTATGTATTTTCAAACATGAGTTTTATGACTAGTTATTTAGACAAGAGTTATTTTAAAAAAAACAGCAGCGGCATTTCCTCATTATCGAAATAAATCCCAGTTGTGTTCAAATATTGGATTTTGGAGCCTAGCTCCGGGCTCTTGAGTTCAAAGGCAAAGCTTGAACATGCTTTTTGCGTCAAAACCTCTCAGCTACACGAGAAAGAAGATGAAAAAAAATATTTTCTAACACAGACTTTATTCTTTAGTCTTCAACAACAATGGTCTCATATTAGACTTCAACGAACTTCAATTAGGGTACAATAAACTCTTTGGAATTTATTTTTTGTATTTTAATCGTAAAAAGTTGAACAACCAAACTCATTTGAAATCAAAGCACATTTAGTAGCGGTACGAAACCTGTATAGACCAAACTGTTTATGCCAGGATTGCTATGCATAAACTGTAGGACATAGAATAGAAAATAATAATGTGATAATTAATTTTTTTATATAATTATTTATCTCTAAATATGTAATGAAATAAATTATAATGTATATTCAATGAAAATTTAGGATATGTATCATTATCATTCAATAATTTTTATATTAGAACAAAATATTTTCTCAATTCATCAATATCTCATTAAATCACTTTTTCTTGAATTGTATAATTTTATATAACCGTTATAAAGTATTCTAGACAAATATATTAAACATAAACGTAAATCTAACAGCATCTAAATTGTAACTTATTGAAAATTAAACTAAATAGAAGAACTAAAAGAAATTTAATAATCATACAAAATGCGTTCGAGATAGCTATCAGTTTTAATGTTACCAAAACGCAAGGCTGCATGGTAAGACATTATTGATAATGAAATAAACAACGAAAGAAATAAAAGCTAAAATTTTAAATAAAAAAATAAAAAAATTATAAAATGTTTCTAAGAAAGAAAAGAAAAGAAAAAAAAATTATATGATGGAACAAAATCACAAAGAAATTCACATAATACAACTATTCCAAATCCACCAAATTAGGTCGACCTCTCAGCATGGTGTTGTGTCAAAATGCTCTGACCCAGCGCTGGTTTTTATAGCCGATCTATTCGGGCCTTGAGGTGAAATATTGACCCAACTGAATAGTATTCAATTAGGAAGGTAATCAAAAAATATATTCAAGGATAGACAGTTTCAATGTAGTGTTCAATTTTTGTAGAAGATATAAATTGAACATTTGTAGTCCCTTAAATACTGTTAGTATCAGTGTGCCTCGGTTGTTCCCCGAGATCGTGAGTCGTGACGCACAGTGGTGTTCCGAGTGTCGAAAACTCTCAACATTTCAATTGTTTATTACTCATACTTTACAGTGTACGAGCGAAGTTGTTATGATTGAAATGTATGTCATAGTAAAGATTTAACAATTCATTTACCTTTAACCCAACACGATATCAATATTCTAATAAACATGAAAAATAAAAGAAAAAGTTCGTATTTTTTTATTGCTGAAGAATAGCAGACACGTTAACGGCCCACTTGATAGTAATTAGTTACCGTCGCCTATTGATGTTTGCAACACATTGCGGGCATTGCGAACACGCTGTTACCCGTATAGGGGTAATGAAGCCTGGGTCACTAATACCAGAACACAACAAAAGGTTATCATAGCAGTATACTTATAGACCAGAGATGGTTGCTATCCAGACGGGCTTCGGGCCCTACCTACCTACCTACCGACAGCAGGGATCATTCCTACTCCGCCCCTACACGGAGAGAGTTTACTCATGTCGCACTCCAGATATCTATAGCATTCCGCATCATAGCAAGTATTTATTTAGCAATTGTTCTTGTCTAGTATTAATTTTGTAATGTACAAAGGGTGAAGGAAATATCGCAGGGAAACTTGGACATTTATGTCACCGGTATGTGTACCTTACACAATCTGCTTTGGCTAAGTCAGACTAGGTTGTATGTTTCTGCTAAAGAGAGGTTTGGGGCCAGCCATAAGAAGTTACAAAATTAAATACGATTCAAATAAGAATAGGAACGTCAATGACCTCTATCTGTCAAATGTCACTAGGAAAGTACGGTTTGGAACGAAACCTTATTGCGAATCAATAATGGTGAGTGGAATTGAAATCATAAATACAGATAACATACATAATTTTATTTTAAACAATAGTTAGTGAAATAAATATTAAAAACCTATGCTATGACGTCACAACATGGCGCAAAGTCGATCCTATTCTTATTTGAAACGAATTATATGTTTTTATGAACATTTTAATACATTTCTTAAATCTTTAATATTATTCTTCTTATTTATCACTGTAATGTTATTATAATTCGTAAATATTTATCATTTTTCATCATGGTATCGTCACCGCTATTGTTTTCATTGATTTCCAGTTACATGACACGTTCTAAGTCTAGTAGAGCCTATAATTCCTAGTTTGCCTTCTTTTTTGATTTTATATTAATACTTCATTGATTTTTCATATCAGTTTTACTTAAACAATTAAAAACTTAGGTTAGCATGAGACAATGTTACTAATTTTTCAATTCATATGGATTCTTCATTAGATTACTGAATACTGCAAATACAAAATTTGAATCAGTTGCATTAATTTCAATTAATGAATGTAATGAAATGAAAAAAAAAATTAATGAATAAAAAACATTTCAAATTCCAATAATTCACTTACAAAATATTACTAAACATGATATGTAAAAATATAGTATAATTGTGTATAGGTATATATTTTTACTTAAAAGCAGCTTATACTATTATAATAACTAATCTTACTAATAACTAGCAAAAACGAACAAGTCAATCTTTGAAATGATCCGACATTAACCGAACATGGCCGAATGCGATGAACACTGTTTAATTTTCAATTTAGATTGCAATTTGCGATGTTGCCCCTTACCCGCCCAAAGTGGCAGCACTGAGTAACTAGATTTATGGTCCCCACATAACTTGTAATACTGTTAAAGTTAGTGATGGGACACAATATGACTTTGAATCAAATGATGTAAACATTGTAAACGATTTTTAGTTACAAAATATATCAAGTGTATATTTTCATTTTCTCTAAACTAAATCAAATCTAGGACTTATTTTACAATTGATAGTCAAAGTATGTTATTATTGCATTGTGTATTATATAATTTTAAGCATGCAACTTATAGTAATATACATATGTACTACATACTCATATTACTACATATTCTATATTTATCTTCTATTATCTTATATCTATATTATCTTCTACTTCTATCCGTGCAGGGGCGGAGAAAGAATACTAACCTCTGCGGCCGGCGTCGGCATATCGTAAAAGGCGACAAAACAACCCACCCGAGCTACGTGGTAGGGCTTCAATCCCGTCTGAATGGCGACCACCTTTGGTCTTAAGTATGCCGCCATAATAACTTTGTGTTGTGTTTCGGCATTAGTGACCCAAGTTCCTGTACCCTTATGAGACAGCAGCGTGTTCACGATGCCACTGGCGTTGCAAACACCCATAGACGACGGTAACTACTAAATTCTAAGCGGGCTGTCAGCCTGTCTGCAGCAATAAAAAAAAATTATATTTGATATCAAAAACAGACAAACGAATTTAAAACGAGATCCATTGTATCCACGATGATTTATACTTCGCTTATAGTTCACGGTAATTTTTAAAGATAATCTAAATTATTTTCTCCAGTCTGAGGGCTAAAAATCATCATCTATGAGTAAGGTATTTGACAAAATTTACCTCTTACTGACAAATTACTGCACATTTCCTAATGATTGAATAAATCCTGCTCAAATGTCTCAAATAAACATACTCCAATTACTAACACGTCTGCACATCCCTAATAATATCTTGAATGTATTAAAACGAATTAACTCGTAAGTTATGAGCTTCGACGCGATAAAGAGATAGTGAAAATTGGCATTTTTTTGGACAAATTCGTTCAGCAAGATGACTCCAAGTGATATGGAGTATAACAGCTTATATTTATTAAATATTGACCGTTAAACAAATGATTTCGACCGGAAATTTAATACTTAACTATATGAAGTTTACAAGGAATCGATATAAAAATATATTTTTAAATATGCTAAAGAACATAATACTAACGATTACGGTATAAAAATGTATAGTTTAGGACTTGGATGTATGTATATTGAACCAGCGATGACATGTAATTGACCTTTTACAATGGTCTATAAATTCGATCCAAACAGGTGATAAAATATTTGTATGAAGTAAATTGTTTTGGTCTGGATGTAGGATTCTGTTGTGTGTTTGTAAAAAAGCAGTGTTTTACTGGAATTTGCTGAATGCAGGGAACTCTTCTTCTTCTTCCTGCCCTTATCCCAACATTCACACTTTTTTCGCCATATCATCTTTTACACAATCCATCCATCTTTTCTTTGGTCTACCCCTTTTTTTGTATACTTCCATTATTATTCCTTGCATTTTCCTTGTTATATGACATCCTTTTCTTCTCATTATATGGTCATACCAGGCTAGCCTGTTATTTTTCTCTATCAGTGGTGCTAATTTTAAACTTCACCTAATATGTTCATTTCTAATTTTATCCATTTTAGTAATTCCACTCATCCATCTCAACTTTCGCATCTTCGCAGCATACAATCACTTATAATTTATAAAATCTTCCAAAAAGCGTTTATTTAAACCGAAATATAAAATATTATACAATGAATTCTATTTTAGAAGGAACACTTAATAATTACTACCTATTTACCCTATGTAAATTTGATCAAAATTTGTATCCATATACACATACAAGCAAAAATATAAGTAAAAGAATATAATAAAATATATAAAAAAATTTAATAGAGAAATGCATATGTTAAAATACACAATCACATTTCGTGTTGTAATGCTACAACTGTGAATAAATTCTATTTACAAATCTCATTAAATCCCTTATGAAGCAGTCGTAAACCTTTTAGATATCGAGTTTCGTTTTACTGGTTTTACTAAATAACATACTAAACATCAATCGTATCGTAAACGACAGGGATTATCTTTCTCTAAAAATAATTTTTATTATTCTATGTTATTTTTTACCTTCAATTTTGGAGCTCGAGCTACTCTGTAATTGTACTTATAAATGGCAACTTCGTTTTCGTCAAATGACATAACACATCTATTTTGCGTCGATGCCATTCTTTAAAAGTTAACCAAAGAGTAACTAGGATGTTGCCATATATGGAATATACATAATGTTGCTGAATTTGATTTTAACTATAGCGACTGTGATCCGATCTTGATACACAAAACACTCGATACTAGCATTAACAAACGCAGAAGTTGCTCTTTTGTTTGTTGATTCGAATTTATTTTACTACACTCAAAATTTGTGAAATAAATTTCCTAAAGTAAATAGCGATATACGTAATTAATTTACTACAAAATCATGCAACACATTTAGTGTTTATGTTTAGCACGTTTATTTCGTCGGCATTTTCAATTTGAAAAAATACTGGATTTAAAAAACTTACTAAGAAAAAGTTAACATAAAGGCTTTTATTTTATTTTGTTTTAATAGATTATTATTTGTTTTATTTGATTAAACATGTAGCATTTGAAAAATTATTTCGAAATAATTTATAAGTATTCATAGCACTAATTTTATAAAGGCTCTATTATAAAACCTGTATCACAAGAAAAATGAAAGAAAGAAAATACGTTTATTTTTTTGGAACATGGACATTGAACATGGAATTTACATGCTACAATTATACTATATTCACTAAATTAGGTCGACCACTCAGCATGGTGCTGTGTCACTATTGTCTGACCCAGCGCTGGTTTTCAGTACTGACCACTAAAAACCCTTATATTAACGATGATGTCCATACAGACCAAAATATATAAATATAAACATTTTAAAGTATTGACGTATGTAGTAACTAAATAAAGAGATCACACGTTGTAAAGGTTTGCTTGGCATTTCACTAACACTGGCATTATTGTGCAGAACAATAGCAATTCAATAAATTGCAATAATAAATATGTCCTATATACACGCCAGATAGTAAGCATAGAAAGTATCAAGAAATATCGTCTTTCACGGTAATAATTTTTATTATTCTAAATCTTCATGGTTATAAAATATTTTGTATTGGACATTAGTAACAATGAAAATAAGGGTGTATGGGATCTCTCTATCCCACCCAAAATCAATTTCACTTGCATGCTAATATTAGTGTTTTGCGCTAGTGCGTAAGATGTTCTTTTATTCATGGAACCTCTCAAACCAAATACATTAGCTTAAAATGTTTAATAAAGGTACTTTTACCTAAGAACTTTAATATTTGTATTATTGAATAGGGTAAAAAATACAGTAACTAGTAATAGATGACACGATATTTCATCCCAAGTGGCATTATAATAGACTGTAAATTGCGCCAAATACAACTTTCGCTTCGAGAAAGCGTTCGTGATGTACTTGATTGCGATTTCACGGGACGAGTTATCATGCTTTTACTATTTCTAGATATTATTTTTTTATAATATACTTAGTTTACTTACTTCTCAATCTCATGATTATAAGAATATGATGAGAGGGGAAATTCTGATCGCAGTCATACGAAAATTGATAGATACGAAGATATTTTTAATAAGTTAAAAAACTTGTTCTATAAGAATTTCAAAGTATATAAAATGCTGGCGACTAAAAACAATTTATAGTTTTTTCTGATTCGGAATATGAAATCAGATGTCAGATTTGATGGCAATATATGACGAATTTTTATTACATTTAATATTTATAAAGATATTGGTTACACATACCTTTAAAATACAGCTGCCCACGGCTTCATTCTCCGACACAGTGACGTTGTAGAAGGATTGGTCGAAGATAGGCTCGTTGTCATTCACATCTAACACTGTCACCAGCAACGTACCCGTCGAAGACAAAGGAGGTGTACCACGGTCACTCGCAACCACTGTTAATTTCGGCATTGGATTCGTTTCACAATCAACTTTAGCTTTGGTCGTCACTAGTCCCGAACGCTCATCAATAGCAAACCAATCAGATTGAGGTGTTTGTAACAGAGAGTACCGAATTTCTGAATTTTTGCCTTCATCCGCATCACTAGCAGACACTTGCACTACGGGCGAACCAGGTAATGCCGCTTCAGGGACACTAGCTTTATATTCACTTTCGAGGAACACTGGAGCGTTGTCATTAACGTCTGTTACTCGAAGGGATATAATTCGTGAGGCGTGTAATGGTGGAGAACCATTATCTGTAGCTACTACGTTAAGAGTGTAAGTAGATCTAGATTCTCGATCTAAAGGTAACGCTACTACTACTAAATAAATTATATTATCGTGCGTCCGTAAATCAAAATGACCGTCACCCCCACTAAGTGTTACATTAACATTTGCGTATTCTGTTTTAGAATCTGGATCATGAACTGATATTCTAGCGACGAATTCGTCTAGTTGAGCTGATTCGGATATTTTTGGTGTGGCATCATCGCTTAAGAAAATAACATCTATTGTAGGCTGATTGTCGTTAACATCAGTTACTTTGATTGAAACGAATGTTGTTGTTTCTAGAGGTTGAGCACCTTTATCCCTTGCCACGACTACTAATTCATGTAACTCTTTAGTTTCAAAATCTAACGCCTTATTTACAGAGATTTCACCGGTTTCGGGGTCGATTTTAAACATGTTCTCCTTATCACTTTGCCTCCTATTTATTGAATATTCAATAATTCCATTTTCACCAGCGTCTAAATCAGTAGCGAAGACTTTGAGAACGGTTGTTCCTACTGTAGCATTTTCAGGGATTGTAGCAGAATATACGCTTTCTGCAAATATTGGTGGGTTATCATTTACATCTAAAATAGTAATATTTACAGTCATAGTTCCCCTCAAAGGTGGAGTTCCACCATCTAAAGCCTCTATAACTAACTGGTAATGTGAAGTGGTTTCTCTGTCAAGGAAACCATTAATTTGCAAATCTAAATATAACACTCCATCTCTTTCTCTATGCGATGATAATCTAAATGCATTATCAGTGTTCCCGGATACAATGTTATACCTTTGAGTGTTAAAAACACCAAGATCTTGATCTTTCGCTGGATTGAGTTTTCTTTTAACATCTCGAGGGGTATTTTCAGAGAACTCAACATTCATAACAGGAGTCGGAAAGGTTGGCGCATTATCGTTCTCATCCGATACACGAACAACGACTCTGATGTTATCACCACTCGCTGGAATAGCAACTAAAGCATAATGATCCCTGTTTTCTCTATCAAGAGGTACTCTGGTTCTTATTTCTCCGGTATGAGGATCTATTTTCAAGTCATCTTTGACTGCACTACCCGGGACAGGGACGATAGTATACGGTGGAGCAGCATCGGGGAGTTCATCACCCAGATGACCAACTAGAGTGCCTGCTCTTGCATTTTCCCGGACTACGAATTCGCGTACGTGTTCGCCGACAGCCGCGGCGAACATTACGGTTATAATGATGCGCAGCATTGCGCTTTGGTCCTAATCACCGCTCACACATGATCACTGGCACACCTGGAAATTAAAAAATAACTTTTAAAACTTAAATATTTTTCGCTATTCTATAATGTATAACTATCCACTATTATCATGTATATCTATATGTATTTATATGGCATCGTAGGTCACAAAAAGTGTATTTTTATTTTTGGGCTAATATAATGGTACTGAATCTGTAACGCGTTTGATGAAGAACACACCTTATTATGTGGCAATTTTATGTTCAATTTGAAATACAATTTGGCACACTTTTACTTATAACAAACATATTTAAGTTTTCAACAACAGGCGTTTTATATTTTAGCTCTCTAGTATTGAAATCCATTTAATTATTATTAAGTAAAATCTGAAAACTAACGTTACGTGCACTAAACTATTATAAACAAAATATTTACATTTTAGCCTTTGGGATATATATCCAAAGGTATTTTTTTAAATACAATACAAAATAGTTATCGATTTATTGTAACGTATTTTACACATACTTAAGTTGTATAAAATATTGCTGCGATATTATTATTAACATACAAGTATTACTTTAGAGAAATGAATAAAATATTTTACCATGTTAAAATTATACGTAAGATATCGATAAAACTGAAAAACAATACAAAAAAACTGCAACATATAAAAAAGCTTAGGCAACTTAAAAACTATGTAACTTATTTGATACGATCTCGAAAATTATCATTTATAATTTATTGCCTATTATAAAATGCGAATTAAAATCTTTTAAAATAAATAAAAAGGCAAAGATTTTTGTATTACTATGTTTTATGCTAGAATCTGTAACACGGACGACAAACCTGTTATTTTAAAATGTCTTGTTTATGTATCTCATATTGGAAATATAAATGGCAATCAGCTGCATGATTATTATGAACCTAAATTTTCATGATAGAAGATGTAGTGACAAAATTGAGAAAGGTATGCTGAGATGGTTTGGCCATGTCGAGAGAATGAATGAAGAACGATTGACGAAAAAAGTGTATAAGGCGAGTGTGAATAGAAGTGTTGGAAGGGGTAGACCTAGGCGGACGTTTCAAGACCAGATCAGGGATGTCTTGAAAAAAGGCCAGGTCAAGAGTACCCTACACCGAAGGGCATATATGAAGGGAATAATGAAAGTGGACGAAGCGAAACAAGTATGTAAGGATCGTAGCAAGTGGAAAGAAGTGGTCTCTGCCTACCCCTACGGGAAAGAGGCGTGATTATATGTATGTATGTATGTAAATTTTCATTGTTTTAAATCTTACAACTATTACATTCCGAACCTAGTGGCAAATCCGTATCACAGAGACCAGAACAAAATATGGCATCATAAAAATATTTTTTGTCCTCGGAGGGAATTGAACCCGCAGAAACGACTTTGGCTTGTGAGGTTTGCTAGTGATTTTTTTTGCTGTGGAACAGCATACAGACTGTTGCCTACTTAATAGTAATCACCCTATGTATGACCGTAACGCCAGGAGCACGTATTTCGCGTAGGATAAAATTTATGCTTAAACCGAAGTCAGTACTCCCCCCTACATGGAAAAATCAAATATTGCCAAAACCGCGCATCTATTTTTATCGCTGCCCTTTCGTGACAAAACATTTTGAAACATTTCAAAGTTGCAAGACGTAAGAGAGGTTATATTTGGTTTTAAAGGTGACAACCGAATGACATCCAAACCTCGAAACAATAACCGAACGGTATATTCTTTATGAACTAGTAAAAGGAGTAAAAACATCAATTTAGTGACGCCTGTCAAAATATCTAGACAATTTGTTTATTGTATTATTAAAGCTCACAGATTTCAACACATTTATTTTATACGGGTATTATCGCACGAAGCATTTTTACATACAAACACACGAAACCTGATACTTTACAAAGTAACAAGAGATCCGTATTTATAGAACCTCAAAAAATAATAAGGGATTTCAGTTATTTCGGTTAAGAGGTATCTAGAGAGCTGTTCTCAACAATTATCTATTCGTGCAGGGGCGGAGAAAGAATACTAACCTCTGCGGCCGTGGTCGGCCTGTCGTAAAAGGCGACAAAACAACCCACCCCAGCTACGTGGTAGGGCCTCAGGCCCGTCTGGATGGCAACCACCTTTGGTCTTAAGTATGCCGCCATAATAACCTTGTGTTATGTTCCGGCATTTGTGACCCAAGTTCCTGTACCCTTATGGGTCAGCAGCGTGTTCGCGATGCCACTGGCGTTAAAACACCTATAGCCGACGGTAACTGCTTAATTCTAAGCGGGCCGTCAGCCTGTCTGCTGTTCTAGAGCAATAATAATAAAAGAAACAATTATATTCAAAAATGCATGTTAAATCAATCTGAATCTTTCAAGTATGGCTGATGATCAATAGTTCATAAAAATGTATAAAAATGAGTCAGATAATACTTATTTATTATGTCACATAACAATTCAACCACATAAATTATTACCTGACATGCATTTGAGGTTTATATAATATGCAAAAAACTAATTTGCATTTTGATATTATACATAATCACGAAAATAAGGTTTTAGACGCTCATAACTTTTGAGATGATAATAGACAAATTTGATTGTAGATCATGAACTGTTTGTAGATAATTTACTTCTTCTGCGATAAGTAGAAGGCGCTAAATGTTAATTATTGTTTCAAAACAATTTTAAGTTTAAAAATGAATGAAAAAGAAATAAATAGTTCTATCAATCTTCAGACTAGACTTTGCAAACTTTTTTGTAGATAATTTAATGCTAAAAAAATGACCAGGAATTGTTTATAAATAAATTTATGTAGGTGAAATAAATTAAAAAAAAAAACTATTATTCATGTTAAAGCGATACTTAGTAGCAATACAAAATAAAATTTCAACTCGATGTTGGACTTTTTAAAATTAATATTAACATTTGAAATTTCGTCATTTTTTGCATTAGTGACGAGAATGTTACATGAATAAAAAAAATTAAACACTCTAATATAGAGTATACATGAAAAAGCATTTAGGGAAAAGAAAAGATCAATCTTAAGAAACGGGACATCCTAGCAAATATTGTTTCATCTCCCCTCGGTACATCCCCGATTAACAACTACCTGCGGATATACCTGCCCGTAGATAAAGGTACCCATCTCAACAAAGAACCCTTGTTCGGGGGTAAGATTACTTAAAAGCTTTAAGTTTATTTAGGAATTAAAATTGTATATAAGAAAAGATGTAATAAGTCATTTGGCGCAAAAGACTACAAAAGATACATTCCAAGTAGAAAATGATCCTTGATTATGATACACTTGATTTGGCCGGCCAAAGGACTGAACGACTAAACCACTTGGCGATACTTTTAAGGATAAAATTAATAAATATAAAAATAGAGTTTAATATTGTATAATATCATACAAATAACTTTTGTTATCTAACAGCACCCATGCACGTAATGCGAAAAGTGAACTTTACGCTTCCGTGGCACAACGGCTTTCCCACGTCAGCCCGCTTACAGAGGACACGGGTTAGATTTTAGTTCCAAATCTGGGTAAACAGTTAAACACCCAGTACAAAAACATGTTTAATATGTATTTATTTACAAAATGAAAGTATATTAGTAGTATATCAGTTACATAGTATCCATAAAAAGATCTCTGCTGCTTACTTTGAAACCAGATGACGCTGTGTGGAATTATCACTATAAAATTCAGTATTCGAAGTATTTATATACTAATAAAATTAATTCCCATACAATAAACAATACTTAAATCAAGATGGCAATAAAATTAGGTAATGCAAGAATATCAAGTGTTATTTTCACTTCATAAAGTGAGCATTTAAGTTGAAACTTTAGCTTATAAAGTTGAAACGTTATGCTATCGCTTTCAAGTGCTTTGTACGTGAGTTTAGAGAGCTTTATTATTTTAAATAGTTTAGTTTTAGTAGTTGCAATCAAGATTAAGACTCCAGATGATGATAGTGTGTTACTGCATATTATGTATTACACACATAAAATTTATGACGACATTCATCAACAATGGATGCACATACATTGTATACGTATGTTATTTATTTATATATTATAATAATATCGAATATACGCGAAAATTTTATGAAGTCTAATTTCAGTGAATTTACGGAACATTAAGCAAATACATGTATCTAAATAATTTTGTGATCCTGCACTAAAAAGGCTTGAATACATTTTTATCCACGTTATTTTTAAAAGTATTCAAAAAATTAATCTTATTATGTACAGTGTATATTAGATTTCATAACATTTTTTATAGATCATTAAATCAATTGTGAACCTAAAGCTGGTTCCAAATAAATATATAGTCTTAATAAACGTCCGCGTCCTAATATTGCTAATTAGAAAAGATTTTTAATAAAATGCGGATTTGAAATTCTAATTTATTTCATAATCACCTACCAAAGAAATTCTTGCAGTTAATCAACAAAAAGTATCTTCTAAGGCGGATATAGTATTTAGGCACACATTATTGTAAGATTGCCCCTCAATGAATTTCTTCTTGTGCCGAGATGTCTATTTAAAAATGTAAATTTAGCATGACTTGTATTGCATGACCTAAAATTAATTCCTAACACCAAAATTAAAACATAAATTAAAATAAATTATAGGCATCATATTTTATCCGTGCATAGACGGAGTAAGATTACTGACTGCCTATCTGGAAAGGCGTGAAAACAACCCCCGTTAGGAGGTAGGGCTTAATCCGTCTGGAAGACAACCTCGTGTTGTGTTCTGATATGTTTTTCTGATGAGTGACCCTGGTGTCGCAAACACCATAGGCGACGGGAAGTCCTTACTATTAGGTGAGCCTTCAGCCCGTCTGCTATTCCGCAGCAGTAAAAAGAACATAATAAAAATACCTTGACCTTAACAATGTTGCGTTTTTAGACTTTCTTGGAAACTTATAGGACTGTCCTATTCTTATATCTACCATTACTCGGCCTCGCCATCAATACTTTAATTTGTAGTGTACATTCATATTATTTTAGATTTGAAATAAGACCTAAATTCTAAGCTTCAAACAAATTAGCGTGAAAAACGTTATGAATTCGTCGTCCGGCGGCGAAAGGGTGCGGACTCGAATATGCCGAATATCGCGGGACAGGTATGCGGGACGCTGGATGAATTATTGCGGAATACCGGGATTCTTCGCCTCGTTCACTTTTTAGCTCCAGTTTTTTAAATAACTCGCCAATGGACGTTACTTTGTAAACACTTTACTTTTACTAACTTTATATACTTTATATAATAATGATCTGATATTAGATCATGTTTATGGAATCCCTGTTTAGTATTCGCATAAAATTCTTCACTTTTTGATGCGCCTTTATTGCCCCAGAGCTTCTTAGAAAGTATTATTTATATCAGTTTTTACGACGCTTAACTGGAGAAAAAATCTTTTGCCAAGATAATAATAATAAGGAAATAGATTTAATACTAGCTACGTCTAGTTTTTAAAAGATCGATTGTTGCTTGACCCTTTAACACCAGAAGAATCCTTTGCATGGATATATTTATTTAAAAAGGACTATATGTGATTGGAATACTTAACACTCAGAAATATATATAAATACCTTATATGAAAATATGTACACATATATGTTCACAATATATTTTCATATAATATAGAAATAGTGGATAACTTAGCAACACACTATTGAATTGCCAACGCAAAACGCAAAGACCCAAATCAATTGCCATTCAGTGTCACAAGTGAAACGATCGCATGCTGATGGCATAACAGAATACTATCTAACTATGCTAAATATAAACGAAAACTGAATAAGCAATTTATTAGTAAAGCCGATAAACATGTGTTTTGAGATATATTATGGTGTTTTAAAAATATATTCTTATTATCATCATCATCTACTTTTCAAAGTAAATCAAGTGTCAAAAAATTTAAGTACATTCCGTAAATAAAAAAATTATATGGAATCTAAATTGATAAAAAAAATATTAAAATTTCAAGAAAAAAGGGAAAGTTCCATTCTAAGTTGAGTAGATGAGATATTTTCTAGGAAAATTAATTTATACACATGTCTATTATTTAACCTTAATTAGGAACTCCAGACCATCATAGTAAATAAAAGTTTTGAATGCAAGTTAAAGAATACAATTCTTGCAAATATTCTTGATATATTTAATTTCCATCAAAAAAATTAAATTTTAGAAAATGAATTCACAATACTAATTTTACTTTTACAATATTTTCTAGCACCTATATTAAATACAAGTTATATATGTATTCTTTTTTATAATATTTTTACCTCCGACATAGTCGGAGATATTAACATTACTTACTACTTACTAATAATTTGTCTAATGATAGAGTTAAAATGTATAGAAATTCGATTTTGATATAGATTTTAATTCCGTCTGATTGCGCGTTATTCCAAAATATATTTAAAAATTCGCCACTACGAAAAAATTTTACATGAACATCTATTACAGTGGGGTAATAGCTAGTATATTAACTTACAACACAATGGTTGTAGCTTTAGAATGTTTAAAGAGATTTAGTACCAAGCAACTTAAAAAATTAAAGTGCTTTTACATAAAATACATAAAACTATTCATGTCAATAACATCTAGCCTACATTTTTTGCAAACCGCTTATTCTTCTATTATCAAGTCAATTTATTTATCAAGGTGTATTAAAAGTTGTTTGTACGTAAAATAAAAACTATTTCTCTATAAACGTATACAAATATCAATTAATTAAACTAATTATAGATACTATAAATATATAAATAAATTAAAAATATTTTTAAATAAGATGTGAAGAAAAATAATAAAACGGAAGGTGGAATGTTTGATTAATACTCAAATATTATTTATATTTCATATTGTCAATAAAATTTGCATATTATACTAAAATTTTATTTGTATAATATTAATATTAAATTATTACTGCATAAAGTCAACAAATTTATGATTGAATTTTCTAAAATTATTTTTATTCAAGAATTTTTATTTAAGAATTTAAATTGAATTTGTAAAATATAATTTTAGTATTTAATATATCAATTAATTTGTTAACTTTACTTTTAAAGTTTAAAAAGGAAATTAGCAAGTAATAACAAGTACTATTTATTACTTTAACGCAAAATATAAAAATATTAATATAAATCAGAATAATAAATATTATACAAATTTGAAAAGATTATATTATAGGAAGTGTAAAAGTAGCGTCAGTGGTTGAAAAACTTAAAGTAAGTGGACTAGCGTGATTCGGCCATGTAATGCACAGGGAAGAATGCCATATACGAGGAAAATTATAGAAATGATAGTGGATGAATACGGGAATAGAGGTAGACTAAAAAAATGGATGGATTGTGTAAAAGATGATATGGCAAAATAGGGTGTGAATGTTGGGATTACGAATAACAGAGGAGAGTGCAAGAAGAGAACATGTTGTGCCGACCCCATATAATGTAGGCAAGAGGAAAAAGAACGTATTGTGATATTTTATGCAGACGGTATAAATCCTAATTTATTCATGCACGTTTTAGTAGCGACTAACTCGTTTTAATGAAACTAGAAATTGTTTTAGGTGAATATAACAGTTATACTAAGAATCGATATTAACTGATTATGGAAATCCTAACTGTTATTATATAGTCCTAAATGTTATAAAAATATTTGGATATTCAAATGATGTTATTTACATTATCTACATACAGTTTTATTTAATTTTAAATAAAATACGTAATGTGTAGATAACGTTGTGTACAATTTTGGAGAGTGGAAAAGTGACGATCCTTGTATTTAACATATACAGTTTTGCATGAAATAACGATCTGTATGACTTCTACAATATAATTTCAAGTATCACAGTAATCGATTACTTCTTACGAAAATTAATCTCGGTTTCAAGCGGATCTTTTATCGGAGCTAAAGGTACGCTTTATTTGCAGCCACAACCTGCGTGTGCCCCTTGGATCGCTGCTCTACCATAACACTTTCTTTTCGTGTATGAAAAAGCACACAAACATAGGTGAAATGAATGTGGCTAATGTAAACTAATATAGGTAAAGGAATAATTCCATTTGTTGCATTTTACTGCGCACTATAAATTCAAGGAACCCTGTTTTTTTCGTTAGCCGAGAGCACGCAATCATAATTTTAGTAAGATTTACATACAGTATTGTTAAAATTCACTAATTATAGATTGCAGTTAAATTTTTAATAAATTGCACTCACTAGTTTTTAGACATACACAAAGCCTGACAACAAAAGATAACTATAACATATTTAAGACTAATAACATTCTTAACTGTAATTTATAAATTAATATTAACATATTTAAGTGAATTTATAGTTTGCGTGCATTGGAAATTCCTAAAGATCGTCTACATCAGCACGTGACAAATGTACTAATATTTTAGGCCTGAATACATGTATTGTTGGATTAATTAATCCATATTATGGATTAATCTATAAACTGGGATCTACTATTTATTCAAATGGCTATTTAAACCCCTTGTATATTATATATAACATTATGTATAATTAATTTAATTTTAACCCAGTTTTGTACAATTTAGATATAATTATCATAATAATTATAATTATATTACGCTGGCTTTCTGTAAAAATAAGGATTTTTTTAAAATTTAACTTCAAAAAAGCTAAACGAAATCAGACCAACCTCCTAAATCCTTAACATAACACAACACATCAGCAACACAACAAAATCACAATTGTATACAACACAACAAATATAATAATAACAACACAAATAACACTGCAATCCGAGCACTATTATTATATTTTAAGTTATAAAAAAAACTTGATTAAACTTATCCCCGCGGGAAAAATACGACCTCTTCTAACTGAGGCTTTCAAGGCACTGGTGGAGGCGTCCTGCCCCCTCGCCCCGCTAAACAGGTTGTACAGGCATACCGTTTGTGAAGCAATTCTTGCCGCGAGATGCGTTGCCGGGTTGCCGCGATTGATATGCGTGCGCCTGCGCCGGTTCTCTTAATGTATGATTTATAAGTATTTCTACAAATCGATATAGTGTATTTTAAAGAATGTTGAAGTAAGCATTTGATGGGTCGGTTTGTTTGTGTCACGTTACGATTGATACAAAATAACTGAGGTTCATGAAGGATTTTGCCATGCTAGGACCTGGTCTACCAGAACCTGGTTCAGCAGTATGCGTCAACATGTAAGCAATGGATAGGAGTCCATTATTAAATGGCTTATTTTTAGGTGGCTACCGTGTATGATATAAATTGAGCTCTTTTAGACGACTTGAAGTATGCTGAGTTAGAAATTTAATATCTTTGGCGACTAAAGTAGTGACAGTGCAGTATTGAAAACCTTCAAGAATTAGAGTAGTCCAAAATTATTTGCTAAATATAACCTTAAAACTGAAGCTATTGTGGTTAACGCATTTCGATTGATACTTATTAAACATAGACAGTTCTCCTGGCCTATACTTTCCATACTAATAAGTCAAAGAACACTTGCTAATATTACTCGCGATATATAACGGTATTAGTTCATAAAATCAAAATTACTTTCGGCGTCATTATTATTTTTTTAAGTATTAAATATACAATGACAATTCACACAGCGCCATCTAGTCCCAAAGTAAGTAGCGTAGCACTTGTTTTATGGGTACTAGACAACTAATATCCTATCCGTGCAGAGGCAGAGAAAAAATACTAACCTCTGCGGCCGGGGTCAGTCTGTCGTAAAAGGCGACAAAATAACCCACCCTAGCTAGGTGGTAGGGCCCCAAGCCCGTCTGGATGGCGACCACCTTTGGTTAAGACCAAACCAGTATGCCGCCATAATAACCTTGTGTTGTGTTCCAAAGTTCCTGTACCCTTATGCGACAGCAGCGTGTTCGCGATGCCACTGACGTTGCAAACACCTATAGGCGACGGTAACTGCTAAATTCTAAGCGGGCCGTCAGCCTGTCTACTGTATTACAGCAATAAAAAAATATTACTTGTATACTTTTCTTTCGTGAATATATAGGTACTTATTTTACATAAACACTCAGATGCGGAACGGGAATCTAACCGATCTCTGCGAGCATACCAAAGTACGTTAGCCGTTACGCCACCGAAGTCGTCTTGTCTCCTCTCGTCGGTGATTGTATTATCTAACAAAGAGTCAAACACACAACAGTACTTATCCGCAGTACACTTTTCCTCACAATATTCATTTGCTATTGAAAGTACGAAAGTACTATTACTACATGTACTAAGATGCGATTTATTTCTATAAACATTATAACAATCAAAATAATTATTTCAAACCATCGTTTTGTTCCTGTTCATTATTAAGGTTAATATATAACGAATTTATTACCCAAAGTAAACACAAACACACACGCGCGCACACCCACACACGCACGTGCACTTTTCTATCTTTTATAAATTAATGTACCTACTAATATAAATCCAATATAGTTGTGACGAACTGATGGGAACGTTGCTACTGCGGCACAGTATATGTATACTTTTGCGTAGCAACGATTTCCGTATAATTATGTATTTTTAATTGTGTAGTGCCCAATTAATGTTTATTTATTTTTGTTGCATAAGACTTTTAATGGTTACGTGTTGCCCAAGTAATAGTTTTTATTAGTAATAGTATTCTGAAATCAAACTATCATCTGTGGTCATGGTCATGGGTACAAATTCTACGATGGAATTTTAGTACAGTCATTTGGTTCAAAAAAAGAAGTTTTCCGGAAGTTTTGAAAATGGGTAATTTAATAGTTTGATGTACTCTTTTCGAATTTCAACTTTGCCACCTCGTATCTTCGCTGCTCGTGTCGCCATATTGGAAAAATAGCATCTAATAGCGGTTTTTGACGCTTTCTGACTCATTCAAAGATGAAAAGTGTAGACATTTTTTGCTCTAACATTATAAATTGAAAATAATCGAATTATGCAAATGACTAAAGTATTAAGTATTATGTTTAGATCTCTCAATTCTTTTTTAATGTATTTTGTAATTTTAATTTTATGATATCACTATTATTCTCTTGGATGATGCAATTATGTGCATTACCTATAAGTGGAAACTTTACTGATTTGTTAATTTTTATGTTTTCTTTATATTGTGATGTAATTGTTTGTTTCCCAAATAAAAAAATTAAAAAAAAACATTCATTTACAAAATTAAATTAGATAAAATTTCCTTCAATTTATGTTCTTACAACTTTATTCGTAAAATCAATAGTTCTGTCGTACGAGCGTCACAAAGTGTAATTTAAGACGCGTTTTCGCGGAATAACTCGTTTGCACACCACCTAAACTTAGAGTAAGCGTAGCATACTATTATTCATCCACGCTAACACATATTTTTCATATATTTACGAAAAATATACTATGCGTTATAGGTATCAAAGTTACTAGGATGGTAACCTTGGTGGGTATAAGGGAATGTGTCCCCTTTGTGCTGGGCTTCCCTCCCTACTTTCTACGAAACATCTGCCGGCCAGACTCAATAGAATATTTAGTCTGAGTCATCAGTCTGAGTGGTCAGTATACGTGTAACGTTTTACAATGTCGTTTGCGTTTATAGAGCCATGGCTTCTAATCAGGGAATATGTTTTATTTCCGTGGATCCACTTAAAGATTGTTACTGAAGTAAAGGAAAAAGGATTGGAGACTTTTTGTAAGTCAAGTGTCAATCGGAAGAATAACAAATGTAAACAGGAAAGAACCTAAGGAATAACATCTATAGTGGTTCATGAAGTATTTCGAGAACGGCATAGCAATGAGAATTTAACAGCTGCATCATTGCGTAGAGGAAGCAATGACACTTCAACTAAATTTGATCAGTTAGATTAGTCAGTCTACTGTTGCTCGACAGTAAAAAAAACCAGTTTGTTACCTCTAGGGCAACGGAGCCCAATTAGGGACGTTATAGGGTGTTATAATTATATGAATTTTAAAGCGGCGCCCCAAATAAACATCAGTGCAGGGGCGGAGAAAGAATACTGACTTCTGCAGCCGGGGTCAGCCTGTCGTAAAAGGTGACAAAACAACCCACCCTAGCTACGTGGTAGGGCCCCACGACCGTCTGGATAGCGACCACCTTTGGTCTTAAGTATGCCGCCATAATAACTTTGTGTTATGTACCGGCATTAGTGACCCGAGTTGCTATACTCTTATGGGATAGCAGCGTGTTCACGACTCCCTTGCAAACAACCATAGGCGACGGTAACTGCTAAATTCTAAATGGGCCGTCAGCTTGTATACTGTCCTACAGCAATAAATTTTTTTTTAAAAATACGGTATTGCGTTTTGTAACAGGAAACTTATGCACGCCTATTCCGTGGTGCAACGGCAATCGCCCGTAAAAATTCCTACGGGTTCGATTTTTCCCTCCGAGTCTGGATGCATTTGTTTATTTACAAACGAAGTATATAAGTAGTATATCTGTTGCTTACTTTGGTTGAGGAATGTCCAAAAGGAAATACATAAAATAGACACGTTACAGTATCAACTGCGGTCTCTTACCCCACCCTGAAAGAAAAAGATTAAAATATGTTAAAAGAAAAAGATTATATCCTGTAAACTAGAAAAAAGCAATCTATTCGCCGCTTTACAACTGATGGTAATTTATTTGTGGTCGACACCTCACAGCTATTTGAAGAAGTAAAATCGATTTGCGACATTATTCTTTATTTTCACTCACTATTATATCACGTTTATACACACATCCATCTATGATTTTATGCAATATTTCGGAATAAGTAATACCAAGAACTTGGGAAGGTTCCGAATAAAATTAATTATGAGAAATATTATTACTCTACGATGCCGGTCACGGACCGAGAGTGCGCCGTACAGATGAGTGGGACAACTCGAGACCAGTGGACTTTATGAGAGAGAAGAGAGAAAGGTGGTTAAAGATATGCGATACCTTGTGGGCAAAGAAATTCGCACTGACCTTGATTCCACCCCTCCCCGGTTCGGTTCAAATCCACTCGTGGAGTAACTGTTGCACGGCACCGGCAAAATGTCACAAACTATTACCAAATATTTTATATTGTCTTTGTTACTGTCTAATTTTGTATTTAATTGTAAAATAATGAATCAAGCTTTTTTTTTTGTTTTATTTGATTATTATTATTGTTATTATTTGTATATTTTGTTGGTTCTTGTATGGTAGATGTGGCTAGTGGCTAACTTTCAAACCATAAAGACACTTAAGGACTGATTAGAAAACTATTTATATTAACTTAAACATTTTGAATTTATTTTCGGTGAAACGTAATCATTATGAAATTTATATAAAATACAAAAGTTATGTCAAATAACTGGACATGTTACTTCTTCAAGCGATTTTCAGGTAATAAACAAATATGACACAATTTAATCTGAACAAATAAAACTGACATTCCAAATTTAAAGTAATTCAAACATAATACATAAACCAAACAGATCAGAGTTTTGACATCAAAAGAATATGTATAATCTGAGATTACCAATCAACATTGGTAATGTGACTCAACATTTGTACTTAATTTTTTGACTGATGACTGATTATTATTTGAAAAATATTTGTAGGTATGCCTTTTGGGCAGAACAGGAAAAGTTACATAAAAATAGTAATGTGCATTATTTCACTCTTGTTCAAACAAATAAATGAATCTGAATCTTGAACATATATGAATGAATCCGAGAGCACATTCTAAATTATTTATTAATTAAATATAATTAATTATTTATGAGAATAATATATACTCGTTTATGAATGAAATTATTTAAATACTTATACGTCATAATTAATTATTAATATTACAAAACTACAGTACCCTATTATATAAGACCATAGTCTATAAGACCATCATTAGGCCTGTCCTTTTATACGGCTGTGAAGCATGGCCGGTGTTAGAGCGACACAAACAAGAACTGCGTGTCACGGAGATGAATATGCTGCGGTGGATGTGGAGTGACGCGGAAGGACCGCGATAGGCACTCTCGCATTCGCGGCGGTATTCATGTCCGTGACATTGCAGATAAATTGCAGGAGTGTCGGCTCCGTTGGTACGGCCGTTTTACGGCAACCGGATGCTTACATGGGAAACAAATGTCTGGCCATGTCGCCTCCACCGGGTCCCGGCAGGAGGGGTAGACCCAAAAAGTGCTGGCTTGACGTCGTAAGGGGTGCCAATGGACTCACTACCAAGGATGCTGAAAATCGCGCGAAGTGGAGTAGATAAAGTCGGAAAGCGGACCCCGGGCACCGAAACGAAAGTTTGGGTTGCAACCGGGACATAACGCTGGGATGATGATGATGAAAAAACTACAGTACCATCCGGAAAATAAAAAAATATCTATTGAAGCGTAGATCTGTTGCAAATCTTTAAATTATAATTTACACAAATTTTGGAATAAGTGTATGAAATAATATAATCATGAAAATCATTAAAAACAAATTTACTAATATGTTAATATATACGGTGACTACATCGTAATATTAAAAAATAGTTAATTTCAAAATCCCAGTCATACTACTGAACACTTCGGACTTATTTCTATATATCAGCTTTCAACAGGCCCCAGATTCGAACAGCTGCAATTTATTACCTCATTTATCAGGACAAAAGCTGTTATTTCTTTTAAAATAAAAAATATACACCCTCCCTAATTAGAGTTCATTTTAGAAAATTCAAGCCGACGAATATGTAGAGTATAATAATACGAAAAGTTTTAGGCTGAGACACAGAAATATAGCATTAGATTCCCATTTTACTGTAGGTACCTACCTAGGCAGTTACAGTTTGTCAAGAAATCTGTAATTGCTTACAATTACATTGTCAAAAATTGTGTGTGTGTATAACCGCGTAAAATAGTAAGTATCATACAAATCTATCCTTAGTACATCTGAACACCTAGTTGACTGGTTCCAATGAGAATAGACCAATGAGAATGGTTCCATTGGTTCCAATGAGAGTACTTAGAATTTGTAAATTTTTAGTAAAAAAATCGCGTTATATTTTCTCGGTACCAGTATAATAAGCCTTAATAATTTATTACGCTATAAAATTTTCTTTTGTATCTTAAATCTGCAACGTTAACAGGAATCTGGGTATGATAAACGAACATACAGCTGATATTGAACCTTATGATAATAAGATCGAACTACTTTTACTACTTTGCTGGGTGGTAGGGCTCCAACCCCGCCTGGATGACAATCAACCCTGGTCTTCAAATATGTCGGTGTTTTATCCGTGCAGGGGCGGAGAAAGAATACTAACCTCTGCGGCCGGGGTCGGCCTGTCGTAAAAGCCGACAAAACAACCCACCCTAGCTACGTGGTAGGGCCTCAAGCCCGTCTGGATCGCGACCACCTTTGGTCGTATGCCGCCATAATAACCTTGTGTTGTGCTCCAGCATTAGTGAACGAAGTTCCTGTACCCTCATGGGACTGCTGTCCCATGAGGGTACGCATGCGTGTTCGCGGTGCCACTGGCGTTGCGAACACCCATAGGCGACGGTAACTGCTAAATTCCAAGCGGGCTGTCGATAAAAAAAATGTCGCTGTAATAACTGTGTTGTGTTCCGGCATTAAAGAACAGGTGCTAGTACCATTACGTGGATAGCAGTTAGCCAGGGGCACCTCTGCAGTAAAAAGACGCTTATAGGCTACAGTAACTGCTAACGACTAACTAGCCTGCCTGTTGTTCTACAAAAATATAAAAAAAACTACTTCGTTTTAGGCAATTAATGAAATAATGTTACAGTATGCCTTTAGCTAACGTTGTCATTTTTGTTTACTTCGTGTATTTATATTGTTTTATTTTACTGAAGAACGCCAAGACGAATCAGGTGTTAAGGTTCCAAGCCCGTCTGGATGATAGCCAACCCTGGTTTCTAAACATGCCGCCCTAATAACCTTGTATTGTTCCGACATAAGTGACCTAGGTTCAGTTACAATGCCCCTGGCACCGCTAACATTCATGGGCGACGGCAACTGTATACAAGAAGACCGTCAGCTTGTTTCACAGCAATAAAAAATCATAGTTAAAAAAATTAAAAAACAAGCTTTTATCGTTAAACAAACTAAAAATTAAAAAATAATGCATAACATACTCTGTGTCTTACTGAGGACAAAATTAATGTCACTGTTCAAAAAAGCGTGGGGTGCTGATATCAATCATCATAATTTTTTACTAATTTCATTCGGAAATGCAGTTAGTTTAAAAATATCATACAAAGCACCCCAGGCTTTAGAACAGTGACATTAATTTTCTTGTCAGTAATTTTATTCATAAGTTAAAAATAAGTTTTTGATTTTTAGTTTGAATAAAAGAGTGTTCTTTAGTTTTTTTTAATGATAATATATTTTTTTTTTTACTTTTTGGTTTGATTAATTATAAAAGTGTTTTTAAACTACAATTTATTTGTTGCATCTTCCTATTAAAATTAAGAGCTCACGTTTGGAGAGAATTTTCTACAGGTGTCTAGTAACCTATTTTTGAGAGTACAAAGTAAAAAAAATATATTATTCTATTTTTTTTGACCCACCCCTATAATATATACATCACCTTATCCAGTAACATCACATAGTAATAGTATTAAGATGAAACCAATTTGACGACTGCTTAGCATAACGGCTAATGCATGTCGTACACTTGCAGAAGTCATGGGTTCGATTTCCATCCAGCATCTGGGTGTTTATGTATAATATATATGTATTTACAAAAAAAAGTATATATGTAGTATATCAGTTGTGTAGTAACTATAACACAAGTGCTATGTAACTTAGTTTGGGACTAGATGGCATTGTGGGGATTGTCTCAAAATACAAAAAAATGTTTAATTTTATCATGTGAATAAAATAATAATTCAATTAAATTTTATAATTATGTATTTGCATTTTCTTTATTAAGATGAATATTTGACATCAGTTAGAATAAATGATAGATTTTCATGTGCGTAACACGTAAAAGTAGACAACAAACGGCTGACGATAACTAAGGATTTTAAAGTGGGTAGTCCTGCTGTGCTATCACTGTCCTCTGAAGCATAAATGTAACCTCACTCTGGGAAAGCATATGCTGGAACCGGATGAGCTCCTGTCAAAAAACTGCTTTGTTATATCAACGAGGCAGGCTTTGCCAAAGAGCTATATATGGCGATCATAATAACACATTAAATTGGATTCAGTAGTATAGCTACCTTTCGAAATAAAAATAATAAAAGTGGGTAGTCTTATGGATTCCCACATACCCTCCAACTCCTCTAGACGCGGAAATGAGTTTATCCCATAAAAAAATAACAGGGAAATTGAACCTTGTCAGTATAAATATAATTTTCTGTTAGTATTCTACCAATTAACAAATTTATGTTATTAATCAGCCAGAGTGAACAGCATTCAAATATTGAATATGATGTAAATAAACACATTTTCTTTCTTGGTTTCTCAGTTCCTAAAAAAACACACCCAATTCAATGGGTGTATAAATTATTTCATGATTACCTTTTATAAAAACATCTTAATTTAAACACAATCAGCTAAAATTAAAATTAAAAGGTATATTAGGCCAGTACTCAGGTTTTACAGAATCACAATTGCTTATAAATTTTGATTGCAATGCAGTTTCTAAAGCCGATATCCTTTGCCAATTCTTTCCATACAGTGCCTTGTTTACTTCTTCAGGATTCTCTTTGACACTTGAGCGTTCACCTATTCCTCCTCTGATCCTCTGATCTTCCTCCAAGGCCTTAATCCTTTCCCTTTCCTGCCGTGCATCCTGTTTGTACTTCGCATTTTCCATTAAAAACTGTATAAACTCTTCGCTAACCTCAAAATTTTCATCATCATCACCAACACTGTCTGATTCATCAAGTTCAACATTATCCTCTGTTCCACTGTGTTCACTGAGTCCACTATTATGACTCTCTATTGGCACTATATCGTCAATAACACACTTTTTCTTAATAATATCGTGTAACAATCGATTTTCGTACTCCAAAGCCATTGCTCTCGACTTCCAATACGCGATCTGGTGCTTCAAATTCCATGTCGCAGCAGCTGTAAAATTTTCAGCCCATGACGACATTGTAAAAGCGAAACGGGTTTGTCTACGTTTGTTATCTTTCTTCGATTTAATTTTAGTTGTTATTGATTTCTTTTTTCGTCGTCTATGACTGTGATTTTGATTTATTGATTGTGTTTCCTCTGAAGGTTGAGAGAACATTTTTCACACTTTTTGTTTCGTTTCTTTTAGCTCCATATGATTTCCATTTGTCAGATGTTAATAGTACTGTCAAAGTGTCAATGTCATCTTATGCTACTTTAGTTGCCTCGACTCTATTATAAACTCGTAGGTATTCATGAGCAAAAAATACGACTGAAATCGTGGAATCCTCCTTTGACTTAACCATTTTTAAGAGAAAAGTTTAATTTATAAACGGTATATAGATATTAGTTAATAGGTTTGGACCTAGAACGGATAAATTGTTCTATGACTGTGTAATTTGTAATTTATTCAGTTACTAGCTTGGCTTTGTCGAATCATTCACTTGAATAAATCATATCACAGAATTAAAAGGAATATATTTACTATGATAGTGATAAAATGTCGACACGAATGTATTAGCGGTATAAGGCAAGATCAGTGTTTAGAACCATTATTTTTTTTTCTCAAAGCATTTTTTTTACAATTTCTCAGGCTTGATCTCAATCTACCAGTTGTAGAAATACTACTCAACGTCTGTAGGTTTAAACTGGGTTATTGGTAATATGACGTATTCCTGATAGGAGGTGATAGGGGTGACTATTTGCGATAATTTTAACCCCCTTAAGCATTATGCAATTGTGAACCATTTTTGACCTATCATGTTTTTAGCTTTTTTCAAAGTAAGTCAAAAATGCAACTTCAAAAATTTATTTATAATCGTATCAATTTAATTCTCATTTTTTTTCTGATTTATAAAAACGATTAAACACTGGTTATTTATTAATAATAAAACAACAAACATCGGTCCAAATTTAAAAACGCGAGACGACAAACGATATAATTTCAATTTTTTTTTTCCACTAAAATGCCATAAAAACAAAAAAAAAACGTTATTAAACTTGGGTTGTCGAATATTTTAAAAACATAACCTTTTTCTTAGCTCTCCAACAATGCATAACAATTATGAACTTATATCAAAGAAATTAAACAAAAATGATCACAAACGAAGCAGGCGGAAATTGTATTCGAACTAGACATATGGTCGTTCTTTAAAATTTCCATATAATTAATTAAAAACAATACCCAATGTATTAAAACAAAAAATACAAATTTAAAATATAATTTAGAACCAGTAACTCTTAGTAGTAATAATAATTAACAATGAATATTAAGTAACAAGACGTTTTTTATTTTAGCTTATTTAAAGTTTTTGCTTGAAGTGACTTCCCCTATTGCGTACGCAAAGTCGCATTCTTTTTTTGAGTTGTGACTTATCTACCGAAGTAGTCAAATTATTCGCATTTGCTGCGTTTATAATTTTTGTTTTGAGTTCTTCCGCAGATGATACAGGCGATACGTCGTAAACTAGAAATTTCATGTGACCCCAGACATAAAAATCAACCGGTGTTAAGTCCAGACTCCTCGCAGGCCACGGAATGGGTCTTCCTCGCCCTAACCAACGATTAGGAAAATGGCTATAATCGAGCCAACGCCTAGCATTGACACTAAAATGTAGGACATCCGTCTTGCTGGTATGAATAAATCATGTTTTACCTTGTAGCCAAAGGCGAGTTCTTCGAGTCAAACATTTCATTTGTCAAAAATTTCTCGTAAGCTGCAACATTTAATTTGCTCAGTAAAAATATGGTCCGATTAAATTGTCAGCAATTATTCCTATCCACATATTGACCGAAAAACAGCCTTGCGACCCTTTTGGCCTCTTTTTATTAGGATTTTTGTGCACTTTCTCACTCCAACAATGTTCATTGTGGTAGTTATTAGTAATCCCATCTTGATCGAATTTGGATTCGACGATCCATAAATTGTTTTTTTATAGACGCGTCTTCTAAATCCGCATTGGACAGGAATATATAAAAAAACTCTCCTTTCAGGGTCCTCTTCGTAAATAACTTGCACAGGAGTATAGTGGTAAGGATAGGACCAATACTGTAGACCACGCTTTCCATTGTGTTACAGAGAGTTGTGTGGAGGCGGTGTTTGTCGAAATTGTGGGTTCGTCGATATATTCTTGCAGAATATCGTCTTCGTAATTAACAACATGGACTAGATGTAAGCATTACATTTCATGATAATTTTTAAGGCCGGTTGAGCCAACCAAATCATTTCAAATGTATCACCGTCGGTACTTGGATATTATTACGGCTTTGAGGACATATTCCTTAGATCGTCTATCTATATCGGCTTTTCTTTATTCAATCTCAACCTATAAACCATTCTCGAAAATTGATATTTCATTTCATTTAGTACATAAAACATTTCAATATTTAATCCAAGAATCATAATTAATTAGCTGTTATTAGTAACTTAGTAGCCAGTTTGTTGCCGTAAAACGTAGCCATACCACAATTAAAATACTGTACTTGTGGTGTGCCTAAAAATAAATCAAGTTGTCTTAAATTTCAAAAGTAGTAAGTGACCCGAAATAAGTAAAAGTGCGACATTAAGCATTTGCACCGCCTTCCTTTTTTAATTCATCATTTCAGCCGGAAGACGCCCACTGCTGGACAAAGGCCTCCCCCAAAGATCTCCACGATGATCGGTCCTGCGCTGCCCTCATCCAACCTATCCCGGCGATCTTGACCAGATCATCGGTCCATCTTGTGGGGGGCCTACCAACACTGCGTCTTCCGGTACGCGGTCGCCATTCGAGGACTTTTCTGCCCCAACGGCCATCAGTCCTTCGAGCTATGTGCCCAGCCCACTGCCACTTCAGTTTTGCAATCATCCGGGCTATGTCGGTTACTTTGGTTCTCCTGCGAATCTCCTCATTTCTGATTCGATCTCGCAGGGAAACTCCAAGCATAGCCCTCTCCATTGCTCTCTGAGCGACCATGAGCTTTCTCATAAGGCCCATAGTTAGCGACCACGTCTGCGTTCCGTATGTCATCACTGGCAACACACATTGGTTAAAAACCTTCGTCTTGAGACACTGCGGTATTTGGGACGAAAAGATTTTACGGAGCTTCCCGAACGCTGCCCATCCGAGTTGGATTCGACGAGTGACCTCTTTCGCAAAATTGGACCTGCCTAACTGGATCGTTTGACCCAAGTAGACGTATTCGTCAACAATTTCGAAAGTACAGTTCCCAACTGTTACGGGGGTAGGTGCGACATGGACATTAGACATGATCTTCGTCTTGTCCATGTTCATTTTGAGACCTACTCCTTGGGAAGCTGTATTGAGGCCATCAAGCATATGGCTTAAGTCTTCCATGGTTTCAGCCATGATTACGATATCATCTGCGAATCTAAGGTGAGTGATGTACTCACCGTTAATGTTGATGCCCAGTCCGTTCCAGTCCAGAAGCTTGAAGACATCTTCCAACGCAGCAGTGAACAGCATCGGCGATATGACATCGCCTTGTCTGACTCCCCGCTGCAGTCGGATAGGCTTCGAGTTCTGATCCTGGAGACGGACTGACATGGTGGCGTTTTCATACAAACACTTCAACGCTTTGATGTATCGATAATCAATGTGGCACCTCTGGAGAGACTGAAGCACCGCCCAGGTCTCGATCGAATCAAAGGCTTTCTCATAGTCCACGAACGCCAAGCATAGTGGCTGGTTATACTCCTCCGTCTTCTGTATAACCTGCCGCAGCGTATGTATGTGGTCTATGGTGCTAAAACCTTTTCGGAATCCGGCTTGTTCGGGAGGCTGGAAGTCGTCAAATCTGCGCGCGAGACGATTCGTGATGACCCTTGAAAACAGCTTGTAAACATGGCTCAGAAGTGATATCGGTCTAAAGTTCTTCAAAAGGGTTTTGTCGCCCTTTTTGAAGAACAGCACCACTATACTTCCGTGCCAGGCCTGCGGCGTTTTGCCATCGAGGATGACGGAATTAAATAGCTTCTGGAGGATTTTAAGCACAGGAGTACCACCAGCTCTCAGAAGCTCGGCTGTAATTCCATCATCACCCGGCGCCTTGTTGTTTTTAAGCTGTTTAAGGGCCACACTAATCTCGTACAGACTGACGTCTGGGATATCTACGGTGTAGTGTCGGGTTAATTTGGCTCTTGGGTCTTTAGCCTTGTTGTTAACAGGTGCCCGTGTGGTCGTGTATAGCTGTCCGTAGAACTTCTCGACTTCCCTCAAAAGTTCGGGTTTAGACGAAACGACCCTGCCGTCGTCGGTCTTCAGCTTCGTCAGTTGGCTCTGCCCAATAGACAAGTCTCGTGCGAATACTTTAGAGCCCTTGTTACGCTCTATAGCCGCCTTTACACAGTCTGTGTTATGGCGGCGGATATCGCGAGTCAAGGACTTGGAGATCTGTCTATTTAGCTGCCTATACTGGGAAGCATCGTCCGGGGACTGAAGGGTCATTTGACGTCTCACATCCATCAATTTGAGAGTAGAATCTGAGATTTTTCCGGTTCTTTTTGAACGGCTGGCCTTGAAGAATTTAGACCCGGCCGTTTGAACAGCTTCCACGAACCTGTTATTATACTCGTCCACGTCAACGCAGTCACCGAGGCATTCGAAGCGGTTTTGCAATTCGAGTTGAAAGTTTACCGGGTTTTGGATCTGTATGGGTGCAGGTCGGAGCGTAGACTTCACCAGTCGAGACCTCTCCAATTTTGGATTGATATTCAATGTGCCTCTTACTAAGCGGTGATCACTCCCAGTTTTCACCGAATTGATCACAGAGACATCATTGAATATCTGTCTTTTGGTCGACATAATGAAGTCAATCTCATTTTTGGTGGCACCATCGGGACTAATCCAAGTCCATTTGCGTTGTTCTGGCTTCATGAAGAAGGAGTTCATCATATACAGGTCCTCCTTCTCCATGAAGTCGGCCAGCATCTGGCCTCGGGTGTTCCGATTTCCGAACCCAAATTGCCCCACTCTCAACTCATCGCTGCTACGTTTCCCCAATTTTGCGTTGAAGTCTCCCATGACAACGTTAAAGTGGGTTTTAGAAGTGTGGATGGCTGTTGAGATGTCCTCATACATGGCTTCCACCTCCTCGTCAGGATGTGTCGAAGTCGGAGCGTAAACCTGAATGACCTTCAACGAATACCGTTTGGTAATTTTGAGTATTAGGTACGCTACCCTAGTCGAAACACTCCCCACCTCAGTAACGTTGTTCACAAGAGACTTGTGAACGAGAAACCCGACACCACCTTGGGACAGTTGGTCGCCCTCCCGGAAGTAGAGCAGATTTCCGGAATTTAGGATTATTGAGTCCTCTCCCTGTCTTCGGACTTCAGATAACCCCACAACATCCCATCGCAGTCTGCTCAAAACTTCCTCCAGTTCCTCCAACTTCTCGTTGGTCCGCAGTGTCTTGACATTGTATGTTGCCAGGGCCAAAGGTCGTCGTTCTTGGTAGCGAATCCGAACCCGGGGATTCTTCGCACCCCCTGCCCCGTCGCTTATGTGGCTGCTACCGTGACCACCACGAACGGGGCCGCCGGGGACTAGGGGCCGGGGTCTGTGTGTATCTGTCATTTTAGGGGGGGGTTTTGCCATAATCGCCACGCTTGGCAGGCGGGTTGGCGATCGCAGTATTCGCAGTTGGTGATGCTCTCACGGAAAGATGCTGCTGCCCATCCTCCGTTCTTTCTATCCCTTACTCGTCTCTTACGACACCCACGGGAGGAGATGGGGTGGTGCTATTCTGGTGCGACACCACACACTACAACAGTGACAATAAAAGGTAGTAATTAATGGGCAACTACAACATAGTTTACAAAGTATTCCATTCTTTTTTAATTATTTAAATGAAATCAATTTAAATTTCGCCATTGATATATTAACTCCATATACAAGCTATATTAAAAAAAAATAGCTTGGACAGAAAATGTCAGTAAGGTTGACACTGACAAATTACCACTTATTTTCTTATTTTGTGAGTTCTTCTAAGTATGTATGTATTTCAATAAATTTATAGATGAAAATAATGTATCAAAACTAATACTAATATTACATTAAAATGCCTTACAAAGATTGCTGTAGGACCTGCTTGTCCCAGGAAAAAGAAATGAGACATGTAAACACTATAATCTCTATTGCGGGAAATGATGTGCGCCTTTCAGATATATTACAAAACTTTTATGATTTTAAAGTAAGTAATACTACCCCTTTATAGCTCTTAGTTTTGCTCGCCCTTAATTAATTTTATAGCTAATTAAAAAGCTAAACTATTGTATAATTTTATTGATCATCATATAAAAAATGTATGCTAAAACATCTATGATTTTCGTAAATCATGTGCGATACAAAATAATTTAAAATCTGTTGGCAACATAGAATTAAGGTAGTGTTCAGATTTTTTTTAATGTTAAGAATTTTATTGATACTTTATATTAAAGTATATATTATTATTTGACGACCTCCTTTGCGTAATGGCTAACGCACTTCGGTACGCGAGTGGAGGTCATAGGTTCGATTCCCGTCTTGCGCCTGGATGTTTATGTATAATTATCTATTTACGAAAGAAAAGTTTATAAGTAGTTTATCAGTTGTCTAGTACCCATAACACAAGTGCTATATTACTTAATTTGTGACTATTTGATACTGTGTGAATTTTCCCAGTATATTTATTTATAACATAAGTATCTCTTATATTACAGATAAACCCAGATGAATTATTTCCAGATAATCTGTGCATTAATTGCGTACACCAACTCACTATCACATACTCATTCAAAGTCCTTATAGAGTCTACAACAAAAACTCTTCAAAACAATGTTAACATGCTAGAAACCAATGATAACTATGACTGTTACAATTCAGATGATGAAAAACTCATCAAATATAGAAAACAGAAAAAAGCAGCAAGAGCGGAAACTTCCTTAGAGGATGTTACAATTTTTTGTACAGAATGTAAAGCTGACTTCACAACAACTAAATCTCTTAAAGAGCATTGTATTAACAATCATCCTATAAAATCAGACATAGGTCGAGACTGTGAGTACTGCTATGAAAAGTTTGAAGATTTCCGTTCCCTTGTTTTGCACAGGAAGTTACACCTTAAGCCATATTTATGTGAAAATTGTTGGGATGGTTTTTATTCTGAAGCAGAAATGAACATACATGCTTGTCAACCAAAGAGAAATAAGGATAATATGAAGTCAGAGCGAATGTTACGTCAGTGCGATCAGTGTGGAAAATCATATCCTCCAGGTTACATACGGATCCATATGCTCACTCATGGCGATGATACACCATACAGTTGTAAATATTGTCCAAAAAAATTCAAAGTGCCAGGTGGTTTACATTCCCATGTTCTTTGGAATCATAAACGAACTAGAAATCACAAGTGTGAAGTGTGCAATGCAACATTCATTTCGTCAAGTTCAAAAAGTTCACATATACGTAAAAATCATTTGAAAGAGAAGAAATATAGGTGTGATAATTGTGGGAAAAGATTTTTCAGTAAATCGGAATTGCAGAGGCACTCATTGACACATACTGGGGTTAAGAATTTTCATTGTCATATATGTACAAAGTCCTATCAGACAAGGTATGGACTTAATGTTCATTTGAAATCTTCACATTCACAAATGAATATGGATGTGTTGAATCTGTAATAATTGAATGCATGTTAAAAATTAACATAGTAATGTTTGCACTAATTTTTCAGGGAAGGTTCGAGTAAAAATACCGACCCCTATGCTGGGGGTTGGTCGGTCGTAAAAGGCGATAATGTCATGTCACCCAGATGGTAGGGACCTAAACCCATCTGGATGGCAACTACCCCTAGTCAATAAGTATGCCATAATAACCTCGTGTTGTGTCTAGGCATTAGTGAGCATGTTAGTGGTGCTCTTAGCTTCGCAACATCTACAGACGACGGTAAATGGTTACTATTAAAAGGACCATAACCTGCTGTTACTCAGCAATAAAAATACTAAACTATTTAATTGTAATAGGAAACTGGCTTAGGCTACAATGTATTCCTTCTACCAAAACAAAGACAGTCAGTAAAAAATAATCATCAAATCACCATTAATAATTTTATAGGTATTTAGTACAAAAGCTAAAAAAACTGATCTCAATTCTATAGTTTTAAGACATAATGATGTATTTATTAATTGTATACATTAAAGTATAATATTTATAAATACATGTATTCATTTTACTGTTGATATTTCTATTATAAGTAGGAAATGCATGACATCCATATTATGTACATAGTGGTCCACCATTCTTGAGCAATATCAAAATATTATTATAATTTGCGATTAATTCCGGTTTAGATTTAGTCTTTATGCAAGAAATGTTTGATTTGTACCTCCACAGTGATATGGGCGAATATAATGAAGAACAAGATTAAGCTTGTTTTTGTAGATGGTCCACTTAGTCCACATGTATATGGAGTGCCAACAAACCCATGACTGATTTCTTGTTTTCTCCATCAATTATGTAGAAATATCTAATTTCGGAGTGCCTATTGGAAAAGGACTCCTCCAGCTCATGCCAGTGTGCTCTATGTCCAGGTGCCAGCTTCAGCTCATCCTCCCAACGCTTATTTTGCCTGCCCCTGCATCTTTTTCCATCCCTAGGGTTGGTACTCTAGGGATGGTACCAATGTGTCACTAATTGGCTTCATTTTGGATCATCATCCCAGCATTATGTCCCGGTTGCAACTCAAACTTTTGTTTCGGTGCCTGGGGTCTGCTTTCTGACTTTTTCTACTCCACTCCGCGCGATCTTCTGCATTCCTGGTAGTGAGCCCATTGGCACGCATATCACTCTTTACGACGTCAAGCCAGCACTTTTTGGGTCTAGCCCTTCTGCCGGGGCCCGGCGGAGACGGCATGGCCAGACATTTGTTTCCCACGTAAGCATCCGGTTCCGAACGCGGTCCTTCCGCGTCACTCCACACATCCACCGCAGCATATTCATCTCCGTGACACGCAGTTCTTACTTGTGTCGCTTTAACACCGGCCATGCTTCACAGCCGTATAAAAGGCTCCATTTTGGATATATGGTCCTAAGCATATGTCCAGTCCATCTCCATTTCTAAGCATCTATGACCAAATGTCTCTAAACTTAGTTTTTGCTTGAATGCCTTCACTATTTATTTTGTCTGATAGCTTTACATCTAGCATGTTATGATCCATTGCACGTATCCTGTGTCAACAAGTTTAATTAAAGCAGAAATATTGCAATTCAATTTTGTATAAAGTTCAATTTCTGGTCAATGCTCCCACATCTACAAAAAATGATGAAATTCATCAGTACCTAAACATGCCAACAGCTGCAGCTGAAATTAACTATACAGAAAGAAACACAAAGACCGCCTACTGTCACACTCAAATCCGCTTATAGCAGAGTTGCTAGGCTGAACAATTGTGGTCAAGACTTAAAATTAGTTATCAACTTCTAGTGGTAAATACATTCTAAGTAAATTTGATCTTATATTTTGGATTGGTAGAACCTAGGTCATTTAGGGTATGTTACATTCCGTTCTTCATAGATTATCACTACAAGGGACCACATATTTTTTTGACCATATATTTTTTTGGGAGGTGTAGCGCTGGTTGTAAAACCATAATGCCATATCACAACGGTCAACAAATTCGCTTATGGTCTATCGACCGATAAATACAAATAATACACATACAAATAATCACAAATAGTTATATATATAAAAAATAAAATTTTATAAAGTTCAATTTCTAGTAAATTTATCTCACACTATGTAAAGTTATAGTTAATTATGATTTTTAAAATACGTATTTGCGAATACTCTCAACAACTGTATTTCGTGTTAGTAATTTGTGAAAGCAATATCCGCGTATTGGTTGTACTATTTACCATTTATTGGTGGTAAATAAATATTACCTATCACCATTGGAGGGCCTTCGACTGCTTCTAGTGCTACCAGGATGAAGACAAACTTAATCATTACTTTTCAAATCGTAGCTAGGTAGTCTAATGGATAAGTATGCTAAAATTTTAAAACGTGCTTGTTCCACCATACAATAGCGGCAAATTGCAATATATATCTGTTGACAACACGACTCGATTCGCTTCTACCTTATCGTTAAGTGGGGACAACACAAATGTAAAACAATTTATTAATTAAAATATTTATTATTTACCCACTAAATCCATTAATTTAAAAAATAAAGGATTATTGGTTGTTCCATGTTTAAAAGCATATTTTAATGCATTTTTATGGTAATATAAGTAAAAAAAGATATTTATTGAAATCTTTATTAAAAATATAATTATCAAGTGTTACCATAAATTGACAGATATAATTGCATTATTGTAAAACAGTGCTTTAATTTGAACTTAGTGACATATTTTCCCTTCAAATTCCCTAACAAATTGTTTTTGAATTCATTAATTCAAACAAAATTAGTTAGAAAACTAAACTTGAAATCTAAGAGAATATAGAATCTATCGAATAATCTTAACATAACAAATACTTGTAGAAAACATAACAAATTTTATGAATTGCATTAATAAAAATTCGACAGAGACCTATTCAACCTTTAAAATTAATCATATCAATAAAAATTACAATATATTCCAAAAAATTTATATCCTTAAAATTTTATAAAGTAATATAATCAAATTTTTTTAAATTAAATTACTATAATTCAACAAGTTCATTTTGTAATTATGAAATAATCTATCATTTTTAAATTTTAACCGGTGGTGAAGATATTTCCAATGAGAGTGCTAAACATTTTCTACCTTTGAGATTTAAAATATCTGCATCTTGGATTGTTTTTATACATATATATATATACGCATGCTTAATCATAAACTGACCTAACTCAAAAAACCTGTTTTTTGGGAAATCGCAAAAAACGTTTTTGTCATTTACTACTTATCCCATATATTGACTTATAACTAAATAGCGGTAACTCAGTGTGGAAAAGAGATATCGAAATAAATCTTAGTTTGGCCGATAGAGGGCATCGATACAATGCTGCCCGTTATATTAACTCACTTTAGACCTAAATCGTAATCGGTCAGTTTATGATTAAGCATGCTATATGTTCTTTTAATGTCAACGTGGTAATGTAAGTGTTATCATTATATTAAAAGTATTTAACTTTGCAGAAAATGTTCAACACTCATAAAAATATACACACTTGCAAAAATATGAATAAATTTCACAAAAATGCAGATAGAATTAATTTAAAAATACAATACAAGTGTAAAGACAAAAATTAACAACAACCTATGCTAAAAAAAAACAATGTAGTTGACAGGTGTCTAAAATACCAACTATTTTTAATATATTATCTCTCTTAATCATAGAGTAATTTTATTTCTGGGAAATTCCCCAAACTTAAAAAGCAGCCTCTTGGTCAGTTCTCCAAACAGCACATTTTGTAGTGTCTACATTCAAATAATATTTAAAAAAACATTATTCTAAGACCGTTGATAACTTTTGTACAAACCTTAGTCTTATTTGAAAAATTCAAGGCAACTAATGAAGAGTTCCCACCAAAACTCTGAGTTAGCGAAAACCGTCTCAATATCGATGGCAATTTTATGGCTGTTTCAAACACGTTTAAAATTCATACACGAGTCAAATAAGAACTCATTTTCGTATAAATCTAGCTCAATTTCGTTAACAACTTTTTTTAAAAATGCCTTGACGAAGTAAAAATACCAACCCCTGCGGCCAGGGTTGGCCTGTCGTAAAAGAAAAAACAACCCTAGCTACGATCTTAAGCCCGTCTGGATGGCAACCATCCTGGGCGTATAAGTATGCCGACATAATAACCTTGTGTTGTGTTCCGGCATTAGTGACCCAGATTCCTGTACCCTTCATCGAACACAGATCCAACTTAACCAGACCCCGTAAGTGTCTGCTGAGCCAGCCGAGTCATCAAACTTACCAAACGTTACCCAGCCTTTCATTTTTTAAATTATACAGAAAAGGAGCTTGTTTAAGTTAATGTCAAAATGTTTCTAGTTTATTTTCGTAATACACGCGACTGAAATAAAACCAATAGACAACACTGAACTTTTTTTTATTGCTGTACGACAGCAGACAGGCTGACGGCCCACTTAGAATTTAGCAGTCACCGTTGCCTATGGGTGTTTGCAACACAAAGTTATTAGGGCGGCATACTTAAAACCAAAGGCGGTGGCCATCCAGACGGGCTGGAGCCCTACCACGTTGCTAGGGTGGGTTGTTTTGTCGCTTTTACGACAGGCCGACCCCGGCCGCAGAGGTTAGTATTCTTTCTCCGCCCCTGCACGGATAAAAACTAGAACAATGGATACGCATATTTTTTAATCATATCTTTAAATGTTTTTCTTAATGGCACCCGTCTATCCTGTTCTTATTTGATTCAAATATGAATAGCAATTCCGATTTTAAAAACACTAATAAGGCATATTTTATAAATTAATTGCATTATTTTTGCATTTCTCAAAAGTTATAATATATATATAATATATCGTCTTATAAAAAAATTACATAGATATCAATATATTTAAATATACAACAATCATGCAAGTAACGCCCACACGGTCTTAGTAACTATGGTGATCTCTATGCCGTTGTATTCGAGAACATCCTGAAAAGAGAACAAAAAAATTGCATTATTTTAACAATCCTGATTGGCGACATTCTCAATCTCAGTACATTAAGAAAGCAGTATTTCGTTTTATTTTAAGCTAAAAGGACGTTTGAAAGTGATTGAAATAATAAAAATTTATGCCGGAATTACTATAATCTATTCGCTTTAAGAAAATAGCTAATCATCATTGCAACTGCAGGATAAAGGTGTTTTCACAGTGGGGTAAATTCAAACAATTTATTTATTTAATAAATTGCCAAAAACGTGGCCAGTTTTTTTTAAAACTTACATTAATAATAACAATCAGGGTTTACTTGGGTAACAATAATTAAAAACAAAAATAAACTCATATTGAAGTGATCTGAGGATGCCTTTGCATTAACGGTCTTTTTTTTAATAATCAATCTATTAATATTTATTTTGTGTTGATTTTGAACACCTATAATAATAATAATAATGAATCTTTCAATCAAATTTTGTTCTGATATAACTATCTCCCGATTGTCTCCAGGACTTCAATTTCAGAGAACCATTTTGACTATAGTTACTACCCTTAATGTGCGACACACTCGTAACACTGCGTACCTGACTATATGTGGCACAAGAGAATATGGCCGACCTCGAACGGAAAACTTGTGTCATCCTTACCTCAAAGATGTATACAGGAGTATCCTTAGGGATAGTCCTCAATATAGGAGGATCCTTACTGCCAACCTAAAGCTGATCTTCTTCTTCTTCCTGTCCCAAAATATGTGGGGTCGGCACAACACGTTCTTTCCTTCCACTCTCCTCTGTTAGCCGTCATCTCAACATTCACAACCTTTTTGCCATATCATCTTTTACGTAATCCATCCATCTTTTTTTGGTCTACCTCTCCTGTATCCATCCACTCACATTTCTATCATTTTCCTAGTTACATGGCATTCTTCTCTGCGCATTACATGGCCAAATCACGCTATTCTGTTATTTTCAAGTTTTTTAATAATAAACAATAATATAATAATATTTTGTGACAATTCACACAGCGTCATCTAGTCCCAAACTAAGTAGCACTTGTTTTACGGGCCCTAGACAACTGATATACTACTTATATCCTTTTTTTTTTGTAAATAAATACATATTATACATAAACACCCAGACGCGAGGCGGGAATCGAACCCGTGACCTCCGCAAGCGTACCGAAGTGCGTTATTCGTTACGCCACCGAGGTCGACTACCGCTATTTTCACACTTCCTCTAATATACTCATTTCGAATTTTATCCATTTTCGTAACTCCACACATCCATCTCGGTATTCTCATCTCCGCAGTATGTAACACCCTTTGATCCCTCCTCTTTACGGCCCAGCATTCCGATCCATACAATACGACGGGCCTAGTTACGGATTTATAAATTCTATAGTTATAATAAATCGGCTGACCTAAATCTGATATTACTACTATATGACGTATCATATATTTGTATATACAAATGATATTTTTTAATGCTGAGGAACAACAAACAGACTAAAGGAAGTTACCGTCTCCTATGGATGTTCGGGACACTAGGGGTATCGAGCACACGCTGTTGTCATAGACTTAATATGATTATGAATAAAATAATAAGTATAATGTGATAAGTAATACAGCTCCATCTAGACTCAATGTAAGCAATAGAATGCTTGTGTTATATATAATTATAAAATTTTGCGTCAAAAAGCATCTAACCTACTATATTAATATTATAATACATACATACATAAAAATATACAACAACGTGCCTCAAAAACTCATGTCTAATCCTATCTGATACATAACTTCGTCCACATCTTCGAGGATCTTCTCACCCTTGTCTGAGGGCTCCGAGGGCACGGGCTCCGGTTCAGACCCCGAGGTAGACAGGTTCAGGGGCTGGTGGCCCAGTATCACCCGGATCTGGTCGTTCAAGTGGGGGGCGGAGATGATCTGGTGATATATCCCTTCCGCTGTACTTAGGATTTTGTCTACATCTAGACACATTGAGAGGTCGTTCACATGCTAAAAAATAAAATATAAATAAAATATAAAAATAATAAATAAATATTTTGACATAAACATTTCAACCCTTTAGTATCCAACTAGTCATTTCAAATTGAAGGTAATCTTCGCATTTACCAGCCGCCATAGGGCACATTCACATGACAAGCGCTCAACGCGCGTTTACAACTACACACATTTTATTCGGGCCGAACACATGCTTACGTGCGTTTTATCTTATATTATTTTTTGGGGCCGAGAAACATCTCGGACACTTCGACCCAATGGGATCTTTTGTGTTCCCCTAGATAGCAATCACTCCTTTCCAATCTCATTGAAAATTTGCCTCATGAGCCTAACAATGAGGTATGGAGATAGGAGCCTATAGTCTTCCGGTGTTGGATATCCTACCCCCAAAAGATTCATTCGCCTCCTGGCCAATGCATCACATGTACACAGTAGGTGTTCCATGCGTTCTGTATGTTCCCCACACAACCTGCACATGGGTGTCGCGGTCAGACCCATCTTCATGAGCATATTGTTGTTTCCAAAGTGCCCAGTAAAGGCTCCAAGCAAGTTGCGTATTTGCCCCCTGCTCATGTTCCAGATGGATCCTCGTGCTTTGTACGTGGATCCCAACGTGCGTTTTAATAAAGCGCGCGTTGAACGCTGCACTAGCGCTGACTCTTGTCAACGCGCGCTTTGAGATCATTGGTTTTCTATATTTCCGTACACTTGAGCGCACGTTTTCGACGCAGATTAGACATATTTAGGGTTCATCAGTATCAGTTCGTCCAGAAATCATCCGAAATGGAAACCGAAGCTTTTAATACAGAATTATTTATAGATGAAATAGAGAAACGTCCTGTGATATGGGACAGGACAAGTAGCAATTTTCTGAAGTAGTTAAAAAATTTGGGTCCGAAGTGCCTCAAATTAGGATACAAAATTATGTACTGGCTGAGAGTCAGCCTGTGTGCCAAAATTGGGTGAACCCAATATCTCCGTCTTCTGTCGCATCGTTTTTGCCGTCAGTATAAAATCACCGTTAAAAAACTCTACTGAACCTTGGCGGCCGCGGCAACGCGCGTTCGACGCCTAACAAGCGCCTGTCATATGAACACTATACAAAAATTTAGCGCGCGTTCAACGAGCGTTGAACGCTTGTCATCTGAACATGGCCATAGATATGGGCCGCGAGCGGTCCGGGTGGGGGGGGGGGGGTCTCTTCCCGCACCTAAACCGCAAAGGGCACCCGTGCTGTTTGTTCCACGTGCCCACCTCAAACTTGATTTGATACAAGAAAGTGGCGAGGTATCGAAACCACTACCCCTTGTCACACACCATGTAAGAGGCCCGAGATCAGCAAGCTAGTTATCCTTCAGCCTAGGCACTTTAAGCGGGGTTTTTAGTGGACAATCTCACGGAGTCCTACATACCCTTCGACTCCCCCGCGGTCGAAAATTTGTGATCGCATCGTCACCGCGGATGAATCGTGGGTTTGCCAGTATGATCCAAACAAAAAAAAAAATAGAGTCGATGCAATGGATTAAAAAAGGAGAAAGGCCGCGGAACAAATTCAACAATTCAATTCAATTCAACAATTCAATTCTTTGCCGGCGTCTGTGTTTCCCGAACATTATAATTTAGGAGTCTTCAAGAGGAGAGTGAACAGGTTTCTTATAGGCAAGCGTGCTACACCGTCGACCGCTTCGTCGCTTAACATCAGGTGAGATCGCGGTCAAACGTACGCTTATCTACAATAAAAAAACTTGGAAAGTCGGCGTCTATGCTAATGGCGTATATCATCTGGGATAGACTACAATGAACGGTCAATATTATGCCAATTTGACGAGTCAGGCTCGTGAGGCTGTTGTGCAGAAACGACGTGGAAAGCTCACGCGCGGCGTGTTATTTTTGCAAGACAACGCGCCCGCTCACACCACGCGTCTCGCGAGGCAGGTCTTGAAAGACACGGGGTTTTCAGAAATTGACCACCCACCGTATAGTCCAGATTTGGCACTTAGCAATTTTTTTTTCTTTTCCAAATTGAAAAAAGGTTACGGAATCGGAGATTTTCGGATGACAACGAAATAAAAGCTGCCGGTCGTTGTATGCCAAATGTGACAAGTGTATATCATTTAAATTTTTTTTTCATTAAGTACCTTAGGCCGTGAACTTATCAGCCACCCCTCTTATATCTGTGTGTCGCCGACACTCGTCAGTGGTTTTCGCAGTGACAGCTTCACAACTAACTATATATAGACAAACAGGGCAGCGTATGTATAGATACATACCATAGAGTACAGCGTTGTTTTTTAGAGAAACGAGTACTGTTTGAATCAGGTGCTGACTGCAGCAGAGTGCTACATTAATTACTTTAAAAAACTTGACATACATTTTGGACTCACTTTACCGAATGCAAATATTGAAACGACGTACAATAATAACTATGTTTAGGGTACTATGATACCACAATCACAAAAGCACAGCAAAGATAATCTTGACGACATAAAAAAATTCGTGTATTTGGCTGAAAGGAATTGCTAATATCTTTAATTATTGTATTGTGTATTTTGTATAGCTCAGCACAATAATACAATACAAACATTAATAATGAGATTGAAACAAACCTTTAATATCTCCGTGAACCCATAATCGTTGCTGATCAAAATATCCTTTTCCGCGTCCAATATGGCGACTGCTATTAACAAATGAAAATTTGCACACGGCAACCCTGTCCATAATACCTCCCACAATCTGAAAATTGAAAATAGGTAACTTGGTTGTATACTAAATAATCATACAGCCGAGAGCGTCCCACAGTTGGGCTCGGGTCTCTCAAATCTCCTCCCAAATGGAATGGACAGTACACCTCCAACCCTCATCCAAAATCGGCAGGTTTCCTCGTTGTCGTCACAACCGGTTCGTGGCAATAATGCATATCAGTCAAAAATTAATCATGCTGTAGGAATTAAACTCGTAACCCCTCCTGGTTCCTCTCTTAATGTGATACCACTCCGACAACACCAACTTATGCATGCTAGGTATAATAAGTGACGGTAGCTGATTAATATTAAGTGGGCCGTCAGCCTGCCTACTGGTCCTCGGCAATAAAAAAAAATTACTTAGAAGTAAGATGCTATGTTGTTCACCTGAATATGTCCGTATGCGAAAATTCCCTTTTGAACCAGACAAGAAGCCACCGGAAGCAGAAGTACATGTTGCCAGAGTCCTTCTGCGCCAGGTGCTGCGCTAAATCGGGCGACGCGAACGTCAACAGCTGTTGCAATTGCAACAGTTGATTCTTCATCCCGGCTTGGTCCATATCGAAATTCGATACCTGGACAAGACATAAATGGCTCAAAATAAATTATTATCATCCTAGCGTTAATTCCCAGGTTGCAACTCAATCTTCCGCTTCAGTGCTCGGGGATCGTTTTCACACGGTCTTCAGCACCGTCTAAGTGTTTAATATACACACTATGTTTTTAATAAGAAAAGACAAAGTATAATATATACCTAGTCAGGTCATAAGTATTGTCACACAGTAAAAACTTTTCTTTTAGAATGCTGGCCACAAAAAAGTTTATTGAATTAGAATTTCGAATTGTTCATGAAAATAAAAATGTATAACTTTTAGAATTTTATTCATTTTTAAATATGGAGTGGACGCTTAAAGAAGACCGTGTTGCAGTTATTGCGTTACATCGTTGCGGTTACGCGCCAATTCAAATTTTTAACATACTGAAAAATTTGAATATTACCAAAAGATTCGTTTATCGTACCATCAAACGATACAATGAAGACTCTAGTGTAGATGACAGGTCAAGAAGTGGTCGCCCTCGGTCTGTTAGGACTCCAGCAGTGATAAAAGCTGTGAAGGCACGAATTCAAAGAAATCCCAAACGTAAGCAGAAACTGTTGGCCCTTCAGATGGGGTTAAGCAGAACCACGGTGAAAAGGGTGTTAAATGAAGACTTAGGGCTTCGGGCATATCGAAGAAAAACAGGACATCGTTTGAATGCTCGTCTAATGGACCTGAGACTGAAGAGATGCCGCGCTTTGTTGAAGCGGTACGCGGGAAAAAAATATTGGGAAATTCTTTTTTCGGATGAAAAAATGTTTACCGTAGAAGAGAGCTACAACAAACAAAATGATAAGGTGTACGCACACAGTAGTGAAGAAGCGAGCAACCGTATTCCGCGTGTCCAACGAGGTCATTTTCCATCCTCGCTCATGGTATGGTTGGGAGTTTCTTATTGGGGCTTAACAGAGGTACATTTTTGTGAGAAAGGTGTAAAAACGAATGCTGTTGTGTATCAAAATACAGTCCTGACGAACCTTGTGGAACCTGTTTCTCATACCATGTTCAATAACAGGCACTGGGTATTCCAACAAGATTCGGCGCCAGCTCATAGAGCGAAGAGCACACAAGACTGGCTGGCGGCGCGTGAAATCGACTTCATCCGGCACGAAGACTGGCCCTCCTCCAGTCCAGATTTGAATCCGTTAGATTACAAGATATGGCAACACTTGGAGGAAAAGGCGTGCTCAAGGCCTCATCCCAATTTGGAGTCACTCAAGACATCCTTGATTAAGGTAGCCGCCGATATTGACATGGACCTCGTTCGTGCTGCGATAGACAACTGGCCGCGCAGATTGAAGGCTTGTATTCAAAATCACGAAGGTCATTTTGAATAAACTTTAATGTCATAAGAATCTATGTTTTGTTAAGTTCATTTTGGTATATGAATGGTTACATAATTAATAAACTTGTTACAATTATTTTACATTAAACATGTGACAGAATTTATGACCTGACTAGGTATAAGCAGTTATCAATTGTCTTGTATCCATAACACAAATACTCCATGGCTTATTTATGCTATTTTTATTTACATCCTACCCTAGCTACGTGGTAGGGCCCCAAGCCCGTCTGGATGGCAACCACCCTTGGTCATCGTCATCATTTTAGCATTGAATCCCGGTTGCAACCCAAACTCGCTTCGGCGCCCGGGGTCCGCTTTCCGACTTTTTCTCCTCCACTTCGCACGATCTTCGGCATCTCTGGTGGTCAGTCAATTGGTACACATATCAACCCTTACGATGTCAAGCCAGCACTTTTTGGGTTTACCCCTGCTACCGGGGGCCCGGCAATGACGGCATGGCCAGACATTTGTTCCCCACATAAGTAGGCGGTTGCCGTAATATGTGGCCACACCAACGAAGACACTCCTGCAATTTATCCGCAATGTCACGGACATGAAGGCTGCCACGAATTCAAGAGTTCTTAACGCGGTCCTTCCGCATTAGTCCACACATCCACCGCAGGATATTCATCTCCGTGACTGGCAGTGCCTGCTTGTGTCGCTCCAGCTCCGGCCACGCTTCACATCCGTATAAAAGGACGGCCTAATGATGGTCTTATAGACCCGTCCCTTCAATTTAACCGGTATTTTAGGGTCACAAATGACACCAGTCATCTCACGCTATTTGGCCCACGCGGAAGCAATGCGTGCTTTCACGTCGCAATAAATGTCACCAGACGCGTGAAATACAGCTCCCAGGTAATTTACCTGGTCCGTGTGATTGGCCGTATCGCCGCCTATGCGCACGGGTGTGGGATCTGTAGAGTTGCAGGCCGAATACTCGGTCTTCCCACATTGAGCTTCAAACCGCTGTTCTCAAGCGATTCCTTCCACATCTTCATACGTCCCACCAATCTACCCCTGTCCGAATCTGCCAGCGTGATATCATCAGCATACATGAGCAACCACGGGGGCTGCTCATGTGCGTTTCTAATGCCGTCTGACAGTATGTTTAATACCACACTGAACAGAAACAGACTAAGGACGCATCCCTTGTTTACTCCGACAGTGATGGGGAAGAGTTTTGTGTCACCAACAGCGGTCCGAACCACAGAATCGGAATCGCGGTACATGTCTCAGATGATGTCAATATAGGCCTCTGGAACCCGTTTGTTCCACAATGCCCACCAGATTATCTCGCGAGGAATATAGTCGAAGTCCTTCTGCAAGACAAGAAATAGGCAATGCAGACGAGTATTCTTCGTTCTGTATTTCTTCGCGACAGTCCTTAGGGCAAAAACAGGGTCCATTGGCCCGTGACCAGGGCGAAACCCATATTGACATTCCGAGACATTGCACTCCTGTTGAAACCAGATTCGATAACCCTTTTGAATAGCTTCGTGGTGTGGGACATAATTTTAATACCTCGATAATTACCGCACAGACCTTGCCTTGGAAGACTGGATTGATACTCAGTCTGCATTGGCTCTGGATTGTACCGGTGAGGTGTTTGGTTAAAAAGGTCGGTTAAGATGCCCACACCACGAGAGCCCATCGCCTTCCAGGCTTCGATGGGAACTCCATCGGATCCAACAGCTTTCAGAATCTTAATGCGGAGAAGATAATTTTGGACCTCTGCAGGCTTTACCAGTTGCATTAGTCCTTGATTTTAGAAAAAGGTCTTCTGGCTGCCTCTTTGTGCTGCTTGTGGAAATACATCCATCTCTCCTTCACCGTAAGGTCCTCGCGGTGAACCCTTAGTCTCAAGTATGCCGCCATAATAACCTTGTGTTCCGGCATTAGTGACCCAGGTTCCTATACCCCATAGGACAGCAGCGTGTTCGCGATACCCCTACTATTAAGTTGGCCGTCATCCTGTCTGCTGTACCTCAGCAATAAGAAATAAATAAATTATATAAATAACAATTTATAATCGATTATGATTCAGTCAATATTTTATTCAAATTCATTCATCACTGCAAACACCAAACATTGACATTTATATTCTGTTATGGTCGCTGTATCAGCAAACTTGCTCAACTTTGGGCCTGCCCGTGTAATATGCCCTCAACCCTTGTCCAAGGCGGATTAGCGGGTTACACATACCAGTATACGAGTATAAAATGCAATTATAGAACTCACAATCTTATCCATAAATCCAACGAAGCACCAAAAGCTGTCCACCTCGTTGTCGAGCAGCAGGAGTATGGGCGCCAGGATGTCGCTCATGCCCTGAACGTACCCCAAGTCGAAGTTGTACATCACGTATGTCATCAATATGTCTTGGAGAACAGTTAGATTAGAGTTTTTGTCGCCTAAAACAATCACTATTATTAAAATAATATATTTTTCTATTACTTCACTTACTTCTACAGGACAGCAACATATTCTCGATTTTTTTTATTGCTATAGGACAACAAACAGGCTGACGCCACTTACAATTTAGCAGTTACCGTCGCCTATGGGTGTTTGCAATGTCAGTCGCATCGCGAACACGCTGCTGTCCCATAAGGGTACAGGAACTTGGTTCACTAATGCCCGAACACAACACAAAGTTATTATGGCGTCATACTTAAGACCAAAGGTAAGACCAGACGGGCTTGAAGCCCTACCACGTAGCTAGGATAGGTTGTTTTGTCGCCTTTTAAGACAGGCCGACCCCGGATGTAGAGGTTAGTATTCTTTCTACGCCCCTGCACGGATAAGAGTGCCCCTAGCGTCGCAAATATCCATAGGCGACGCTAACTACTTACTATTAAATGGGCAGACAGTCTGTCTGATGTTGCACAGCAAAAAAACCTTGCAAAAGTTCCATTAACAACAAATTTTGGATTCTCTGTTCATTATCCCATCATATAAAGACAGTTTATCATTATTTAATTTAAATTAAAATCATTACATCATTAAAAGCATTGTCTATCTGTTAAACAGTAAAAAATTGGTTTATATAAAACTGACCTGCGAAGTACGGATGCGTCCTGTCGGTCCTGTTAACGTCCTTTTCCACTAGACTTTTCCTGTCCCTGTATTCGCTGAACCTCGACTCCTGGCCCTCGGTCATCGATCGCCATTGCAATTTCATTGAGAAATATTCTTCGGTTTTCTTTTTTTTGTGCACTTTTAATTCTGAATGACTCATGTGCCAGGGTTGGTAGTCTAAGAGGTATTTCCAGACATGCTGACGGATTGAATGGGTTACACCCTAAAAAAATATTATTATTATATACTGGGACCGAAAAAGCAGAAGAGTCAAGAAGAATATAGAAATAGAAGACCTGGTGTCCGAACGCAACATTATTTAAGAGACTAAAGCGGCTAGGTTTTAGTGGCTCGGACATCTAGAGAGAATGGGAGAGGATCGTGCCGTGATGAGAGCGTAGTTGGTACAACCAAATGAGAGACGCCCGGCCGGGCGTCCTAAATACCGCTGGGAAGACTTGCTCAACCTCGGCCACAGCTACTGGCGAGAGCTAGCGCAAGACCGAGAGGCATGATATGATCTGGTGTCGGAGGCCAAAACTCAATTTAGGTCGTTGCGTCACCGTAGTTAGTCAGTTATTATATTTGGTCTTAGCCGTTTCTGCCCGCTTCGCTGGTCGAATAATAAAGAAAAGTAAAAAAGAAAAAGTTGCGCGCTACATCGCTTGCCCCACTTCCCCGCGGCATGAAAACACACTTCACTGAACACGTAATGCTTATAAAAATTGTTGTTTGTTAAGACTTTAATAACTTTATATTAAATGAAGATATTGCAACATTTTTTTTAGATAAGGGCCAATTGCTTAAGGCAGTGTTTTTCAACCTGTGGTCGCGACCCTTAGGGGGGTCGCGAAGCCTTACTCGGGGGGTCACCGGCAAAAGGAAAAAGCTCTCGCCCGCGACTATAATGCGGTGTGGCAACGCCGCGAAGTTAGGTCCGCGCAAACTGGCGTCCAAATCAAAGCCGCACGCAGCCTTACCAACTTACCTCGTACTTACTTTCAAAGTTGTCGCGGCTTCTTACAGAATGTAGGTCCTAATAATGAATACAGGTACCAAAATAGAGAAAATCATAAACGTAGTCTTATAAATTACTAGCTGACCCGGCAAACGTTGTTCTGCCATAAAAATAATAAAATGTTAAAAAATAAAAATTTAGGGGTGGACTACCCCTAACATTTAAGGGGATGAAAAATAGATGTTGGCCGATTCTCATAGATACCGGATAAGCACAAAAAATTTCATCAAAATCGGTCTAGCCGTTTCGGAGGAGTATGGCAACGAAAACTGTGACACGAGAATTTTATATATTAGATTTACTAACTTTGGTCTATGGCCCAAGGGGGTCGCCAGAATTTCTCAACCCTTAAAGGGGTCGCGTATTCAAAAATATTGAAAAACACTGGCTTAAGGTATAACTCTTAGACCATTTAATTAAAATATATCCAGTAGTATTGCCGTGATCCGCGCACAACCGCGGACCTCTATTATTTTATTTATATAGTTAGATATATTAGATGATGATGATGTACTTGCTAGCTTAGTGAAGATCAAACTAAAAGTCAATGGTTCGAAAACCATGACGACACGCACCGCTCAAGTAGTTTTTTTTTCGCTTAATGTGCATATTGTAACATAATTACCATGTACCGACAGTAAAAGAAAACATCGTGAATATGTATACCGGAATTACCGGTATGTGCATCCCACTAATCCGTCATGATCAAGCGTGGCGGGTGTACTATTCGTTTACTTTTAGAGGGGCCCTGAGACCAGTAGTGGGAGGTTATAGACTGTTATTATATATTTATTAAACTATCTGGTCAAGTGGATTATTGTTTATTCACGCAGCTTCGATCTTGCGATGTTAATTCCCTATTAAGTGAATGAGTATTGCACTTTTGTACAATCCTTGCTAAGTTACAAATGATTTCGACTACGTGCTACACACATAAAAGAAAATTACAATGTTTTGGAATATACGACGTAATTTGTTTAGTTATCGTTATTTTCATAAAATATTTTAGATTCGTGACACGGCGACACATGAAAGACGACCATGGCACAAAATTGTTAATGATTTTCACCTTTTATTTAGTAAAATTTAATGGATTATGTAATGATGTTGATAATTTAAATTTAAACAATGAAATTTCAAATTTTAATACTAAAATTCTAAGTTAGAAGTTTTCACTTCTATCGGCAGTCCCTATGACTGCCAATTTTTTTTATAGCTGGAGTTAAGCAGACAGGCTAGCGGCCCACCCTAGAGCAGATGGTCACCGCCGCCTATGGACGTTTGCAACACCAGAGGCATTACCAACGCGCTGCTGGCCTCTAAGAAATGTTTAGAAAAAACCCCATATCATACTGCGATGGAAAAACTTCAGTCGGAAGCTCAGTCCAAATCCGGAGAGTACGCAACATGAACGTTCTTGTGAACTGTTTCGTACAAGAGAGGCTCCAGGAAATGTGGATGAACAACCAGCCGATTATAAAATGCTTTATTTTATTATGTTTTCTATACCGTAATCGTAACATTATGGGACGATTTAGTTTTCAATAGAGCCACATTAGTGATATCCTACTGCAATGTCGATGAAAATGCACTCACCCCTCTAAATATGAGTTGTTTGACACCATCAATCTCTGTTATTCTGCCCTGTGTGTCCTTTAAAGCCTCCCATTTCTCTGTTGTAAGTGGCGCACCCCTGAATATAGTTTACGGTTAAATATTTCAAATACACCGGTTATCAAAAAGGTCCGAGTCTACGAGAGGAGTGGCCCAATCCAATTCGTTCTTTTAAGGCGGTCGTGTACGGCGACAAATGAAAGATTCCTTCTACTCAAAGACAGCTAAGGTTCAAGTTACTTTGGACTAACAGCAGTCTGTCCAACCTTTTTTTTATTACTGTAGGACAGCAGACAGGCTACGGCCCGTTTAGATTTTAGCAGTTACCGTCACATATAGGTGATTGCAACGGGAGTAGCATCGCGAACACGCTGTTGTACCATAAGGGTACAGGAACTTGGGTCACTAATGCCGGAACACAACAAAATATTAATATGGCGGCATACTTAAGACCGAAAGTGGTCGCAATCCAGATGGGCTTGGGGCCCTACCATGTAGCTAGGGTAGGTTGTTTTGTCGCCTTTTACGACAGGCCGACCCAAGCCGCACAGGTTAGTATTTATACTCCGGAATATGTGCGTTCGCTGCGAATAATTGAATGCTACAGTGTTGGCGCGGCGGCGCGGCTCTCGGCGCACTTTATATACCCGCGGAGGCGCGTACAACCTACAAAGTCCAGCCTAAGCTAAACCCTATTTCATATGATTGATATGTAAATTGATATAAAAAATTTCCGAAACTGTTGCCGCGATTCCGAAACTATCCACTATTGCCGCAAGGGAGAGGGCCGCGTGCTGTTCCGTGGCCCCCCTCAACCCCTAAATACAGGAGAGCGCCGGGGGGACGAAACCCTGACCCCCTGGCGCCAACACTTTAAAAGAGGCCCGCCTTGAGACAAAGGGCGGGCCGGCGCCGGCCCGGGCCACGAGATCGGCAGGCCACATCACATATCCGTAGGCCCGGGCGTAGGCGATAGGAGAACAGCGGGGTTTTTTAGTGGGTAGTCGGATGGCTGAACATCTTTCCCGGAGTCCCACATATCCCTCGGTCCTCGGGTGGGTTGTTCTGTGGCCTTTACGACAGACCGACCCCGGCTACAGAGGTCAGTATTCTTTCTCCGCCCCTGCACAGATAGTTAGCAGTTACGGTCGCCTATGGATGTTTGCGATGCCAAATCTAGCGCTAATGCTCTGTCGGCCGCGTAATGCAAACTGGAACCCGGGTCACTTATCTATATTATATTATCGGAACACAACACAAGGTTATTACGGCGTCATATTTAGTGACCAAAGGTTGCTAGCTACGGCTGTTTTGTCACCCTTCACGACAGGCAGCGCTCGGCTGCAGGTACATCCTTATTACGCCCCTTCACGGAGATTATACCTTCATGTACATAACACACTAAGATTCCAGACAGCTTTCTATATCTGTATGTGATTGTAATTACAATTGAGTCGTATAGAAACAAAAACAGCAATCTGACATTTCACCAATTAGTGGTAATTAAGAAAAAACATATCAGTATATTGCTGTATTTGATACTAAATTAGTTTTTTGAGTCGAATTTTTGGTTAGAATTTACTGTTTTTGATATGAAGTTATTAAATGGGCAAAGAATATTCTAATGGAACAGTGCTGCCCAATATATAACTTGATTTTCACCAAAATGACAGATTGCTGTTTTTGTTTCTATACGACTCACATATACTTAGGAGTTTCGACTTGGCATAAAGCCAAAGTACAATTTACGCCAAGTACTCCTACTTGACACTGACTAAAGAGCGCTGGAAATAATCTCGCTCTAACCTGATCCGAGCCTTAAGGTTAGCTCAGACTACATGAATGAAGCTTTTCTTAGAAAAAAACTCACCTAGGAATACAAGGTCTAGGGGGCAGCGTGGGTTTGACGCTAATAACTTCATATTCCTCATTTCTGGTGACCGTGGTGGCATCCTCCAGCGCGCTCATACTTTTAGTCAACAAATCCGCTACTTCTTCGGATACATCCCGCTTGTCATTTGACGCTTCGTTTCCATAATAAACTGAAATGTTGTATTGACAAAATATAATTTTGGTGAATTCGTGAACGCAATTTTCGTAAAAACCCAGTACCCCACAAAGTTGTTGCTTCACGTATTTACATTATTGTTAGTATAGTAGTTTTTATCTGTGCAGAGGCGGAAAAAGAATACTGACTTCTGCGGCTAGGGTTGGACTGTCGTAAAAGTCGACAAAACAACTCACCTTAGCTACGTGGTAGGGCCCCAGCCCGTCTGGATGGCAACCACCTTTGGTCTTAAGTATACCACCATAATAACTTTGTGTTGTGTTCCGGCATTAGTGACCCAAGTTTCTGTACCCTTATAGGATAACGGCGTGTTGGCGATGCCGCTGGCGTTGCAAACACCCATAAGCGATGGTAACTGCTAAATCCTAAATGGGCCGTCAGCATATCTGCTGTCCTACAGTAATAAAAAAAATGTTCTCGGAATTGATGTTGTTCTTAACTATCTGAAATAACTTCTACATAAACTAAGTCACAAAAGATACTTTACCAATATCAGTCAATTTTGAGAAAGCCTCCATTGTGGTCTCATACGGTCTCTGCTTAAAATTAGACACCAGGTTCCAAACAACATCTGTAGTGTTTTCAGTGAAAATGTCCAGCTCTGCAAAAGACTTGTTCAAAACCTGCGACTCTATATTGGGTTCTACCACCATATATGTATTCCTGTCGTGCCTTGCTTTGGCCGTTTTCACGTGATTCTTCAAGTTCGCAACGAATACTTCCGCGTTTCCATGCTGGAAGTAAAATGTTGTTTGCCACACTCCTGGCTTGGTTGAGAACTGCAACTGTTGGTGGTTTCGGGTCACTCTGAAGGATTTCAAGTCTGCGAGTGATATTTTTATGATACGAGCTCTGGCTGTTGCATAATCAGCTGTTATGTTACCGCTAAATGTACGTTGACGTCGACCTGTGAAGTTCAGTACTTGTTTTCACAAAAATATTATGTAGATGCACTAGGTGAAAACCAGGATAGAAGAGCATTTTAAGTAAAGAAAACATCTAGACCAAATTAAATTATTATATATTAGCAATTCATAGCATCCCAGTGCTGGGGTTGGACCTTCCCCTGGAGGGAACATATAGTATAACCGCCATGCTTGTCCAAGGATTGACTGTGTGTAACCCAGATACCGGCGATCTTGGTATGCAGGTTTCCTCACAATATTATTCTTCACCGTTGGTACATGGCATTTATGATATAAAACGCACATTAGGTGAGAAAATAGGAAGAAATAAAATATATGAAATATACATGTATAGTCCATTAAGAGAAACTACTTCAAAAAGTGTGTGTGAGTGTGCAATTTTATTTTATTTTTTTTTTTAATTATCACACAACAGAAGTGAAACTTCAGAATAGTAGCTTATACTTGTGACAGAACACTGTAAAATTGTATTATATCTCATTTTCTCGCAGGGTTAATTCCTATTTATGTACATGTTTGTCTCTTTTTGTGTTTCACTTAAATAAAGTTTCACTTCAAATATTTCTTAGTGGAGATTAAACCTGGGTTTCTCTGTGTGTGTTTATTAAAATAATTATACAAATCACATTTCTATACATAATATACTGACCAATAGTATTCACCACAGCCCACTCTTGATCCTGGGTGTCAGAGTCAATGGTAATCAAGTCGTTTGGTCTCCATTCAATACACTTTCCATCAGGGTACTGAACAACACAGAGCATCCCGATGGCATTGAGGTCCGTGACTGGACGACCGAGGCACGCTTTGAGTAATACACCATCTTGAGTGAAGAGGTCCTGTTCATAATCTCAATATAAAATAAAAAAATAAAAAACACGCTTTAATGTTGAATACAACTAAAAGTTTAAAAATGATTCATAATATTATTTTATTCTTAATATAGGAATAAAATATGAAAGTTATCCATGCAGGGGCGGAGAAAGAATACTAACCTCGGTGGCCTGGGTCGGCCTGTCGTAAAAGGCGACAAAACAACCCACCCTAGCTACGTGGTAGGGCCTCAAGCCCCTCTGGATGGCGACCACCTTTGGTCTTAAGTATGCCGCCATAATAACCTTGTGTTGTGTTCCGGCATTAGTGACCCAAGTTCCTGTACCCTTATGGGACAGCAGCGTGTTCGCGATGCCACTGGCGTTGCATACACCTATAGGTGACGGTAACTGCTAAATCCTAAGCGGGCCATCAGCCTGTCTGCTGTCCTACAGTAATAAAAAAAAATACTATGATAGTATCATACTGATTGAATTTTTTCAAAAAACTGATTTATCGAGAATTTATAAAGTTTAAATGAAATCTGACCCTTTAAAGTGGGTTAAAATCAAGTTCACAGGAACAACTCCTTTGAACTTCTAGTTTACGACCCTATAACCCGGAAAAATATATACCTGAAGTGTTTTTTTTTATTCTTTTATTTCTGTAGGACAATGGACAAGCTGACGGTTTGCAACGCCAGTGGCATCGCGAACACGCTGCTGTCCCATAAAGGTACTTGGACAGGAACTTGGGTCACTAATGCCGGAACATAACACAAAGTTATTATGGCGGTATACTTAAGACCAAAGGGTGGTCTCCATCCGGATGGGCTTGGAGCCCTACCACGTAGGGTGGGTTGTTTTGTCGCCTTTTACGACAAGTCGACCCCGACCGCCGAGGTCAGTATTCTTTCTTCGCCCCTGCACAGATAAAAGTGTACAATAAGTAGAATTCGTATTATAGAAAAGTGAAAAGAGTTGCTGAAAATGATGCTTATGAAGAAACCAAAGGTATCCTGTATGCACCAGGAATAGATGATTAATGTAAGTATAAATTATCAATGAAAATTTCTTCTCTTTAACTAAACTTTAAACGCGTTTTCCTCAGAACTACTCTTTTTCTGTGGGCCTAAAAAACTATTGGACTGATCTAAAATTTTTACACAACATTCTACACATGAATAGCTCTGTCCAGTACCAGAATTACATTTTTTATTCGTATTTTTTTATGTCGTTTTTAAACTGAAAAGAGCCAGTCGATTTTAATTTAATTTGTTATTTTTTTACATTCAGGGACAGAGTGACGACGTTACTGAATAATAATATTTTTGTAACTTTGATTTTAGATGATTACAAAAGAAGAAATCATCAGGGACAGCCTCCTACTTTTTCTTGAAGAGACTTGCATTACCAATATAACGTCTTTTTATTAATAAAAAAATGTTTTACCATTCAATGGTTAAATAATCTATACAAATAAATAAAATTGGAGTGTCTGTTTGTAATATTAAAATAACCGCTTTTTACTAAGTGCATACGGATGCATACACGGTACATATACCAAAACGACATTTTTTATAATTTTTGTCTGTCTGTTTGTTCCGGCTTATCTCTGAAATGGCTGCACCGATTTTGACGGGACTTTCACTGGCAGGTAGCAGATGTAACAAGAAGCAACTTAGGCTACTTTAATTTTAGGCTATTTTTTCTTTAGAAAAATAAAATAGTTTTTGTTAAAAATGATAAGTTTCGAAAATCTTAATTCCAATTTAAATTGACCTCAGATTTATATCAACAATCATATGAAATAGGGTTCAGCTTAGGCTGGACATTGTAGGTTTTATTTCTAATTTCAGTTGACCTCAGATTTATATCATCAATCATATGAAATAGGGTTTAGCTTAGGCTGGACTTTGTAGGTTAGAACGCACATATTCTGGAGGCGCATGGCGTAACAGTTGCATTCGATAACACTGACTGTTTGCATATTTCATTTATTTATATTTTAGTTATAGGGTTTGTAATCCAAAATAAACCATAAAATTTATCCAAAAAATGCTGCCCAGTCACTATTCCACGTGGACGGAGTTGCAGGCACAACTAGTAATATATAATTATCACAAGAAAAATGTATTTCAAATTGCACAAAAAAAAAATTAAAACCTTCAAAATTTAATTTCAGACATGAGACTACTGGCTTAAAAGTAAAATAACACTCATTAATGGGTATTGTTTGTTAACATTATTTTTGTGGAACTGGGACCTGGACATACTGGTTGTTATGGTGGTATATATAGAAACTAGGGGTGGTTGCTGTCATATATGAATATTCCTTAGTTTAGCTTTATACGTAGGTACTTTTTTCACATTATTAAATAATAATGTCAAAATTAATGTGAGTACAATACATGTCCTTGTAAAGGTACATAGCAAGGTTTAATACAGAAAAGTGTTTTATTTAATTTATGGACTTAATAGTTGCCATCTAAATGGACATGGGGCCCTACCACTTAGCTAGATTTAAAAGATTTTATACTCCTTTCTTTCAAACTTCTGATAAGATTCTTGATTATTTTTTATTTTGGGTTTCCTTCCTTTACTTGCTTCAAGCAGCATAAGAAAGAACATGGGACAGATTTAACTAGACATGGTTTGTATCAGAGGGCTATCTAAATTCTTTCAGTGTGGCCAGATTGTGTTTGAAATGACATTTCACTCTAGAAGCTCATGCGCATCACACACAACTTAAATGTCTGTGTTGGTGTTTACAGTAGCCAAGAAAAATCATATTCAGCTACAAATTAGAGGACAATAATGCCACTAAACTTCCCTCTATTAGTGGTTAAATTCGGTTTCCCTCTGCTTCTCAACACACTGACATGGTCACTTATGTGAAAAATGCATGCACAGTAATATTGTGAGAGGTCATTTTTACCCAAAATCGCGCTGTACTGATTTATTTTCTCTAAAAGGAAAATAAGTAAGACATCTTACATTCTTGTTACACTAGCAGGTACTTTTCCATTAGCCGGGTGCAAAGGGTAAGTTAGGTTATTTTTACTACTTAATTAATATTTCCGGGCCAGAGACAGAGCAAGGGAGCATATCTGTGTGGAAGAGAGGGGAGAGAGGGTTGAAATGTAATGAAACGGATGTTGCGTTCTGTGTTGGACACAGGGTGCTTGTACATTACAATTTTTTTTTATGACCACCCGTATCTGTGTAGCTATTCGCGCAATTTGAATAGTTTTAATAATAATAAAATATAAACAAATATTAATTAATACTAAGCAAAAAATAATGTAACCTACCCTTTGCCCTGGCTAATGGAAAAGTACCCACTAGCCTTTGGCTAGCCAAACGATAAGGCAATGAAGATTATAGAAACAAATTCTACAGGAGATTAAACTTGATCATAACTTATTAATTGTAGAAAACACATACTTTCTTCAAGTTACAAACATAGTAAAGCAGTTACACAATGTTACAGTATGTGATTAGGTTTGGACAGGCATTATCATGGCTATGACGAATAGAAATCAAAGCATAATGACAAAATAGGATCAGGTGAGATGACAAATATTAGATATAAGGTGGCTTGGAAATGTTTGGGGTAGGCCTTAATAAGTCTGGACCTTCAGGTAAGTTCTAAATATAAGATAAAAAACTTAGCTAGTAGTACATATATAGGATTTATACTCCTATCAACAAAATTAAATTAAATTATGTACATATCGTCGTGATCTAGAATAACGTCGGATTTGAAAAAAATCCAAAATTCAATTTTTACCATATTTGGATACTACATTGTCTAAATATTATTGCTACATTAACAAAAAAATTACATATATTTTAGATTTTAAATTAAGCAGTCGGTAAAGTGACGGGTGTGATAGATTCTCATAGTAAAATGACGCTTGTGTAATTTTAAATTGGCTGTCCTGTAAAGTTTAATATATGTCAGATCCGTCACTATTCTACGACTACGACGATATGTATAACTATGTATATCGTTGAATTCATCATAGTAAAATCCAATTTTAGTTTGGCTGTACATGTAATGGAAGAGTATGAAAACATGTAAATGTAACTGATTGTATGTATATGAAGGTAGTAGCGTTTTTTCCTAGAACAGCAGACAGATAATATGTAGATATTTTATAAGCTAGTAATATTAATTTATTTTACTCTGTCTACCTCGATTTCTTTTGAAAGATGAGAGGACGACATCAAAAAAGTAGCTGGCCCAGCATGGAGCCAAATTGCGAAGGACAGAGAAAGATGGAAGTCTTTGAAGGAGGCCTTTGTCGAAGGACAAGCTGTAGTGGAGAAACCGGATGCCGACAACTAAACACTTATAATAATAGATGTAAATGTAATTCTACAGTAATAAAGGCTTATTTTTTTTTAATGTATGTTCATTTAGGTTATTCTCAGCTGTATCCTTTTAAATACTTGCATTTCCTCAGCCTACTGACAAATAATATATCAATTTCGTGTTGTATGATTATATACTTCATATTAAAATAATAAAATGTTTGTACAAAATACATCCATGGAGTTTCTTGTCTGTTCTTCTCCATAGGATTCACTTTTGGAACAGACACCTAGCTTTTGACGTTTTAAAAGTGCTTCTTACTCAGGCCTATGTATTTGAAATAAAAAATATTTGACTTTGACTTATTTATATTTATTTATTTATTTAATATTAATTTCAAATGATATAAACTACCAGTCTACGCTAGATAACCATACAATAGCGACGTAAATAAAGTAACATACTTCAAAACAATGACGCAATTATAAAAAAAAGTTTCTAACGTCACAGAACATATGATACAATATAATATGACAGTTTTTAAATAATAATTATTAAATTACAAGTAAGGTCACGGTACATCAACAAAACAAAGGACAAAAATTAAACTCACTTTGATTTGCTCCGGTATTTCTTCCACAGAACTTGAAGACATCTTGCGATAAGTCCAAGAATTACTTGCCGAATATGATATCACAATGGTAAAACTGCATTCAAGATTTTAAATCATATTTCAAGATTCAAATATTTCAGGAAACTATAAACAATGTTGGGTACCTAATACATGTCTCATCGAACAACAATAATATAATTCTGCAGAGGAGTTGCCAGCTCTTCAGAGGAGTTGCCAGCTCTTCATTACAAAAACGACTAAAGTTTGCTATAATGCTTTACACTTTTTTAATACTCTTTATTGTAGTATATTATTATTCCTTGTTTACCAATTACAGCAATTAAAAAGCGCACTAAGCGAGTGTGCGACATAATGCTCAACGTCGATGTTTCAACTACAGTCTACACAGCAACGCTTCGCACTACTTCGCAGTCGCACAATCGAGCACTCTCAAAAGTGATGCGTTCAATCCAAATCATTGACAGAAAATTAACAATTACAAGTGTTTTTTTCTATAAGTTAGCATTGATATCGAAATTTATTTAATAAAATTATTTTTATATAATGGTAATAATTATTTAATGGTAACGCCACAAGTAACGCAAACATGAAATGTCAAATATTTTTACTTAACTAGTAGAATGGTTACTAAGACCTTTTATAATAGCATTTTATTGTGAATTTAGTGATATGCCTTGTTTTCTAATTACAACACTAGAGCGCCTAATGTGAATACAATTTCATTTTAGAATTCGAATCTATATTCTACCAATTTTTTTCAACACTGAACTTAGCGCACTCAGCTGGTGCATTTGAAAACTAATAATTCACTCAATTAACCGAATAATTCGGTATTGTGCGCCACTGAGTCGTATTATGCTCTGTAATTGGAAAACACATATGAATTGGTAACTGATTGCTTAAGCTTTATTGTAATCGAAAGTTTTTTTTCAAAAAGACATCCAATAATATTATATTCGTCTGAATCAACCGTCATAGGAGCTATATTGATTATATGAATTCTTCAGTATTTAAAATTATTTATGTTTAATCAAAAAATTGTTCATGACAAATTGTAGATATACATTTAAGTAGAACCAAGAACACCAAAGTACTTTGCACTTGCAATTAAAAATAAAGAAATAAGGTTCATAACAACCTCTTGTCCACATCAACATATATATAAACCTTTTAAATCCCACTTGCTTTCCAAAAATTTTTTCTTCTTCGATATAAAGAGAACTTCGAACTCCCTGGTAGTGATTATTTTGGCTAGCATATCGCCCTTTATAATCTTTGGACATGAATAGTGGTATGACTAGACATTCAAGTTCTGCTAGGCAAGACCTCTTGCTGAACCTTGAACAAAAATGGATACTATGTGTATGCATGTCTTTACCGGTTTTACTAAGAGATGGCGCCACCAAACAATACACCACGTATAAATTTGACACCACGTCAGTTTATTTGTAAAAAGGAGGCTATCTACTCTGGAATCAGTAAATATGATAAATGTTTTCCCCGTGATCTCCTAACTATTGCTAAGCTCCAAATGATGCAGTCTTGGTATGAGTTCTGGGATAAAGTTCGTCTGACAGGAAAGCACTATGGTAATCTACAACCAAAAATTCCACTTAAGCCATGGTATTTTGAGTATAGAAATTTGTCCAAAAGGTTTTGGGTATTAAACGCCTTAGACTCGGACATTGTTTTTCTCCAGTCTTTTTATCTAAAATAAGGATTCGCGACAATGACCCTACTCAAACTCAACTACGAAAGAAAATCATTTCTGCACCGAATCGTGACTGGCGACGAGAAAGTAATTTATTTTGAAAAGCCGAAGCGAAGAAAATTGTGGCTCGTACCTGGCGAAACCGGCCCTTCAACACCAAGACCATATCGCTTCGGCAAGAAGACTATGCTTTGTGTCTGGTAGGACCAGATCGGTATTGTTTAATATGAACTCTTGTGTTGATTGGTAATCTCAGATTATACATACTCTTTTGATGTCAACTCTGATCTGTTTGGTTTATGTAATGAATTACTTTAAATTTGGAATGTCAGTTTTATTTGTTCAGATTGAATTGTGTCATAATTGTTTATTCCGTGAAAATCGCTTGAAGAAGTAACATGGCTAGTTATTTGACATAACTTTTGTATTTTATATAAATTTCTTAATGATACGTTTCATCAAAAATAAATTCAAAATGTTTAAGTTAAAATAAATAGTTTTCTAATCTTATGATATAACGCTATCACTAAACAAATGATTAATTTAAATCACGCAATGATTGAAAAATGACTGGAATGGGCCAGGAGACATGCCACAGTGATTTTGTTACATGACAATGCGCGGTCTCACACAGCAAAACTAGTGAAAGACGCTTTGAAATCACTTGGATGGGACATCCTTTCGCATCCGCCGTAATCCTCTGACCTGGTGCCATCAGACTATCACCTCTTTGCATCAATGGGGTACGCGCTCGCAGAGCAGCACTTCAGAGATTTCGAGGAAGTTGAATTCCAGCCGCAGAGGTCTGCATTCTTTCTCAGCCCCTGCACGGATAAAAAATACTCAATTTTATCAAAACAGGATTTTATGGCACTGGAATTTAAATTTTGACCAAAATATTTACATTTGTTAAAACCTGCGTGTCTTGTATATTTATATAATCAAAGCACTGGCATGTTTTAAAAGTATACTTTAAAAATATTCTAGTGACTTTTAAACCGTAACTTGTTTTTTCATTCTACTTCTGTCATGTCTTGTTAAAATAAACTCTTGTTAATCGGCATCTTACAAATTTATTTATTTTAAAGAATTGCTTCATATACAGCAATTCTTTTCGGGACTCTGCCACAACAACATTTTATTATTCTAAAACAGCACAATCCTGTTGAAATAACATTATTTGTTCTTTTTTATTTTGGTCTAGTGGAAAATGCAGTCTCCCGATCAAGGTTGACAAAAGGATATATGTGACTCCAAGAATGATGGTCGACCTCCGCTACCCACTAAAAATCCAGATGTCCTTTTATTGTCAGTGTTTGGGTCCGCGGTTAAACGGCCCAGCGATCTCGTGACCCGATGTGTCGGAGTGGGCCTTTTCCATGTGATTGGCGCCAGGGGCTCAGGATTTCGTCCCCTCGGCACTCTCCTCTGTCAAATAGAAGTTGAGGGTCGGAACAACACATGGCCACGACGGCTCGAGGCAATGGTACGGTCAGCAGAAGCTTCGCCGAGGGGCCGTATTCTACGGTGGCTGGAGGGCGTCCAAATAATCTGCGTTGGTGGGTGGAGAACTGGCTGGATAATAAATACTAATAAGAGGCGACGGCGTTCCTTGCGCTACGCTGCGTACACGGCTACCGTGTAATCCACCGTGTCCTCTTCGTCGCCCGAGCCACGTATCGTAAAATTGATAAAACAAACCTAGCTGCAGTGTAGGGCCTCAAGCCCATCTAGATGGGAACCACCCTTGGCCTTAAGTGTGCCGCCATCATAAACCTGTGTTGTCTTTACCTCTATGGGAAAGCAGCGGGTTCGAAGCGCCCCTAGCGTCGCAGACATAGCGACGGTAACTATTTACTATTAAATGGGTCGTGAGCCTGTTTACCGTTGCCTCAGCAGTTAAAAAAAATTACAAAAGAAAAGTATATCGGTAGTATATCAGTTGTCTAGTACCCAGTGGCGGATTTGCCCTAAGGCCCAGGAGGCCCGGGCCTAGGGCGGCCAGATATTAGGGGCGGCCAATCGTGACAAAAAATTCACTGGTGATAATAAGAAATAACTCAAAATACGTAAATATTCTAAAGGCTCGCGCACATTATGGTGGGCTGCACTGCACCGCATCGTATAACAATAATCTCCCTAAATCACTTATTAAATCTTATCTTGTATGAGAATAAACCTGTAATTAAATAAATAAAACCATTTTAAATGTTTTATTTAAATGTGCAATTATCCCTGAAACCTCGGAAAATATTACAAATTAGCAGATATTATAGTTAACTTAATTTCTGAATCGATTTCGATAAAAGTTAGCAAAAAAGTAAATTCATTATGTACTAAATATGATGGTTGCTGAGAAAGGGGTGGCTGGTACTTACTACATGGCTTGGGACCTAGGGCGGCCAAGGCTGCAAATCCTCCACTGCTAGTACCCAAACACAGGTGCTATGTATGCTACTTACTTTGAGTTTAGATGAAATTGTATGCAATGTCCTTAGATATTTTTTAAGAAAACGACATGAATATTTTGTAGGCAATGTAAATAACCCACCTACAATTGGGTATTTGAAAAAAGCCGGCACAAGATGTTTTTCACCTCTCACTTTCCTTTTGTTAGCTGTCGTCTCAACATAAGTATCAGTCAGTACACTTGTGGAGGTCACGGGTTCGATTCCCGTCTCGCGTCTGGGCGTGTATAGTGTATTTACAAAAACAATATTAGCTGTCTAGTACTCATAACACAAGTTATATGCTATTTACTATGGGACTAGATGGCATTGTTAAAATTTTCAACATATTAAAAAATTATTATCAAAAGATATCTATCTATCCGTGCAGAGGCGGAGAAAGAATACTAACCTCTGCGACCGGGGTCGGCCTGTCGTAAATGGCGACAAAACAACCCACCCTAGCTACGTGGTAGGGCCTCAAGCCCGTCTGGATGGCGACCACCTTTGGTCTTAAGTATGCCGTCATAATAACCTTGTGTTGTGTTCCGGCATTAGTGATCCAAGTTCCTGTACCCTTATGGGGCAGCAGTGTGTTCGCGATACCACTGGGGTTGCAAACAGCCATAGGCGATGGTAACTGCTAAATTCTAAGCGTGCCGTCAGCCTGTCTGCTGTCCTACAGCAATAAAAAAAATTAAAAATAAAAAAAAGCCGGAAGGAGCTGTATCCTCGTCGACGCCATATCCATACTATGCCAACCTTGGAGTTAGAACTCACCCACCAGCAACACCTTACGAAGTCGATTTACGAAACTGGTTTCTGTTTGGGACCGAGATTTTAGTTTTTTACACTGGTGATTGCCACTGATTGTTGTATACATCATGAGAGTAAGGACCCCTAATCTCGTTCCTCTCTACGATCAACGGGGTATGTAACAGGAGCCTTATGCTAACAGATAATAATAACACTGCGAGTTTTGCGGATTAAATATCTTTAATTAAACCATTATCGATGGTATTCCCTAAATATGTAGGTAGGTTCATACAAACCTTGTCATAACCTGACAAAGAGATTGTGTAGCATTGCCCTGAATATGGCTTGGTCATATTCAACCTTGGATAGTCAAGTGTTGTTTAGAAATGCAAATACCCAACCATAATTTCTCATAATTAATTATGCAATTAGTTATTTAAATTTTAAATTACATTGTGTTTAAGATAACAAAATCGCCCTTACGATCACACGTTTTTTTATTTTGTTTTATGTGTTAGCAAAATGTTTTATAGAAGGTGAGTCCATATCACAGTAGGTACGTGTACGTAGTGTTACTTATTTTAAAGTTATAAGTTATTAGGTGTTTTAATGGGGTTTTGTAGGTTCTAGCGTGGAAATTAGTACATAGGTAATTTCACAAGTATTTTAATAAACTTTTAATGGTACAGTGAACTTAATTAACACAAAATAATTACAAGTTATGAACTATGAACAAAGCTTTTTGGGTAAACGTCGGTAAGGTGGAACAGATACAGGTGGATGGTCACCTGTGTCTATGTGGTGTTCTGCATAGGGAGTTGGCGATATCTCTGGATGGAAGATGTCATCATTCTTCTCCAATAAATCTATAAGGCGCTGGCGTTCTTGAAAACTCAGCACAATACCCTCATTAACCAATAACTTAACATTGTCATTATTAACCGCTGATGCATATGAAATAGGCACAGTAGGCATTTCATACTGTAACTCATAATATATATTCTCATCAGAAAAATGCCACGTTGAAGAAGCAAAATCTATGGCAATACCAGAGGCAATTAAAAAATCCATACCCAACAAAGTTTCATTATTAAGAGCATCAGGAAATATAATAAAATCAATTGTTACACATTTACTTTGTTTTATTTACACTTTAAGATTTATACTAAGTCTACCTACTTAAACTGACCCATCGGCAAGCTTGACACGCATAGTGGACTCAATAAAGTTTAAACTATGTTTTTGAAGTAAAGCAATAATGAACTTCCAGCCACACTACGTTTAGCTGCTGTATCGATAAGAGCTATGCCGGACATTCCTAATATTTCTATACATAAGATAGGACGACTAATTGCTTGAGACTGTATACTTACAATCAATTCCAACGAGCATAGAGTCGAAACTCGATGAGTTAATATTTTGTAAACAATCATTATTTTTAACTCCTTGTTTGGAATACAATTATTATTTCCAGAACTCATGGTCACCCTATTTAGTAATGGATCAGTAGTATTATTACAAAGTGATTGACGACTCACCTGGGTCGACGAGTTACTGTTCTCAGATGATTTGGAAGGGGAGACGTTATTTAATTTATTTCCGCAATCTAACGAACAAAAATCCGCGTTGCACTTAGTGCATTGAGAACGGATTACACCCCAAGCACCACACCCGTAACACGATACGCTCGTTTCATTATTTTCGTTAACACTAACATTGGCACTAACGCTTTTACGAGCCGCAAGTTTACGACAGTCTTCACCAGTATGACCGAACTGTTTAAACGCACAACGTTTCCGTAACGCTGGAGCTGGAGTATGCTGAGAGTCGACGCAGTGGTGTCCTTCTGCGAGGACGTGATGTCGCAGAAGGAAACTGCGGAACGGGAGATCTCGACTCCCTTCCTCGGCCGCAGAAGGCGCACCGGGCGAAGGAGAAGGGCGGACAACGCCCTTTTCCGGCCCCCATAAATAGGTCCAGGGGCGTGGGACTTGGGGAAGTTCCCGCCCCCTATTCGATGGACCCGAGGTGGAGGCGCGCGCGGGTGTCGGCGCGCGCCTCTGAGGCGATGCACGGGGTAGTTAAACACCTCAATACCCCGTGCAGGAGACGAGGCCCGGACAGATCGGGCCAGCACTAGAGTGGGGCTGCGGAAGAATTTGGATTCCCGCGGCCCCGCGCGCACGTGTGAGGAGACACCGGGGTGGTGGTTTTAGCCGGTAGGAGTCCGGCATGCCCCTCCGCCTTTCCCCAGGTGGAGATAGTCCATGAGGATTTCCCCACCCCGTAAAAAAAAAAATGCTGAGAGTCAGGTTGAGTGGCAGCCGTAACGGGGATCGTTGACCGGCGTGGCACACGACGCGCTATATATAGGCGTTGACGTCACACTCGTAGGAACTGCTCCGCGTCCAACTGGGGTGCTCGTAGACGTAGTCGTATGAGTCGTACTGCGTGTAGGTGTACTCGACAATTCTTGAGTCGGTAAATGAAAAACGCTCAAATCGATGTTTCGATCGTTCGGGAGAGGGCAAATAGTTCTCTAAATAATTTGAATTCCTCTAGTCGTATTCGTTTACGTATGCGGCGGTAAAGAAGTCCATAAGCCATGTCTAACTGGACCTTCTCGCTCAAATCACCAACTGGGAGCTTGTTTAATAACGCTCCGAGGTTTGCTATAAATATATCTGTTCTCCTCGCCTTATGGGTTTTCAAACACTTGTTTATAAATTTTGTAAGGAGGGCGTTGATCTCCGTAGGTACTTCGTAAGTAAGTAACTGTGTCATCCCACGTATGTACCTCCAACTTGACGCTCTGCCACCATGTTGCTGCAGATTCCGTTAGGAGCACAGATAGTCCTCTCATAGCATTCAAATTTGAGACGTTTGCGCATTCCTTGTAACTTTCGACCGCGTCAATGAACGCTTCTACAGATTCGGACTCGTCACCGCTGAATCGAGCGCTGCAATGTGAGAAGTTACCCCACTGATGCGACGGGGTTGAAGACTGCTGCATGACCTTATCCAAAAGTTTTTCAAAAGCTTCGGTCTGCGAACGCTGTAGTATAACTCACTGGTAGGAGAGGAGTGATTGCTATCTAGGGGAACACAAAAGATCCCACTGGGTCGAAGTGTCCGAGATAACTCTCGGTCCCGAAATAAGATAAGATAACTCACTGTTATGATTTATTTTGGAATACGCAGCTGTCGTATGGTTGCCTTGCTATAGTGTACATTCCAATAGTATTGAAGCGGTTGAAAAGAAATACCTTCATATTCTATCCTTTAGGATTGGTTGCGGTAGGCAGCTGTCAAATTATCAGGATAAATTGTCATATCTTCTAATATATAAAATTCTCGTGTCACAGTTTTCGTTGCCATACTCCTCCGAAACGGCTTGACCGATTTTGATGAAATTTTTTGTGCTTATCCGGTATCTATGAGAATCGGCCAACATCTATTTTTCATCCCCCTAAATGTTAGGGGTGACCCACCCCCAAAATTTTTTTTTAATTTTTTGACATTTTATTATTTATATGGCAGAACAACGTTTGCCGGGTCAGCTAGTTTTAATATGACTTCTTTAACAACACGAAGAAATCAGATTGACCTCCTCATGTTACATAAAATATTGCATTCTCTTGTAGTTTCCCCCTACCTATTACAATTGCCACATATATCAATGTGTTAATAATAAAGTTCGTAAGCCAAACACATTTATGCTGCAAACTTACAAAAATAGTACCTCTTATTTTAATCCAGTCGTACGTTGTTGTCGAACTTATAACACAGTCTCTGCGGCGCACCCTCAAGCCTCCATTGGATATATTCATCAACTCGCACTCTTATTTTAGAAAACTTGTACTCACTTATGTATGTGATTAGTTAGGCTTTTTCTTTTTCAAACTATTTACACAATTATTTTTCATATTAACTTATTATTTTAAAATTTTTAGTTATGTTGTGTATACTATATTGGCTTACAATCTAGATCTATACGCTGTACCTACACTAAGACTATATTTTTAAGATTGTAATCTGTTTGTGTACCTTGTCAATAAATAAACCTAGGTTCCTGCACCCCTATGAGATAGCAGCGTGTTCGTAGTGCTTCTAGTTCGAAAACATGCATAGGCCATCTGCTTACTATTAAGCCATCAGCATGTTTTCTGTTCCCCAACAATAAAACATGTTTTATTTTATTCGTAAAATGTCCGATATCTCGAAAAACATAAGACTGGCTAGTTACAAATTGTTTTTATTCGTTCAGTTCTGAACCCTGACTAGTGAAGAATTATCTATTCTTTCCGGAACACCCTGTATTCTTATAATAGTTCGTCTTTACGTCATTATGGTAATATTATTACCGACATGGCTGTTTAATTTCCGCGCAAGTGTCATTGAATCACATATTTTTGGACCGCACGCTCGACCAAATGAGGTATGATGAACACATAATCACTTCTTACGCTTATTTTTACCTATAATCTTAAAATCATGTAACATTTATTAGTTTGAAACGTTTAAATTATACTTTATGTTTTACGGCGATTTTTTTCTTGTGATAAAATGTGATAATACGTACTGTAACGTGATCCAGGGCACCGCTCGAGATATTGATATCGATCTCGAGATTTAGGTTTAAGTAACGTTGGTGGGGGTCCAGACCCGAATGCTACTAAATACTACTTTGTGCCTCTTAGTACGGCCAGTGCAGCTGCCTCATTACTATGAGTCAACTGGGGGTGGAATATCATGAATTCCAATGAATTTGAGTGAATTTAATTACAAAACAAAGCTTCGGTTTAGGTACTTAGCTAACTTGATTCGGCAAACGTTAGCGCGTTTTAAATTTTCCACCGCCATGTATTATTGGACGGGACCCGAACTAAATCGGTTCAAGTTAAGCTTAGAAATGGGATATTCAAGAGGTAAAAATTAACATTTTCGACTCTATCCGTGCAGGGGCGGAGAAAGAACACTAACCTCTGCGACCGGGGTGGGCCTATCGTAAAAGGCGACAAAACACGGTTGTTTGCCCGTCTGGATGGCGATCACCTTTGGTCTTAAAGCATGCCGCCATAATAACATTGTGTTATTTTCCGGCATTAGTGACCAAAGTTCCTGTACCCTTATGGAACAGCAGCGTGCGTTGCGATACCACTGGCGTTGCAAACACCCATAGGCGACGGTAACTGCTAAATTCTAAGCGGGCCGTCAGCTTGTCTGTTGTCCTACAACAATAAAAAAAATAATTTAACGTACAGAGAATGACATAAAAGACATTATAAAGTGTTGCCTACATTTGTGGTCTCTTCTTTGTGCGGTGTTATATTGAAATTTACATTTTTCAAGGTTTCACTTCTATCACGTGTTATACTAGATTTGTATTTGTATAAAATAATCTTTTTTTTTACTGTGTCGCCCCACAAAATAAGCAATACATTGAAAACTAAGTAAATAAATAGTGAGATGTTATTTGGCTTTTATAAATATACAGGGTTATTAGTAATTCGACGTATTCCCGTAAGCGACATAGACCGATAGGGGTGACTATTTGCAATAATTTTAACCTCCATATGCATTATGCAAATGTGAACAATTTTGGAGTCGTCATGTTTTTAGCTTTTTTTAAAAGTGCAATATCAAAAATATATTTAAAAAAGTATCAATTTCGTTGTTTTTTTATTTTATAAACATTGCATACTCTTGAAAGTCATGTCTTCTTCCTGTCCTTATCCCACATTTGTTGCTATAAGTATATATTTTTGAAAAGAGAGAAGAAATAATTTTCTCATCCTTTTCTGTTCCAAATTTGGTTTTTGAAGAGGCAATTGATGTTTTTATCTGGTAAGGTAAACTAGAAATATCATTAACTCACTAATAATTTTATAAGATTTCTAGTTTGGATTGACATTCTATTAATTATTCTGTTTCCAGAATGGCCTGGATAGGTAATTTGCTGCCAAGAAATGGATTTTCAATTATCCCCGTGATGAAAATTGCACAGACGTTATTTGCTGGATTAGCCATGTTAAATTTAATTGCCATCGATTATCCGCCAGAAGCTGAAATTGTAGGTAAGTTATGAAATAATTATTAAATTTTGCCTAAGGGAACATACAAATACTACGTGATTCGTTCAGGGGCTTAGTCACACACAGTCAAGAAAGAGGGGTTAGGTTTATGTCAATAAGTCAATATTCTCTAAGGGAAATTTCAGGATTTTTAAGCTATGTTCAAATAAGACGCGCAGTATTTAGTTTTTACTTATAGTAAGCACGCCCTGTTGGCGTAACGCTGCAACTCGCAAATTAATAAAGACAATCAGATGATCCATTTCAATGAGGCAATTGAATTAATATATCATAGTCGTGACTGGCCACAGCATGTCTCTTGCAGCGCAATGATCAAAAATTGATTCTGCTACAGTAAAAGCTAAAGGTGGGGACCAGGGATTTAAGAACCTGGTATGCTGCCTCGAACAAGGTAGTTATCCTTTGCTAGCTAGCTGAGTGATCTCAGGAGCAGGGTGAGAATCCTAAATACCAGCGACGGTTTTATTCTGAGTTCCGTCCGTCATTAAGGGGTCCTAATTCGGTAATCGCAACCACGGCCACTTCGACTGCGCCTGGACAGAGAGTGAAGTTGGGAAAGGATGTGGCAGGTTGACGGGAAGAAAGGTAGGACTCCGTCGCCTCAGATGGGAAGAGGAGTGAGGCGGTGGAGGCTCGGGCACCTCGGGTACAGACAATTAATGACAATTAATGTTAATTTGTTAAATATATATTATTAACAATTATATAATAATTCAATAATAATATTTGGGGTTTTATACAATATAGTTCAGTTGAAAGTACAGACTTATGAAATAAAATAAACTATTTTCCTTAAAAACGTTTTAGTTTTATAAAAGCAAATTATGAACTTTTTATTCTATATACGAATAAGTAACTTATATGAAACCAAAATTTCTGTTTTAAATTTCATATTAAATCATGTTTTGTTTGGTTTTCAGATGGTCAAAAGTTCGACTTCATCATAGTTGGGGCTGGTTCAGCCGGCTGTGTCTTGGCTAACAGGCTGACTGAAATCAGTGACTGGAGAGTTTTACTTATTGAAGCTGGTGGAAATCCGCCAGTGGAGTCTATAGTTAGTAAAAAAAAGTTATTAATTTTTTTCACGCAATGAAAGAGTAGAGAAAACATCGAAAGGAAGTCTGTCAGTTACGTGTGTAGGATTTCTCAATTATTTAGGTAACGTCACTATTATGTTCGGAAGTATTTAATAATTATAAATATTAGGACTAATTAATTACAACATACCTGTGCTGTTCAGTTTTTTAAACTCCAGTTCATAGTCTGAACCATTAATTTACAATGGATAAAGTGTTAAAATTACGAATCAAAGTGTAAACAAGCTCTGTCAATTGTTTAATCGCTTTTGTTTACAATATCTACTTGGTGAATATTTAGCGTAATCTATACAAATAAATAAAATTGGAGGGTCTGTTTGTAATAATAGGTCTTTACCTATGAAATTGCCGTTCTGCAGTACTGGCCATTTCAAATCAAAATAATTTTTGTTTGGCTAAGAATTCTAATTTCAAATTAATTTTATTTTAAAAACATGGAATTCTTTTTCCAAAAGTAGGCATTTGTTTATTGATTAGTGTTACATTTTTATCGCATTTCAATCTTTTTCGTCATCATGGATACGTTAAAAATTCGAGTAATTATGGATTATGAAAGACGGTATTCCCGCATGGTTTCTTAGAAATTGAACAAACTACGCCCTTAACAGTTGTTTTAATCAATCTGTCAAAAATTGGTGTTTTCCGTTACAATGGAAATTTGTCATACCTAACTATCCACAAATCTGGTGACAAATCAAATTGTGAGATCTATAGTTCAATTAGTATTCTTTCATGTGCTGCAAAGCTATTTGAGTCTATGGTATACGATTCACTGTGCTTTCATGTAAAACCTATGGGAGTTTGCAACGCCAGTGGCATCGCGAACATGCTGCTGTCCTACGAGGATACAGGAACTTGGCTCACAAAACAACTTAAACTTATTTTAGATAACTTGCACTTACTTATACATACATACATATAATCACGCCTCTTTCCCGTAGGGGTAGGCAGAGACCACTTGTTTCCACTTGCTACGATCCTTAAATATTTGTTTCGCTTCGTCCACTTTCATTATTCCCTCCATACATGCCCTTCGGTTTAGGGTACTCTTGACTTGGCCCTTTTTCAAGACGTCCCTGATCTGGTCTCGAAACATCCGCCTAGGTCTACCCCTTCCAACACTTCCATTCACACTCGCCTTATACACTTTTTTCGTCAATCGTTCTTCATTCATTCTCTCGACATGGCCAAACCATCTCAGCATACCTTTCTCAATTTTTGTCACTACATCTTCTTTCAGACCACAACGTTTCCTTATCTCACTATTTTTTATCCTGTCACTCAGTTTGACTCTTAACGCTCTCATCTCAACTGCATTTATTCTGCTTTCATGTTTCTTCTGCCATACCCAACTTTCACTTCCGTACATGAGTGTCGGAACCAACACCCCTTCATGCACAGCCAGACGAGCCTTGTTAGACACCTTCCGACTGTTCATAAAGGAGTGCAAAGCTCCATTCACCATGTTTCCTGCATTCACTCTTCTATCAATATCACTCTTACACTTTCCATCTCTTGTAAACTTTGAACCCAGGTACACAAACTCATTCACCTGTTCAATTTGTTCATCTCCAATCACAATTTTGCAGTCTGTTACAGTTTCATCTCTTTCAAACACCATAACTTTCGTCTTCTTTATATTCATCTTCATTCCCTTTCTAACAAAAGCTCCACTCATAACAGTTACCATCTCTTGCAACTCCTCGGCCGAAGACGCTTATGTATGTGTTAAGTTAGGCTTTCTCTTTCTATTTCAACCTATTTACACAATTTTTTTCATATTGACTTATTATTGTAATTTAAGATAGTAATCTGTTTGTATACCTTATCAATAAATCAATAAATACCGAGGTCACCAGTATGTAACCCTGCATTCCGCCTTGGACGAGCGTGGCTTGTGTACTCTACATTCCCTTCATTTTTTATTATTATTTCAGATTCCCGGCCTATTTCCATTTGTGGATTATTCTTACGCGGACTGGAATTATTACACCGTTCGCGATGGACGCACCAGCCAAGCATATAAAAGTAAAAGTATTCATATGACCAGAGGTAAAATGCTAGGCGGGTCCAGTGGGGCCAACTATATGTTCTATGTTAGAGGCAATAAGGTCGACTATGATAGATGGGCAGAAATAAACGAAGGCTGGGATTGGAAAACAGTTCTTAAATACTTTATTAAAAGTGAAAGACTAAATGATAAAGAGATTCTTAATAGCGATTCAGCTCCGTTACACGGTGTTAATGGTTATCTTGGGGTGACTAGACCGACATGGCCGGATAGTGGATTAGATAAAATTTTAAAGGCGTTCAATGAGAATGGTCACGACATTCTTATAGACACGAACGGTTACCAACAGAATGGTTATTCTCTCCCTACGTACACAATCGATAACCACATACGTCAAAGCACTGCTGTTGCCTTCCTTCGTTCTATATACCGCCCTAATTTATACGTTTTACGAAATACATATGCCAGAAAAATCTTGATCGATGATAATTATAATCTAACAGCATATGGCCTAGAAATTAAACATAAAGATGAATCAATAATTAATGTTTATGCTGAAAAGGAAGTTATAATTTCAGGAGGTTCTATTAACACTCCCCAGTTGCTTATGTTATCTGGAATAGGTCCAAAAAATCATTTGAAAGCAATGGGTATAGATGTAAAGTTAAACCAACCGAACGTTGGCGAAAATTTACAAGATCATCCAACAGTTCCTGTGGTCTTAACTTTAAATAATGCTAGTAGTTATGTTGACCTGGTTACAAATCTGGATAAAATCCCGACCCCAGTTTTCATTGGACACGTTGCATTAAATAAGTCTCAAAGTTATCCAGACTATCAAGTTATAAATTTCCTAATACCAGCTGGCTCTGTAATGATTCCAATATTTTGTGAACATGTTTATAGAATAGAAGATTATATTTGTGACCGAATGGTGAAATATTCTCAAGAAACTGAAACATTAGCAATTCTTGTAACTATGCTTCATCCTGAATCTATAGGAAGAATACGACTGAAATCAAAAAACCCTAGCGAGAAACCTTTGATTTATTCACAATATTATTCTAAATACGAAGATTTGGAAAGACATGCTGAATTTATCTTAGACTTAGTATCAGTAACGAATACATCCTATTTTAAAAATTTAAAATCAGAGGTTGTTAATTTATTTAGTCCGTTGTGTGATGAATTCGAATTTGGATCTTTTGAATACTGGAAATGTTATTGTGTGGCGATAGTAACGACATTATGGCATCCTGTGGGGACTTGCAAAATGGGTCCACAAGGAGATGGTGTTGTTGATTCAAGATTAAGAGTATGGGGTGTAGAAAAACTTAGAGTAGTGGACGCTAGTATAATGCCTTCTATTGTAAGTGGTAATACTAATGCTCCTACAATTATGATTGCGGAAAATGCAGCTGATATGATTAAGAAAGACCACGGAATATTTTTTGAACAATAAACTAATAAAAAATTTTTTATTATGTGTTGAAATAATTCTTTTAACTGCGCGTATGTAAATAAAATATCCTAATTAATGCAAAGAAATGAATATATTATAGGGTATTGGCATGGTTATTGGTATTGGTATGAAATCCCTCATTCTCGGTGAAGTAAATGGTATAAGCGAGGGTGGAACGAAAATAATATATGTAGTATCGCGTGAGCTCCTAAACGCGCATGACGGTCGACGTTCGACATCCCTGAACACCATTCTCTGCGCCGTTCGCAATTGGCTTCAGTTACTCCTAACTCTCATTGGCCGTACCATAAGATTGTTAAATAAGATTGTTCAGCACGCTTGACATTTAGCTGGTGCCGTGCAACGGTTCCTCCGCGAGCGGACTTGAACCGACCCGGGAAGGGATGGTATCAAGATCAGTGCGAATTTCTTTGTCCACTGCAAGGTATCGCGTATCTCTAGCCATCGCTCCTCTCCCCTCCTCTCTCATACAGTCCACTGCTCTCGAGCTATCGTTCTCATTCCTGTACGGTGCAATCTCGGTCCGTGACTTGCATCGAATAGAAGTAGGTATTATGTGTAAACTAACCAGCATGGTAAATTTAGTAACCCGTCTTCACGAAGGGAATGCCCGAGATATCAGCATTAAAATTAAATTTTTAATTACATGTTTTTATTAATGTATTATTAAAAAAAATTAGTTTTATATAACCATAAATATAATGTATGGCATGTATGAAGGGAATAATGCAAGTGAAAAGAAGTGGTCTCTGCCTACCCCTACGGGAAAGAGGCGTGATTATATATAAGTATGTATCTATGTATATTTTCTGAATAAAATTTATTTTTATTGTATCTATCCATAAAATATACAGATGTATTTTTAACCTTGGATAAAATGATTTGAAATGGTAAGAATAACAGCAAGTTTCAAACAGCCTACATTTGTTTTTTTTACCATCGTCGAAGCGTGGAATGTAATGCAATAGCATTTCAGTTAAATGAAAATAATTTTCTTATCAACAGGAAACTTTGGCATTTAAAATTCATTTTTCAAAGTTGTGCCTTAGAAAAACTATTTTAAAACAATAACTGTCAGTGAACACACTACGACACTGGAAACATCGATGCTAAAAGCTTTGTGGCCAAATAATTAAAAGAAGAAGAACTGTCAAAGACGTTGACGTTTCTTTACTGTCAGATTCACGCAATTGGGGCTTTTGTTTGTGTAAGCGAACATCAATTTTAAGAATTTCTAAATTTTAAGTCCTCTATAATATCATTTTTGAATAAAATTTTTAAATTTATATATGATGAACGTGATAGATTTCTAAGTCAAGTTCATACGTTGATAAAAACAAAATTTTGTGTTGAGTTTACTTTATTAAAAATCAATATGACCAACCTGGAAGTAAGTTACTGTTTTTAGTACTTTATTAAATTAAATTTATTCGTAATATATTGTAATTAGTACAACGAGTCCTTATATTATGGAATTTACTACGGAAAATCATCCGCATTCACATTTCATAGTCAAACCTCTAAATAGGTACTGTATACAAAATGCATTTAGAAGTTGCAACATTCAGCATAACTATCATTTAAATGCACCGTAAATGGCTTTAATGATGTGTTTGATGTATACTACCGTCATCACTATGTATATCACTTAGGAATTTGAAGTTTGGCCAATTTAGTTATTCATTGTCATGTTTCTTATTAGTTTTCATTGGAAATTCCTGACCAGGCGAAAGAAGAATAATGTTATAATAATAATAACATTCCATAACATCACTTGTCCAAGGGATATTGGTGGGTTACCCGTACCGGCTATCTCTATGTAGGTTTCCTCAATGTTTGAAGGTTTTCTTCTCGGTTGGTAAATGGCAATTATGTTATATATTATAAGCATTATAATATAAGCAAATGAGTTAGAAAAACTGTCCAAGCAGTTGATGCCAGTTAGAAACCAAAACCCGTGTGTTGGTTCCCAAATGTGGTACCTCTTGGCTACAATGTATCTATTAATATAATAATGTTATACTACTAGCTATATAGCTGAACCTATTTTTTTTTTAATTTGTGACTCAGCAGATAGCCTGTTGACTCACTTAATAGTAAGAAATTACCATCATCTTTTGCTGTTTGCAACACCTTTCATCCGTGCAGGGAAGGAAAAAGAATACAGACCTCTGGGGCCGGGGTCTGCCTGTCGTAAAAGGCGACAAAACAACCCACCCTAGCTATGTGGTAGGGCCCCAAGCCCGTCTGGATGGCGACCACCTTTGGTCTTAAGTATGTCGCCATAATAACCTTGTGTTGTGTTCAGGCATTAGTGACCCAAGTTCCTGTACCCTTATGGGACAGCAGCGTGTTTGTGATACAACTGGCATTGCGAAGACCCATAGGCGACGGTAACTGCTAAATTCTAAGCAGGCCATAAGCCTGTCTGCTGTCTTACAGCAATAAAATAAAAATAAACACCTATTTTGAAAACAATAAAATATCTTTTTTTTTTAAATTGCAGATAAGCAACAGCAGCTCTGATAGCAGTTCAGAGTCAACATCAGACTCAACCAGCAGCGAAAGTTCGTCTACCAGCTCTGGATCACCAACCAGTAGTTCAGATTCTGACTCCTCAACTACGGATACCCCAGCAGCAACTACGAGTCCTGTACCAAAATCTCCAATAAAGGACGAGGAAAAAACTAACATAATAGAGGAACAAAAACCAAGACGGCCTTCGAAAGTTAAAATTTTATCATCAAGTGATGAAGATATTCCGAAGGTATTAAGCCCGAAACCTTTACCTCCTAGAAGACGGTGTTCAACTAAGATGAAAGCAGGAATAACCGTCCTTGCTAAAAGTAAAATTGCATCTCGTAATTCAGGAGCTAAAACGCCTAAGTCCAGTAGTAAAAGTTCATCAAAATCAAAATCAGATTCAAGTTCATCGAAAAAGAAAAGTATATTCTCACCAGATAACAGTTCCGAGTCTGATTCTGATAAGTCTTTAAAGAGCATCAAAACATCACCACGGCCAAAGCGAAGTTCTAGAAAATCCAATGACACTGATTCTCTGTCAACTGCATTAGAAAATGATGACTCAAATTCAAAGGATAATGGCAAAAGGAAAAATGGGAACAAGCCAAATGGTCCTCCTCCTAAAAAGGCTATTGAGGATAAGAGTGCGACATCATGTTCCTCGAGTCAATCATCAGTGGAGTCTTTATCTTCTGATACTGACAGTGAATCAACTCCAAAAGAAGACTTGAAAACTGAAATTGCAGAATCACCAGTGAATAATAAGGCAGGTATCTATACTACTATTATAAAGAGGAAAGATTTGATTGTTTGTTTGTTTGTTTGTTTGTTTGCTTTGAATAGGCTCCGAAACTACTGACCCAATTTAAAAAATTCTTTCATTGTTGGGAAGCTACACTATCCCCGGGTGACATAGGCTATATTATATTTTAAAAAAAATTAGGGATCCTTACTAAAACTCCAATAATGTAACCCAAAGTGTAAAAGAATTACCTAAAATATTATTTAAATCGCGTGCGTTGCGAAAACTATTGATGATAGAATAAAATAATGTACTACAACTTTGCAGAACACATAATTATTTACAAAAAGTGTCGCGACAGCATATGTCTAACTATTATAGTTATGCCACAATAAGTGTTCTTTTATTTTAAAAATTTAATTGAAATGCCGCCCCTAGAAAAGGCTCTTTATTTGGATCTTGGTATTAATCCTTATCAAAATAAATTACTTCATATTCAAAACTGTTTCAATACCTTTATATAACTTTTTGAATTATTCAATTCGGATATTCCATTCGAAAGATATCACGAGTTTAAAAATGTAAGTATTAGAAAAATGTTGCGTGGTAGCCGCTCACCCTGTTCGGCTAGCTAGGCAGCACCTTATGCAATGTAGGCGTGCGTCACTGGGGTTTTTACAAAAATTAGAATACTTATTAAAAAATAACAAAAAATAAATAAAAAGTAAAAACAAAAAAAATCATTAAAATAAAAGCTCATAGAAATAATAATATTCAAACTTTCTTTATAATTTTATTTTTTTAGTAACCTGACGGAAATAGAAGGGTTTGCCCTCAGGGGCATCCGTCGCTTCACTCCCCTCTCCGTTCGAGGCGACAGAGTCCTACCTTTCTTTCCGTCTACCTCTTACATCATTTCCAACTTAGCTCTCTGTTCGTGGCGTGGTCCCCGGTGGGATGGTTGCGAATACTGATTGAGGTCCCGGGTTCTACCCTGGGACCTGATTTGGTAGTCGAAACCATGCCTATTTTGACTGCGCCTGCACAGAGAGTGTTTCCGGGGCGGGAATTGCATCCTCGCTGTCGGTTGGTCTTGCTGGGCCGGCTACGACTTCAGGCGACTCTGCTTTTTCTGGAGTGTCATCTGGTAGTCGTACCCACGCCTGACTAGCACGCGACGGGGATGCGAGTCCCGTCCGGAATTGGCCGCGGACCTGTCGCTCCCGGCCCTGGTTCTGTCCATGATCGGGGGCGATCTTGGATGGACGGCCGTCGCTTCCTTTTGCGAGGCAGTAGTGTCTGCAAGGGAGGCGGCGGAACGGGAGCGGGAGTCCGCCACCGCACTCCCATCCCGCCAACGTAGGCCGCGTCGTCGGCGCCGGAGAAAGCGGCCGCGGGCAGCCCCTCGGCCGCCGCCCGCACTATTGCCGCGAGGGTGATGGTCGCGTGCTGTTCCGCAGCCCCCCTCAACTCTTAGAGTTGTTACAAGAGAGCGCCGGGGGGACGAAACCCTGACCCTCTGGCGCCAGCACTTTAGAAGGGGCCTGCTTTAAGACAAAGCGTGGGCCGGCGCCGGTCCGGGCTACGAGATCGGCAGGCCATATATCCGTGGGCCCGGGCGTAGGTGATAGGAGAACAGCGGGGTTTTTTAGTGGGTAGTCGGATGGTCGAACATCTTTTCCGGAGTCCCTTATATCCCTCGGTCCCCCCGGGCCGGGAGAACCCGTCAAGAGAGGTTTTTCCCCGAGACCAAAAAAAAATAGAAGGGTTTAATTTTTAATTTTTTGTTAAATAACCGTGCGAAGCCGGGACGGGCCGCTAGTTATTAATAAAATAAAATAGCATTTATTACAGGAGTTAGAGTTTCTAGACATATAAAGTTATTTAAAAATTTACATAATATCTCTGATTTCTGTGTGTCTCTTGGCAAACAGAAATCAGAGTTAAATGGGTTTCATCATCCCATCTCCTTATCTGGTGTCCTCTTTTGCGACTGCCATCTCTGGGGTACCAAACTGTTACTCATTTGCTCCATTTATCCAGGCTGCTTCTTAGTAGGGGCCCAGTCCATCTCCATTTTAGTTGATCAACTTGAGTGAGTATATTGGTAACTTTTGTTTTGTATCTGATATCATCATTGTGGATCTTGTCTTTTAACTTCACACCCAATATACTCCGCTCGCTGACACTGAAAGCTTTTCCCTGTGAAGTTTTATTAGGGACCAGGTCTTGCAGCCATAGGTCAAACAAGGCAGGACACATGTTGGATACATATTCCTTTAGAGGTGGATTCCCAGCACTTTGCTCTTTATCACCTCCTTCAAAGACCAATATTCCTTCCAATCGTAGGCAGGTATTATTAGTATATATCATATGTAGTTTCTTAGGATGTGAAAGGCTCTGTCGAAATATTCTGTCAGAAGATTGGCTCATTACCTGAGAACACTGATAAAAATTACAGGTACCTCTCATGTTTCTTTCTTTTATATTATTATATCATATCATCATATTTCTATAAAAGTAATTTATATGACTATATTTTCATAGTTCTACTATGTAGTGGACTTTCTGCCAATAATAATATAAATATAAGTCTTCTTAAATAAAAATCACCCAGAGATTCTTATAATAGAAAAAGACCAAACCTAACATTGTATACTCAAAATGGTGGATAAATTTGTATATGTTTCCTTTTGAAACTTGATAGATACACTTGATAATTTAAAGAACTAAAAATACTGACCCCTCCTGCGAGTCGTAGGTGGCTCCAAGCATAATTAGATGGCAACCATTTCTGTTCTCTAAATATATTACCATAATAACCCACGTGAAAAAAGTACTGATGTCGCAAACATGCATACTATAATTTTAGTGGGCCGTCAGCCTGTCTGCTTTTTAGAGCAGTAGAAAAAAAAAGTCTTAATATTAAATAGGTTAAACAGTTTACCCCAGGCTATGCTTGTTTATGCTCTTGTTAATAATTATTATGTTAAAGTGAGTGAAATTGTCATAAGTAATAATTTTTAATAATAGAAGTTACAATGTGGTGTAATAGTAAGTAAATTAATGTTAAATTGATATTATGAAAATCAGCCATACAAAATATTTGAAATATTCCTTACATATAGCTCAATATAAATTGTTTTCAAGTAACATTTGTATGCCCTATTGCATTAATTCCTTTTATTATATGTAAGAAATACAAGAAGTAAGTGGATTCATCATTAATTGTATTTGGTGGGATTTGAAAACTACAAATGATATTTCCAACAGGATGCATCAGTCAAAAGTGATTCCGGTGACTCAAATTCAAACTCCAACAGCATGCCCAGAAAGTTGACGAGGTCACTATCTGCAAGAGTATCACGTTTAGCAACTTCCAGGATTGTTCATACAGACACTGATTCAGAGATTGATGACAGTAAAACAAATGGGAAAAGGTTAGTTTCATACATATTCGATATCCCTTGAGTTTATATTGGTTTAGGAATAATAATGACAGACCATAATGGAATTATAATAACAGTACTCTTGGGTTAAAGGGCAAGGACAGTATATGTGCCACGCTTGTCCAAAGTGTACGAGTGCAGGTTTCCTCGGAATGTTTTCGTTCACCATTGGTATGTGGTAAATTGCCTAAATGGTGCATGCCATCATGGTTTTTGAACCTGGGTCTTCTAGATTTATCTGTGAGTAAAATAACACTGAGCTACCAGGTACCTCATTACCATTTAGGTATAACTAGATTGATAATTTATATCACCTTCGCTCATCATCGATATATCAGGATTTCATCTAAAACTAGCACTTTGAGCATTGACAAGTCTGCCTCTTTTCATCTTTGCCTCCATGTGTCCCTTACTTTTCTTCACAAAAAGGTCACAACCTCGATATGTGAAAAAGTTTCTTATTTTTAATAGTTCTGCTATTATATTTCTTGTGTAAACTTATTTACAAATTAAAAAAAAAATGTTTATATTACAGCAAGGACACAAAGAAAGCTGTCACAACAGTAGCTGTTGTGAACAAGTCTCCAGTCACTCCCCTGATTCCACGTGATCCAAGTGAGAGGCAGTGTCCAGTGAGAGGATGTGATTCTACAGGACATCTTGGTAAGTTTATCAATAACAAAGGCCTTTATGCTCATACTATTCCAAAAATTCATTCTGTCTATTTCTATTTACTTTTTGTCTTGTTCATTAATTTTAGGTTCCAGATCAGAATCCGTTGGATATACAGAGGGTGTTTCGTAATGATATTTATTTACTCATGTGTATTGATGTCCATGTGTTGTTGTTCTAAGCAGTATCGAGACAAATTTTTGATTTTCAAGCACATCACTACAGTCAAAGCTGAAAGTTACATCACTAATTCGTGCATAGAATTCAGCAAAAATAAGCATAAGCAATCTCTAATAAAAACATGAAATGTATTTGCTAACATTATATTATAATTTATTATTTTATTATTATATATGAAGGTCTTTGTAGCAGTATCGGTTAAGTGCTTATTCAATAAAGGAGACATCTTATAAACAGTGTAAAACAGTCTAAGAGTGCAACCATCCCTTGGACGTGTATGCTACAAAGAGTTTTTCAATAAGAGTGGTTAAAAAGAATTTCACATACAAACACACAGATTTATATCACTTCTAAAATGATAAAAATGGTGACACACGCACAAAATAATTATATATAAAAATATAGATTGCTTACTCTGTGTATTTACACAAATAACTTACTAGCCAGAAGTCTGATAGAATTCTGGCAACTAGTTCTCGAATAATTGCATCGCGACCTACAATAAATATTATATATTCAATATAAATTTCCTCGAGGCCAGCCGCGTGTTGGTATTGCCTCTGGTGCTGCAAATGTCCATAGGCGGCGGTGATCACCTGCCAGGGTGGGCCGTCTGCCTGTCTGCTGAACTCTAGCTATAATATAAAAAAAATAAAACCCTAAAATGTATGTATTAATGCAAATAAGTAATTTTTAATTATATAATTTAAATATAACATTGCACGCCAGAGCAAAGACTCGTTTATCTCAAGCAATGAATGAAAATTTTAACATCTTGACTACCTATATTCTGCAAATAAATAAATATTATAGGCTTGAGTCAGTTCTTGGATCACAGTTTACTGGTATCTATTAACAAAGACAGAGACTATCTAGTGTACTGCTGTAATTATGCCTTAAAATGTGAGAAAATACCAATAATATTTTTAATTAAATAATCTGAAAAAGTCAATATTGGTAGTTTATATTGTGTAAGGTGGCAAGGCGCCTCGGCACTTCACGTGGGACGCGTGCCCGACGTACCACAACGTGAGCGGCGCCTGGTGCGTGGCGGCGGCCGAGGAGCGGGCCGCTGCCTCCACCGCGCGCCGCAAGGCCCTACTGCAGATGCAGCAGAGGCCCAGGGCCATGCCAACCATTGAGCAGAGGGCATATCAGCTCAAAGTAAAGGTAAACAAACGACTAAGCATGTATAAATAACTCCCAATGTACGAGTAAATTAAGTCTAATAAGTGCCGTGGTTTTTGACCCGCTGAAAGATGATATGAGTTTAAGAAGTATGTAACTCCTCCCACCCATTTTCCACGCTATTTGTGCAAGTGTTAATTCTCTGTCCATCGTGTCCTGGTGGTGTTGCCAAAATAATTATTTTTATTATTCATGAGTCTGATATATTAAAACGAATCACTACTAGGGATGCCAAAAACCGTACTAAGTGGAAATAAAAAAGTCGGAAAGGGGACACCCGGGACGGTAGTGGCAGTTTGGGTTGCAACCGGATTTCAATGCTACGATAATGATTAGGAGATCCTACATATATTACATAATTATATTCATGCGACTCATGGTTAAGTTCCTTTTTGCCTGAGGAGTACAGTTTGCCTCCTTAACAATGCCGAGTCATACCTCCGGGGAAAAGCCGACGAGGGTGTTTAGGGTTCTCCAACCTGCTACTGCGACCACTCAACTTGCTAGCAAAATGAAAGCCAGGGTGGTCGTGGTGACATACCCACTAAAAACCCCGGACTTAACCTAGAGCCTTGTGGAGGGTCGCAGGATCAATTTTTGGTCATTACTCTGCGACGCTCCTGGGTCGTGCGTCCACCTATGGGGATGTCCCGGCACTTTCCCGACTGAGGCACTTGACCGAAAGCACCTAGTTGGGGAAGGGACACCCGCGCACCGCTGCCTTCGCCGGGTAGACCCCGGGCCTTCCCGGCTAGTGACGTAACAGTCACAGGCAGTCTCCATCTCGTAGGGAGGCATAAGACGCGCGTAACGGCGCCTACCTCTATTCGTCCTCTGTCGACGGAAATGTGGCGCCGCAGGGTCATCCTCCCTAGCTCTATCGGCGGTTTCCTGCCGCATGACTCACTTGCAGAAAGATACCATCGTTTCCCAGTCGGCCTCGCTGCAGAGTTCCAAAAACTAGCTTAAGTCATAATAAGTTCTGTAAAAGTGAAAATTATAGTACATTTAAATATACATATATTATATATGTGTCTCTCTCTCTAGTCGGTCCCTCATGTCTGAGGATCGTGGTCAGCATCGGGTTGACATCTGGAGCGGATGATCTGCCTCCACCGGTTCCTATCCAGCGCGTCTTTCACGACCGCATACAATTCAGAGGACGATGAGTCTTTCACTTGATCGGTCCATCTCGTTGGTGAACGACCACGCGATCTTTTGCCTTCGGTGTTCCCAACGACTATCAGCTTTTCAAGACTCTCATCGCCTCTGCGCATTGTGTGTCCGAAATACGTAAGGATGCGTTGTTGGCATATGGTCGACAATCGGGTTTTTATTTTGAGTTGACTCAAGATAGATACATTGGTGCGTTTTGCGGTCCAGGGTATTCGGAGTAAACGCCTCCAGCACCACATCTCGAATGCATCTATCCTTTGTCGTTCTCGGGCTAAGATCGTCCACGTTTCCACGCCATAGAGGAAAATAGGGAACACCAGAGCTCGGATCAACCGCATCTTGGTTTTGATACTTATTCCTCTCTTCTTCCAAATGACGTTCAAACGGGTCATAGTGTCTTTAGCCATTACATTATATATGTGTAGTGTAACGTTAATGTATGTTAATTATATCTAATATTTTACAAAAAGGTTTTACCAAATGCCTTTCGATATTAAGACAAAAAATAAATATTACTCGTCCGATTTGACGTACATTGTCATCTACAAGTCAAAATTATTTTATTGCTTTAATTATTTAAATAAGTATATTTCTAGGGGAGTGACAGGTGTCTTGTAACGTCTCACACGTGTCCGCGAAATTCAATTTAATTTTTAAAGCTTTTCTGTGATCCTAGGTCTTACTTCTCCCCTTTTGGTGCTGGTGGTGGCTTATATTTAATTATTTTTAAATTATTCCCACTTTATTATTATGTCGACATCTGTAGGAGAAAAAGTTCCACCAGATAAAGATCATGACCCCGTGTCGATAGAAATCCTGGAAAGTTTAAATTTGTCAAACAAATCCCACTTAAAGCGAGTAAGAGATGTCTCTCCTGGGCCCCCGGAAAAGAGGTTGGTGGCTCCTTCTTCTTCTTCACAACACACATATGTTCGTCCCGGCTTTGAATCTAATTTTGATCTTAAATATACTGAGACAGATTTTGGTCCATATTTGGTTCACGTCTCACGCTCAGAGAATGACCAATTTCCATCTTTAAACAGTTCTCTTAAACTAGCACAGATTATATATAAATCTAAGGTTTCGGGTGTTGAAGTTATCAAAAGTATAGGTCGTAGTAAGATTTCGGTCCAATTTAAAACCTTTTTAGATGCTAATAATTTTGTTTCCTCACCTCTCTTAGCTGCCAACAAACTGTCTGCCTTAGTTCCCAAATTTCATATTACTCGGATGGGGGTAATTAGGAAAATTCCATTAGAATGGTCACTAGAAGACTTAGTGACTATGACAGACTGCCGTTCAGACTCTACAATCGTAATTAAGGCTCGAAGGCTCAATAAAAAAAGAAGGATTGACAATAAAACAATCTGGGAACCAACAGGAACAGTTGTGTTTACATTCTTAGGCCAAACCCTCCCACAATACGTTTATTGCTGCAATATGTCCATACCAGTTGATATCTATACACTTCCATCCATACAATGTCACAACTGCTGTCGTTTTGGGCACATACGTGATCAGTGCCGATCTAAGCCACGCTGCTTCCGCTGTGCAGGACCCCATGACTCTCAATCCTGTAAAGTTCTTCAAGAAAATATATCTTGTATTTTTTGTTCTGGCCCACATCAAGCTATAGATTCCATTTGTCCTGAACATGCAAGGCAAAAATCTATTAAACTTATTATGTCAGAAGAAAATATTGGATACCTAGAAGCTGCTAAACGATTCCGCCCTATTCGAACCCCTTACTCAGTTGTGGCCTCATCAGGTCATAAAAATGTAAATTTAGCCCCTCCTTCTACACACTCCTCAATTCCAACTATGGATTCATCTCCTCTCAATTCTCAACCAAGCTCTATATCGTACAAAAAAACTGTTATGACCCAACGCAAACCTAGACCTGAACCAGGGCCTTCATATGATAAAATTGCTCACAATAACATCACTTCTCGGTCTCCTTCTTGTCTTCCCAATGGTTGTGCCCTTAATTCTCCTTCTTCTCAAAATTCAATTCCTTCTGTCTCGTCCGCTGACCAGATATCTCCTGTGCTTTTGAACTTAATAGCTAAACTCAGTGAATTAATACCGAACAACGTCATTCAACTTATTCAAACTATTTTAATTAATTTTATCTCTTCTTATTTTAATAATGGTCAATGTCCTTCAATGGAACGCTAGAAATGTCAAAAATAAAAAACACGAACTTATTTATTTAATAAACAAATATAGCCCTATAGTTTTTGCAGTTTCGGAAACATGGCTTAAACCAGGTTTTACTTTCAAGATCCCTGGTTATACATGTCTTCGTGAGGATAGACATGATGGATGGGCAGGTTGTGCTCTTTTTATAAATAGAAAATTCTCATTTACCTCTTTTTCCATTCCATCTCATTCCTCTGGCCTTAATATAGTTGCTGTGAAAATTATAAATATTTGTTTTGTTTCACTATACATTCCACACCCATCTGTTGATTTAATCACTGAATTTTCAAACATTCTGTCTTGCCTTCCAGCTCCTTTTCTCATTCTTGGAGATTTCAACTTACATCATACTCTCTGGGGTTGCCACTTTTGTGATGCCATCTCTAATAACTTCCTAGACACTTTAGACTCCTTTGACCTATGTATCCTAAATGATGGATCCCCTACTCGCAGAGTTTCCCCTTCCCAAAATCCTAGCATACCAGATCTCACATTAGCTTCCCCCTCTATTATAAGTTTACTGACTTGGAAAGTTCTGCCGTACTCCCATGGCAGTGATCACCTTCCTATTTTATGTTCACTAGCTGACTCATCCCTTCCTCATTCTGGTCCTCAACCATTATTAAAGTTCAGACTTACAAAAGCAGATTGGCCTCGATTCTCAATTATGGTCGAAAATAAACTAAAATTGCTTCCAGAAATCTCTTATGAAAATGCTCTTCCTATCTACTCAGAATTTTATTCCATCCTTATGTCATCTGCTGAGGAATGTTTCCCCCTTAAAAACTCTTCTTTAAACTTAATTCCTTCTCCAGCTTGGTGGGACTCTGAATGCACTTACATAGTTAGAGAAAGGAAAGAAGCTGAAGTAAAATTTGCCAAAAATATGTCCATGGAAAATTACCTTGCCCATCAAAAGATTGCTGCCAAAACCAAGAAACTACTTCGCAAGAAAAAAGTAATAAGCTGGAGAAATTTCTGTGAGTCCATTTCTCCTAGATGTCCCCCTTCCATAATTTGGAATAAAATTAAATCTTTTAGACGAGCACAAGTAGACAATAACATCAGCTCAAATGATACGTCCCTTTGGCTCCCAGACTTTTTAAATAAACTAGCTCCTCCTTTTGTCCCATCAGCTCATAGTTTACCATCCCCTTCTCCTATCTCTCCTCCCTCTTTAAGTTCTCAAGATAAGCTAAATACCGTTTTTTCATATAGCGAACTTTTATGTGCTCTAGATAATCTTCGTGACTCAGCTCCAGGGAAGGACGGAATCCCCTATTCCTTCATTACAAAGTCATCAGATTCTATCAAATTATATTTTTTGAAAATAATTAATAGCTTTTTTATTACTGGCTCGATTCCTGAGTCATGGAAAACACAACTTGTTATCCCAATTCTAAAACCAGGAAAAGACCCTAACAATGCAGACTCGTATCGTCCCATTGCCCTCACATTCTGTTCTGTGCAAAATTATGGAGCACCTCCTAAAAAACAGACTGGAGTGGTTAGTCGAAAACCGTGATTTGCTACCCAAATCTCAATTTGGATTCCGTAAAGGGGTAGGTACTATGGATAGCTTGAGTATTTTGACTTCGGATATTCGTATATCTTTCTCTAAAAATGAGCACCTGATCGGTGTCTTCTTAGATATTAAATCAGCATATGACAATGTTGACCTTTCACTACTCAAATCAAAATTAACCCGTCTTAATATCACGGAGAGGATGACAAACATCATAAGTAATTTATTAATGGAAAGATCTATTTCTATCCATGTTCCAGGAGTTTCTTTCCCTATTCGTCGAATATGGAAAGGTCTTCCCCAAGGCTCTGTCCTTAGTCCCCTCCTGTATAATATATACACTTCAGATTTAGATTCATCAGTAAATTGTTTCTGCAAAATATTACAATACGCAGATGATATTGCGCTATATGCATCTTCTTCATCTCTTTCCGAAGCCTGTAATCGACTAAACAAAGCCCTATTTTACCTAGATAATTGGCTTACTGACCATGGTCTTTCAATTTCTATTTGTAAAAGTTCTGCTGTGGTTTTTTCTAGGAAAAGATTTATCCCCGATTTGAGGTTATCTATTAATAATGAGACAATAAGTTTTAAAGATCATGTTAAGTTTCTTGGACTTATATTAGACTCAAAGCTTTCTGGCAGTTCACATCTTAAATACATCTGCGAGAAAGCTGAAAAAAATATAAATATTCTCCGTGCCCTGTCGGGTATCAGATGGGGTGCTCATCCATACAACCAAAGACTATTATACAATGCCATTATAAGGAGCCACTTTGACTATGGATGCTTTTTATTGGAACCCTGCAACAAATTGGCCCTTACTAAGTTAGATAGAATTCAGGCAAAATGTCTCAGAATTATCACAGGCTCTATGAAATCCTCTCCTACTTCTGCCCTACAGGTAGAATGTATGGAACCCCCTCTTTACCTACGTAGGCAATTTCTAGCAGATAGATATTTTTGTAAATCTGTTTCAACTTTCAACCATCCTCTTATTTCAATCCTAGATAAACTTTGCCACCTTACCACATCTTCAACCTACTGGACACATAAGTTTCCTCCCCCTCTTGTTATTGCATACCAAAAATTCCTCTCCCTCAATATCTTTAAAACATTTCGGTATCCTATATTTGATTTTAGTTTTGACATTTTACTTTTTACACCAAAAATTATTCTCAATTTGGATTTTAAAAATCGATCAGTTGAATCAAACATAATATTTAACAAAATTGTATCAGAAAAATGGCCACACTATCTCTACATCTATACAGATGCCTCTAAACTAAACCATACCAACTCTGTTGGGGCAGCAGTTTGGATACCAAAGTTCCACATAATTTTAAATTATAAACTTCCTTCCTACAATTCCGTATTTTCTGGCGAAGCTGTCGCTATTCTTGAGGCGTCTTTATTTGTGGAATCCCACAATATTAGCAAAGCAGTAATTTTCACGGACTCCCTAAGTTGCCTTTTGGACATTGCTAAATTTCCTTTTCACTCTAAAGAAAACTTTCCCATCACATTAAAAATTAAAGAGTCTCTCTTCAAATGCTATTCCTCTGGTTTCGATGTAATATTGGTTTGGATTCCCAGCCACAGTGGTATCGCCGGCAATGAATTCGCCGACCAATGTGCTAAAAATGCTTCTTCAATAGGCCTATTTACATACAATAAATGCTTCCCCAGTGACTTAAGAGCTTTCACTAAGTTAGATATGTTAAATAAGTGGAACCACTTTTGGCAACAAAGAGAGAGTCCTATTGCGCGGCATTATTACTCCTTACAACCTGAAATAAAAACATCTAAACCTTGGTTTTCCCGTTTTAAACAATTACCCAAAAAAGTGACTTCTTCAATTATACGATTACGCTTGGGACATTGCTGTTCCCCCGTTTTTTTGGCAAAAATAAAAATTAAAGATCACTCTCTATGTGAATGTGGATTAGAGGAAGGAACTGTTGAACATATTTTCTTTAATTGTCCAAAAATTTCTCATCCTATTTATGATTTATTACCCTCACATATCCCTCGTCCCATTAATGTCAACTTTTTATTAACTTTAGTTCATTCCAAACATGTTTTCATTTTAAGTAAATTTTTAATTAAAAACAATATATATTTATAACAAATATTTATTAATTTCTAAATATTGTTACCAATTTTATAACTATTTATTTGTACTGTCCTCAGGATTACAGATAGCTTTCGAACCGATCACCGCGTTTGACCCCCCCCCTTTTTTTTTTCGCCATTAAACCTGTCACTTCTTTAATCCACTTAGACATTGGCAAAATCAATGCCAAGGGCGTTGGAGCCACACCTTCAAAAACTGAACTGAACTGAAGTATATTTCTATATTTCTTATAATTATAAAGTGTAGAACTACTTAAGCGTTTAATTGAGCTGCCAACCTACATATGTATACGTCAATAATCGATCTTGTTTCAGGACATGCGTTCAAAATGGAAAGGCAGTCAGGAGTTACGTGAGAAGTTAGCAGCATCCGGCAACGATGAAATGAGTGAAGAAAGGGAGCCCATACTCGAAGGATTCGCACCGGATTATGACCTAAGGCTGTTTAGGGAAGCGCAAGCATTGGCTGCCATCAAGATCGAAGAGGAGTTAGGGGATATACCAGGCGATAAAGGGACTAGGTAACTTACAATTATATCATGTTTTATAAAAAAAATGTTTAAGGGCTGAATAAAAATAAATGATTTATTGCTGTAGAACAGCGGGCTGACTTTACAGTAAGCAGTTACCATTGTCTATGGGTGTCTGTGCACCAGTAATACGCTGCCGTCCGAGCAGAGGGACTGGAACCCACTTACGCCGGAATACAACACAAAGTGATTAGGCCAGCATGTTTAGCCCTATCTAGCTAGGGTTATTTAGCCGTCATTTACGACAGGCCGACCCCGCCTGCAGGGCTCATCTTAATCAAGATATGCTTAATCTGCCTCTGCATGGAGAAAGCGGGCTTACTTATATTTTAACTGCATTTTTTTATACAGTATTAATATAATGATAAGTTTTCGACTACCCACTGTAAACCCCGCTGTTCTCCTGTCACCTACCGCCTGGGTCGACGGATAAACTGGCCCGCCAATCTCGTGGCCCAGGACGATGTCGGCTCGCCCTTTGTGCCACGGCCAGCCTCTTCCAGGGTTTGTGCCAAGGGTCAGTGTCACTCCCCGGCGATCTCTCGCGTCAATTGAAGATCGAGGGACACTGGTGCGGGTGGTGAATTATCGCCCTAGGGGCAGCCCATGACCGCTGTTAGCGAAAACATAAAAAAATATTTAGCTTCATAATGATTATTGAAATATTCTATATATTATATTTTGCTAACTTTTTAGATATGTGGTAATGGGCAAATACATGATGGAGGTGTGGTACCAATCCCCGTACCCCGGGGAGGCAGCGAGGGTGCCGCGCTTGTTCGTGTGCGAGTTCTGCCTCGGCCACCACCCGTCGGCAACGGGCGCCACCAGGCACAAGGCCAAGTGCGTGTGGAGGCATCCGCCCGGAGATGAGGTCAGATATCTTACAAATTCATATTTAAATACGAAAAGCGAGTTGATAGGAACTTAATTTCTTTCGACTATGGAGGGTAGTAAGGATAATCATCTGTGTTTCAACGCTCAGAAGACGGAATTTCGACGCTTGAGTTCAAATCGTTGCCACGTAATATGTACGAGGGAAAATTCTAGAACAACCATTCACCTGTTTTTATGGTGCTCTTTCAAATGGCTGTGCGTAAAATAACCTAAAATGACTTAACCGTAAAAAATCCAAATTCAGTTTCATGTTATGTAAATTATGTAGGTAGTTTAGGAAAGTTCAGTTCAAAGTTACCAACGGACAGAGAGTGACTGTGCTATAAGTGATGTGAGTATATAATATACAACACACATAGATGGCGGTGATTTCTAAAATATATTAGCTTTTTAATAGTGACGAGTGGTCTCCAATGGTCGAAATTCGACCATAATTAATTTCATAGACAATGATAATAAATTAGATGACATAGAGATGATGATTAATAGATTACTGAAAAGAGAGAATATATTGTGCTGACCTCACATAGTTTGGGATAAGGGCAGAAAGCAAATGCATATCCCTGGGCACCGGGCAGAAAAGGAACACTGGGGTGCTTTTTAGTGGGTATCCCAGCGAAGTGCGTCAGGGGAACAACTGTGGGTACATTTTTCACCTCGCAAGAAAATTTTTTTTTCTCAGTTGTGATCAATCAATTAATGTATATATTTATAATATCTCTTCTAAATTAGCCGGATACTCTTTCTGCATCAGGTGTACAGGAAGGACAACCTGAGCGTATGGCAAGTAGACGGTAGGAAGCACAAGCAGTACTGCCAGCAGCTGTGCCTCCTGGCGAAGTTCTTCTTAGACCACAAGACGCTGTACTACGACGTGGAGCCGTTCCTCTTCTATGTCATGACGTGTGCCGATACCGAGGGGTGCCACGTCGTCGGCTATTTCAGCAAGGTACGTTTTTTTAAGTTAAACTTCTTTGTAATTTGAAAATTTTATAAAACGAAAAAGAGACAAATTTATTCATAAATAGAATTTAGCCTGCGATAGAATGAGATAGAATATAGTGTTTCTTGTAATCTGTGTGTTCTTGTTTTTTTCCTTTTTGTTCGGGATATCGTAATTTTTATACACTAATATATGAAATGTTGTCTACTTTTCAGCAGTTTCTCTTCTGCTGTATGTAAATTGTACTTTCACAATTTTTTATTTTATTTTCTTTAGTTTCGTATCTCTTGCTTTGTGCTGTAAATTATGACACTATAATCGTAATAATTCAACCACGAAATCCCATATGCCCCCTGATTCCCCCGCGTCCGAAAAATGGAGGACTTGCAAACAGAATTTTTCCTAAAGAAAAAAATATAAATACAAAAATTATTAATTTTAAATAACCCATTTTACATCTAAATGAATAGCCATAGTATATATTACACATTGGTCTAATAAATATTTATACTAGATTTTTTTATTGCTGTGCGAGCAGATAGGCTGGGGGCCCACTTAATAGTAAGCAGTTACAGTCGCCTGTGGATGTTTGTAACGCTAGGAGCACCGCGAACACTGCTCTCCGTATAGGGGTCACTGGAACCTGTGTCATTAATGCCCTAGCACAATACAAAGTTATTACGGTGGCGTAATAAGAGACCAGGGATGGTTGCCATCCACACGGTCCTAGCAGTAGTGTAGTTTTGTCGCGTTATACGAAACGCCGAACACGGCCGCGGGGTACGGTATTCTTACTCCGCCCCTGCACGGAAAATCTCAAGAGAACAAAGTCAATGGACAATTACGGGAATAACTGCACTACTCCAATCGTCCATGTGGTATTTAAATCTTTGACCATTGATTACCATAGAGACGGAAACTATTGCCCGCCATTTGTAGTGACGCTTTCATTATACCTAGATAAGGTATGCTGAGATGGTTTGGCCATGTCGAGAGAATGAATGAAGAACGATTGACGAAGAAAGTGTACAAGGTGAGTGTGAATGGAAGTGTTGGAAGGGGTAGATCTAGGCGGACGTTTCGAGACCAGATCAGGGACGTCTTGAAAAAAGGCCAGGTCAAGAGTACCCTAAACCGAAGGGCATGTATGAAGGGAATAATGAAAGTAGACGAAGCGAAACAAGTATGTAAGGATCGTAGCAAGTGGAAAGAAGTGCTCTCTGCCTACCCCTACGGGAAAGAAGCGTGATTATATGTATGTATGTATTTGTATAATATTATTTATATATTATTAATTATTATAATAATGAATTTAAATATTATAGTCCGGGATTAGAAAATATACCCTCATCTGTTAATTTACATCTGTTTATCCGTGCAGGGGCAGAGAAAGAATACTAACCTAACCTCTGCGGCCGGGGTCGGCCTGTCGTAAAAGGCGATAAAACAACCCACCCTAGCTACGTGGTAGGGCCCCAAGCCCGTCTGGATGGCGACCACCTTTGGTTTTAAGTATGCCGCCATAATAACCTTGTGTTGTGTTCCGGCATTAGTGACCCAAGTTCCTGTACCCTTATGGGACAGCAGCGTGTTCGCGATGTCACTGGTATTGTAAACACCCATAGGCGATGGTAACTGCTAAATTCTAAGCGGGCCGTTAGCCTGTCTGCTGTCCTACAGCAATAAAAAAATCATAATAAGATGAAAAAGTTTTTTGTAGACTGATATCAATATTATGAATTTATTAAAACAACCTCTGCCACCATAAGTCTGTTGTAATTATTAATAATTAAATAACAAATAATTTATTTATAATTTTTACCTTCTCATGTTAATTACATGTAGTAAGCTAAAATCGTCAGTATTTTATATTATGTACCTTCGTCTACCTTAGGTCGTGACAAAATTAGTAACAAATTCCTCAAAGATTATAAAATAAAAGCTTTCTGGTTCTGCCACTAACTTATATTTTTAACAAGTGCTTACAACTGGGTACTTTTCCATCTTTGCTTAAGAAATCTGAAATACGCCCTATATTTAATGTCTGGTGACAGAGGTCTTATATCAAATTATAGACCCATTTCGATTCTTCCTTCCTTGTCTAAAATTCTTGAAAAGATTATTAACAATAGATTAGTGGATTACCTAGAGAAAAAGAAGCTACTTGGTTGTAATCAATCTGGTTTCCGTCGTGGCAAATCTACCGAAGACTGTCGATAGTCTAATCAATCATGTGAGCACTATATTAGATAAAGGAAAAAAATGTCTCTATTTTCCTAGATTTAGCCAAAGCTTTTGATACGATTTCTGTTCCCTTACTACTTGAGAAACTTGAAAAGATTGGAATTAGAGGCACTCAGCACCTTCTTTTTCAAGATTATCTAAGAGATAGGCCTCAGTGCTTAAGGATCGGACATCATTGTAGTGGCGACTAACTGATGCCCTTTGGTGTGCCATAGGGCAGTATATTGGGTCCGACGCTCTTTCTCATCTACATCAATGATCTCACTAACTTGCAACTCCCAAACTGTCAAATAATTTCATAGGCTGATGATACCGCCCTTATTTTTAATGAAGACTCTTGGGAAAAGACTTTTGAAATTTCTCAAGAAGGGCTTGATATAGTAAGGAGCTGGTTACAAGATAACGTACTGACGCTAAACATCGAAAAAACTAAATTTATTTGCTTCTCTATTTGCCAACGGTTTGATCCAGGTCCTAATTTTAACATCATACCGCACGTGTGTGCTTTTAGTGAGGTAAATTATGCTTGTCAGCCTCTGAACATCACTAGCAGTTTTAAATATCTAGGTGTTATCATCGACACAAATTTAGATTTTAAAGAACACATAAAAACTTTAAGCAATAGAATTCGTAAGTTAATTTACATTTTTAAAAATCTAAGACATATTACAGATTTCCCTATACTTAAACAAATTTATTTTGCCCTATGCCAGTCACTAATTATTTACTGTATTTCATCATGGGGTGGCATCTATCAGTCGGTCTTAAAGAGCGTCGACATTGCTCAACGTGCGGTACTGAAAGTAATGACGTTTAAACTTATATTACATCCCACTTATATTTTATATCAAGAATGCAAAGTACTTACCGTCCGGCAATTATTTATACTTAGGTTACTTTTAAATAAACATAGCTCACTAAATTATGACCGTCAAATACTTAACAAACGAAGAAAAAACATGGTCTGCACGCAACCCAGCAATCTAAACTCTAAATTTATTACTAGGTGTACATTTTATCTCGGTTCATTAATTTATAATCGTATTAACACTCGCATCAACATATATCCCCTTAATATGTTTCAGTGTAAAAAAAAGTGTCCTCATATTTGCAGACTCTGACATTTATGACCAAACTGAAGATCTGCTCGAGGTGTTTGGATAACTCATTCCTACTATCGCACACCCTCTAACATATACTCACTCACTTTCACCTCACACACAGAGAGGACAACTTACTAATTATCTATAACTAATTACTTCTTTTTTTCTTTTTTCTTTTTAGGAATTAGTAATGTAAATTACCTAAATAATAATTAGTATAATTTTTCTTTTAACTGTATTTTCTTTAGCTTCTATTGTACATTTAAAAACATTTCCAATGTATTTAATTCATTTGTATTTCTTCATTGAATTTCTATTCTCATGTAGCTAGTTTCTATGTTATTATATGGGAAGGTGCAGCAAGCCGAAGATACAAGTTTTACTTAGTTTCGGCTTGAGGAACCTATATTGTTTTATGTATTGTAATAACTAGCTTAATTATATTTTACCATTATAAAAATGTAATTTTTGTGGCAATAAATATATTATTATTATTACTTTACTATAGTTGATACCCATCGCTATGAATGTTATACTTACCTGAAGCCAGGTGAGAAAAAGTAGATAAATGTAGCTTATTTCCCTCACATGTTAATTAAAAAATCCAAGTGCAATAATAAACGGCGTCGAATTCTAAACATAATAATGTTTGGCTATCTTATAAAAAGCTGATGCAGCCAAAGATAATTAATAAAAATAAAATTTTACGGTGGCTATGGGAGCTCATTGTTAATTATTATTAATTGCAGCAGACTTATGGTGGCAGAGGCTGTTTTCATAAATTCATAATATTGATAGCAGCCTATAAAAATGGTTTCATCTAATTAACAGATAAGGGTATATTTTTCTAATACCGGATCTTAGACTATTATATATTATAAAATTACCCTGGTCTTTACCAGGCCATAAATTCTTATAAAAAAATAAAAGCGTAACTAAAGTGTGTGTATGTTGTGTATCATTCGAGCAGTAGTGTGTGTAATGTTCATTTTAATTAATTTAATATATTTCTAATGGATTATATGCAAAAAATAGCTTCCTGCACTTTTCCTCCATATAAACTTTAACTGTGTCAAATTTCATACTCCTCCGTTTGCGCAATTTTCGTAAAAAGGTACAAAGTTTTCGCTTCACGTATATAAATATATAGATACCTACCAAGATTACTGTTCCTTCACATCGTATATGGCTGTTACAAGAGAAGAAGCGGCGTGAAATGCCCCAGCGACACGTCTATCACTATATTTTTAATATATACTAGCTGACCCGGGAAACGTTGTTCTGCCATATAAATAAAAAAAGTAGCCATGTCCTTCCCCGAGATCAAAACTATCTCTATCCCGAAATTCATCGAAATTGGTTCAGCGGTTGAAACGTTACAGATCAACAGATTTCTCGGATTCGGGTGTTATTAATAACAGCACAAAACTGTGAATACTATTATGTCATGTCTTTAGGGAGACTACGGGGGATGGATATGAGAGGGATGCGGGGATGAATGAGTATAGTGGATTTTTTTTAAATTACCCTCCATGCAGACATTAATCCGTGCGGATATCCGGAGAGAGAGCCATCAGCCTGTCTGCTTTCCTACAGCAATAAAAGAATTAAAGATAAACGATTTTAGAAAACTAATAAAAGATTTTAAAAAACACTAGAGGGGCGCCATCTCTTGACGTAGTTGTGAACCGTGTTCTCTTTTCGAATCCACTCGTGTGAGCGTTGTGACATTTTCTAGAGTCTAATATTTATGATTTCAATGTAATGTATATGATGCTTTTCCTTTGAGTTATACGGTTAAGTTTGAGGGTACGGGGATTAGGACTTGGAATATGTTTTTTATTATATCTACGTGTTTTTTATATTGTAAATATAGACTCTTGAAAGGCAATCCTTACTAAGCGACATTGGGTGAACTTTCCAAGAAATAAACTCCTGTACGGACAGCAGTGTGTTCACGGTGCCCTTAGCGTTGCAAACATTTGTATGCGACGGTAACTGGTTATTATTAAATGGACCGTCAGTCAGTCTGCTGTTCGTGAACAATAAAAAAAGGACAGGGATTCGAAGTTCAAATATTTAGAAAATAAAATATAACTCGCCTAGTTGTTGGATTTGAATGATTTTCAGATAGCTCAATTCCCAATTTCTCCGTGCAGGGGCGGGGTAAGAATACTAACCCCTGCGGCCGGGTTCGGTCTGTCGTAAAAGGCGACAAAACAACCCTAGTTACGTTGTAGGGCCGCAAGCCCGTCTGCATGGCAATATGTATTTTATTTACTAAAAAAACTATAATGTAGTGTATCAGTAATGTAGGAACCATAACACAGCTCTTCTTCAGTTTCATTGTTTCGAAGATTCTGAACCCATCGTGCGTCGCGCGTGCGACGGCTTATATTTTTACGCCTTACTGTTGGCATTTTCGTATCGATAATAATTAATATCACTATGATAAAACTCTAAATATACGAAACATTTCGAAGCATTGATATATCAGTTTGAAGTCACTTGTCACAGTTTGAAGTCAACTGTCACTCGATCTGCTATCATGAGTACGACTATGTTGTATAATAATAACATTAAAATAATTAATGTAAAACACTTTTTTTTCTAATTTTAATGTTATACAAACCTTGTCCTGACAATAACGAATACATAAAACAAAGAATCATCCAATTTGGTGCAATCATTCGAACGTGATGAGCGTACATACATTTCGAAGATCCATTTTTATTTATATAGATAACTTGCACAGATATGTTTTTACAGCTTTAAGGCGTGTTTTTCCTTAAATGCTTGGCCCAATCTCTTTGCGTTCCGTAGTGTTCTTGTAATGGTTTTATTCGGTTTGAGCAACTCATAATACACGATACCAAGCTCCCCACCAAATATACAGCTTGAGTTTCTTTCCAATAATAATTAGTTTAGCTGTCGATGTTGAGGCATGGCCATGATTTTCTCGTTGATTCGATCTATTTATCATAAACAGTTACTACACTATGCAAACATCCCCTTATGCCTGGCAAGTAGTATTTTATACACGCACAATCTCGGCGTTCAACTTTTTTCAGCTTCAGTTCACATGAAACCCAATTTTCTTACTTTTGAATAATTACGTCATTTGTGATGTAAGTGCAAGTTATTTTGTACTTGAGACGAATTCTCCTCTAATCATGTTTCCAGATTCTTGTCTTCTTCCAATTTCGCCAACCTACCTCGCAAATTTACCTAATATCATTACCCAATATTTAGTGCACACATTATCGATTGTAACCGACTCAAGTTTGTGGCACTGATTGTTATAACCAAGGTTGGTTTGAAGAACAAAGCCGCAACGGTATATCTTTCTATGCGTGAAGTTGTTCCTTTTCTAAATTTGGAGATGCTACGAAGTATATATAGAGTCGCAGTTTATTATAATCTTACACTTTATTTTTCTATCTCTTTCCGCTGTCAATCGTCTTGTTCCTTTTTTTTATATATCATTGTTGTCATAGCCATACATATTTTATACCATTTTTTTTTCAATAGCATGAATTTCATGCATGAAATTCATTTTATTAGTGAAAAATTGTTTGTACGTTTCATTATGAAGAATGTCGAAGTCGAAAAAGCACTAATTACGACTGCAGAATCCGAAATCTGGAATACATTAAGAATTTAAATCGAAATAAATGGGCATAAATTGTCAGGGCCTTAACACGTTCGTTGGTTTATTATGAGTTTTACAATGCACTCTCACACCCGCATTCTCGTACGTACGCCGTACTACAGCCGCCATTGAGCGTCGCGTCAGCTGTGAGGTCGACGACCCGTCTGGGGTTCCCAGCCCCCAAATGCAACCTCGAAAGGGGGTAGGTGGACGCGTGTTTATACCTGCAAATTTACGACGGCGGCGGAACAGGGCTCGTTTTTAAATGTGATTTGGGATTTAAATCAAATTTTGTTATAATTTAAATAATGAGTAAAACATTTTACATTATTATCGTCAGAACTATTTTTTATTGTTTTGACTCCTGTCTTGGAGAATGAATATATTTGTTTAAGGAAATTTCTGTTTCTGCTCCTTGCTTGGGCGGATTAAGAATACTGACTGCTGCGGGCGGAGCGGTTTGTCGGGCTTCTAGCTCGTGTTGCCAAGGGGCATCGCCAACATCTTACTATTAAAGGAGCCTGTCTGTTGTTCCTCAGCAATAAAAAATTAACTTGCTTTATTATATTATCATTTCATGTGCTACGCGACATATTATCAAATGAAAAATTAAACAATAAATATTTCAATTAATTTTTTCTACGTTTAGTAACATCGTTTTATACCTAAATGGTTTCTATCGCTGTTAGTTAATTGACATACATTCTATAATATGTATGTTAGATGAAGAAATATATCTAAGAGTAAGAAATCTACCTATTTCCCATAGTTGGAGTATAACATGCATCCTTTCGGTTCTGGCGGCTATTATTTTCTTTGATACATCGTTTAATTGACGATGGCCTTAATAGTACCGTAATATGTGACATTTTAATAGATATTTTACAATGTTTTCTGTTGCACTGAACAAACTTTCTACACTTGCCTAAACTATTGCATAATACTCGAAATAGTACTACGTGACGAAGGCTGTAGCTCGCACGCTACGCCGTAGTACACAATTGAAGCGGTGTACAGTCGCCATCAGATATATTGTAGCAGACAAGGTGATCAAATACTTCTGAACAATTTAAAATGTCAATAAGTTCCATACACTACAAGTTACCATTAATTTATGAACATTCATTACTTTACTAATATCTGAGCAGATTCTTGTCAATAATTTATATACAAACAACTAACCAAAAATATCTGAACACTTAAAACGTCAAGTGTATCTATAGTCTATATCTATAGATAGTCGTTTTTAGTTCGTCCTTTATATCACGCAGTAACGAATTAGGTAAGCTTAGTGTTTGTCTGCGTAGATACACTTGACGTTGTAAGTGTTCAGATATTTTTTGTTAGTTGTTTGTATAGAAGTTATTGACAAGCATCTGCTCAGATATTAATGAAGTGATGAATGTTCAGATATTAATGGTAACTTGTAGTGTATGGAACTTATTGACATTTTAAATTGTTCAGAAGTATTTGGTCACCTTGTATGCTACAATATATCTGACGGCGACTGTACAATGGTACACCGCTTCAATTGTGTACTGTACGGTATTATATAATGATATAATACCGTATTTTTAATATTCCATCAAATGAAATTGTAATCCAAGTAAAATAATATCAAATGAAATATATGAACACTCTTAATGAAGAAATAAAAACAACCAATATAGGAGGTAGGTAATTTTAATTAGTAAAAGCCTTGAAAACGTGAGCAAAATATTGAAATCCCATAAGGCTATAACTTAGCTTCAACGAAAGTTGCGTGCAATAAAACTTTGTAGATACTTTATATTAATATATTTCACCGTCTAGACGTCTGCGGGATGTTTACTTTGGGACACCGCTGGGGGCTTGTGGCATCTCACGATCCGTCGGATCCCGCAATTTGTTCATATTCGTTACAATTAAGCTGTTCAAATAAGGCTGTTTTATATCGTCTTCTCATTGAAAATTATTTAACTTTATTAAAATTCGGTTCTTACATATACTATGTTATTGATTAAATACATTGGACAACATTGAATTGATTCTTGATAATTTTTTAAATGAAAAAATATGGATTGATGTCATATGCATGTCAGAAACATTTATCCAAAAAGAAAGTAAGAGTAATATAGTGTTTAAAAAATATAGGCACGCTGCATCATTTTGTTGCACCAACAAAAATCGCGGCTGAGTATGCATTTTAGTGAATATAAAGTTTAAACCTTTCCAAAAAATATTTCGAATGCTGTCCAATACATCTTCCATCATATAAATTTATAATTGTATGTATATATTGTACACCGAATAGTGACATAACATATTTTTATTATCGTCTTAATTTGCTTTTACATTATATCTCTAAATAACATAAGAATAAAATAATATTAGTTGGAGACCTAAATATTGACATTTTAGAAAACAATAAATTGACATTGCAATTAAGTGAGATAATAATTAAGTACAATATGACTTTCCATAACAAAGAACCTGCGAGACAGAATTTGTGTATTGATCACACTATTAGTGACATTCTTGAGGCTGTAGGGACCGTGCATGATCTTTATCTATCAGATCATAATACTGGACAAATACTAAAAATACCAGTATCTTTTAAACCATCACAAACAATTTAAATGTTAATATATACATAGTCAGGTCATAAGTATTGTCACACAGTAAAAACTTTTCTTTTAGAATGCTGGCCACAAAAAAGTTTATTGAATTCGAATTTCGAATTGTTCATGAAAATAAAAAAGGTATACTTTTAGAATTTTACTCATTTTTAAATATGGAGTGGACGCTTAAAGAAGACCATGTTGCAGTTATTGCGTTGCATCGTTGCAGTTACGCGCCAATTCAAATTTTTAACATACTGAAAAATTTGAATATAACCAAAAGATTCGTTTATCGTACCATCAAACGATACAATGAAGACTCTAGTGTAGATGACAGGTCAAGAAGTGGTCGCCCTCGGTCTGTTAGGACTCCAGCAGTGATAAAAGCTGTGAAGGCACGAATTCAAAGAAATCCCAAACGTAAGCAGAAACTGTTGGCCCTTTAGATGGGGTTAAGCAGAACCACGGTGAAAAGGGTGTTAAATGAAGACTTAGGGCTTCGGGCATATCGAAGAAAAACAGGACATCGTTTGAATGCTCGTCTAATGGACCTGAGACTGAAGAGATGCCGCGCTTTGTTGAAGCGGTACGCGAGAAAAAAATATCGGGAAATTCTTTTTTCGGATGAAAAAATGTTTACCGTAGAAGAGAGCTACAACAAACAAAATGATAAGGTGTACGCACACAGTAGTGAAGAAGCGAGCAACCGTATTCCGCGTGTCCAACGAGGTCATTTTCCATCCTCGCTCATGGTATGGTTGGGAGTTTCTTATTGGGGCTTAACAGAGGTACATTTTTGTGAGAAAGGTGTAAAAACGAATGCTGTTGTGTATCAAAATACAGTCCTGACGAACCTTGTGGAACCTGTTTCTCATACCATGTTCAATAACAGGTACTGGGTATTCCAACAAGATTCGGCGCCAGCTCATAGAGCGAAGAGCACACAAGACTGGCTGGCGGCGCGTGAAATCGACTTCATCCGGCACGAAGACTGGCCCTCCTCCAGTCCAGATTTGAATCCGTTAGATTACAAGATATGGCAACACTTGGAGGAAAAGGCGTGCTCAAAGCCTCATCCCAATTTGGAGTCACTCAAGACATCCTTGATTAAGGCAGCCGCCGATATTGACATGGACCTCGTTCGTGCTGCGATAGACGACTGGCCGCGCAGATTGAAGGCCTGTATTCAAAATCACGGACGTCATTTTGAATAAACTTTAATGTCATAAGAATCTATGTTTTGTTAAGTTCATTTTGGTATATGAATGGTTACATAATGAATAAACTTGTTACAATTATTTTACATTAAACATGTGACAGAATTTATGACCTGACTAGGTATAAAATGAAATACACAAACTTCAGAAATTAAAAAAAACTTTAAAACCAAATTATTGTGTAAAACTTAAAGATCAAGTAATTGAATCTGCCACAAACTAAGTTTTTGGGGATAATAATTGACGGACATTGTAAATGGAAAAATCATGTAGATAATGTTTGTGGCAAACTGAATAGATTTGTATCTGACTGACTGATATTGTAGAAGACTGCACTTACAGCTACGTTATCATGCTGCTGTCGCATATGGGTACAGGAGCTTGGGTCATTAATGCCGGAACACAACACAATGTTATTATGGCGGCATACTTTAGACCAAAGGTGGTCGCCATCCAGACGGGCTTGGGCCCTACCACGTAGCTAGGGTGGGTTGTTTTGTCGCCTTTTACGACAGGCCGACCCCGGCCGCAGAGGTTAGCATTATTTCACCGCCTCGGCACTGATACTTTGTCACAATTATACATCCCTATTTGCGTGGATACCTTTGTAACATTTCCTTTTATTTAGCATAGACCCATAAGATGATTGATGAAATAACTATGGCTAGAATTATTTATTACGAAGGCAGAATTGTACGGCAGTGATAATATTTTCTCCTTCACCCATCCTGTGTTAGCCGTTATCTCAAAATTCACGCTTTTAGCCATATCGCGTACACTGTCCATTCATCTTCGATGTACCCTTTTTGTATCCATCTATTCCCATTTCTAACATTTTCTTTGTTATATAATATTCTTCCTTACGCATTGCGTGATCATACCACGCACATTGTGAAAGAAACGCGGACTTGACTTATATTAATTGCTATTGATCAATTGTTGTTAATTAATGTAACTGGCTGCGGCCGTTTTAATTAATTTAAATAAATAAATAAATAAAATAAACACGCTAGTCTCGCTGTGTAACGGGCACTAGCGCCATATTCATCTCAGTATTATTATCTCCGCAGCTAGTTATTTCATTCTTCCCATAGGGTAGTTAGTTGGTCGAGAAACTTGTCACTCAAAAAAAGCCAAATATAGATACTGATATTGACAATGCAATAGGCCCAATCACTGATTAATCAGTAATAATTTATGCTTTGGGTATAAGCGGTTACAGTGATTTAAATTTTGTTCGTACGGTCTGTTGCCATCTCATCCGCCCATTGTGAACTTGAGTCTATTAATTAAATTTCATCTTGAAGAGTATCGCGGGGGTGCACACACCGACGCAACGTGTCTGAGTCCAACGTCTAGACGTCTGCCAGGTTATACCGAGACAGCGACGCGCGGGGGTGTGGACTCAATAATTATTTAACCATTTCTTTATAATAGAGAATAGCATTTGTTGCAAAGGTGGACCGGGCCGGTTCTCTGTCTAATAAACTGTAGGTATAAAAAATAAAACACAAACCTCTGTAGTCATCTTGATTATGAAGGTTAATGTTACCTCCTAACTTCGAAAAAAAAACGAATGGTGACCTAAACTTTCTATTTGTTAATAAAAGTAGTAAGGGATTTGTCGCCTTTTACGACTACCTACGAAATTGGTGGGATCGTCATATACTTATTGTATTAAATTGAAGTTCAGCTCGTCCCGATGCTCAGCACTTCGACTTCCTCCTTGGCGCAAGGTGTTTTTAGCACTTTGCACGTCACACCTACGGGGTCAAGGACTCGATTCCCGCCCCGAGTCTGTGCATTTATATATAATATGTATTTATTTACAAAATAAAACTATATAAATAGTATATAATTTATCTAATACTTATAAAGCATGCGCACTGCTGCTCAATTTGTGACTAAATCGCACTGTATCAATTTATACAGTATATTATTTACTTTAGATTATATTATTTATATTATTTATAGATATATATTATTTACTTTACAGTATATTATTTAATATTTAAAGTGCTACTAGCTTCAGATACAATAAGGATGAAATGCTTGTTAGAAAAAAGTGGTCAACCAATTCGATGAGATAGGAATGAGACCCCCATACAATTAAATATATCAACACAAATAAATACAACCCAAAGTTTCGTGCAATTTATCCTTTGGGGAACTTTAAATGATAATAGTATTATTTTAATCAACTAAAGTAAATTCCATAAGTACTTTATCATCGTTTTTACTGCAAACTATTTTTTACTCATTTTATAATTTATAGAAAAAATAGATAGATAACACTTTATTGTAAACCAAATAACTTACAAAATAATGAAAACAATTTACACAATCAATATCTACTTGACTTACATTGGGCGGCCTTATCGCTACAGAGCGATCTCTTCTAGGCAACCTGGGCTATAGGACATTATTTCTTTTATATTGATGTAGAAGGCAGGTATGACAATAAATAATAATAATATTTTATTTACAGAATAAATAGATAATATACATAAAATTTAATAATACATATAATATATAAAATATAATAAATAAACATACTTAAATATCTATATTTGTAGAATAAATAAATATTTGTTTTGTTGTTACACTAAATATAAATAGTGATTTTTAACGAATTTTATAGTATTATATTATATAAATTTTATAAGAAGAAACATATAACACTCATACACAAAAATAATAAAAACTATTTGATAGCTCCACGCTTGTCCACCTCCCTGTAATCTTGGTATACAGGTTTCCTCCCAAATTTTTTATTGCTGAAGATAGCAGACAGGCTGACGGCCCTCTTAATAGCAAGTAGTTACCATCGCCTATGGATGCTTGCGATGTGAACACGCTATTGTCTCATAAGGATACAGGAACCTGGGTCACTAATGCCGTAACACAAGGTTATTATGGCGGCATACTTATAGACCAACGGTGGTTGCCATCGCGATGGGATTGAGACCCTACCACCTCGTAGCTAGGGTTGTTTTATCGCCATTTACGACAGGCCGACCCCGACTGCAGTGGTTAGTTAGGATTCTTACTGCACCTCTCCGAACGCACGGAGAAAGTCTCCATGCTGAGACAAGTTATACAATAAAATACACATCGTGCTAGAAAAACTTCCTAAGAAGTTCTTGCATAGGCGGAAAGCAAACACGCGATCTCTGTGTTGCATGTGGCATTTGGCTATCACAGATAAATAATACTTTGAAAATGTTCTATTGTACCGACATCTTGCCAACGCATTAAAGAAATACCAATAGTTTTGCATTTAAAATATTGTTTTCAAAAACCCTGCATTAAGTTTTTTTACCTAAAACTATTGACGGAAACGTATCGTCTATATCAGAACAAATTGTTTGAAGATCACAAATATCCTGTGGCTAAAATATACGTGGTAATAACATAATTTTTAATCTGCTGCGTTCAGAATCTCTCCTAAACAAACAGTACCTGCCACACTTCTCCAAGGTGATTTTGGTAAGCAGGTTTCTTTTACCAGGATTAACTTTGCTATTGGTATGTGGCATTTATGTTTTAATATGTAGATTAGACGAGAAAAATAAGCGTTTCTCGCCATAATGAGATTTGAACTTATCACGATAATATGATCTTCTAATATATAATACTTGGAGACCACCCTTCGGCCTCTTACTCACTTAGTTGCCTTGGAAACCGCGCAATATTTTGCAATGAATTTAAACTATATCAGAACGTCTTGAGATAGGTAGCAGTTTAAGAAGTTTATATACTTACAAAAGCGGATTCAAGTATTTTATTTTCGACTATCCGGGAAGTGCCCCCGTTTTCCCCTCATTGTCTGCCACCCTCGTTCGGTTCGTCGACCTGATGCTACAGACAGTTGCACGTCTGCTCGTATAAAATACACCGTGCCGTAAAAGTTAAGGTTTAAAAGTGCATTAGTTAAGGGACATTGTCTGGCTACGGATTTACGGCCCTCGGTTTGCCCGCGAGTTGAAGTTCATCCAAGGACGTTATGCTGTTTTTTTATAGCTGGAGTTTAGCAAACAGGTAAATTGCCCACCCGATAGCAGTTGGTCACCGTCGCCTATGGACGTTTGCAACACCAGAGGCGGTGCCAACGTGCTGCTGGCTTCATAGAAATTCAATAACGACTTTTTTGAAAGACTATCTTACAGCGATGGGTAAACCTTAGCCGGAAGCTCATTCCACATCTGAATGAATGAAGGAATCTAATCACCTTCCCGCTACTCCTCTAACTGCTGATGTCTCGGGTACCGCGAAGTAGTAATAACCTACAGTGTTATTTTGACATTCAAAGAATATTGATTTAGCTAGATTTAGTTTTAAGCAAAACCTTCAAAATGATTAGTATAACAGTATGGAACATCTGAACTAGCAGCACTCATGGTTGGGTTTTGGTTTGGGAGTTGGGTTGACAGTATTTTTTGTCGTATGCCGTGGATCACACAACCATATTACTATAACTGCATTGCTATATTATTGTATTCATCATCCTTCTCTCATGTTATATATTTATTTATCACAAATTACAATAATTCATTCTATTATATTTTATTACAAACGCGAAAGTGATTTTATTTATTTGTTACGCTTTCACGACTAAACCGCTGAACCAATTTTGATGAATTTCGGTATAGTCATAGATTGGATCTTGGAGAAGGACATAGGCTAATTTTTTTAATCCTTAGAGCGCGAACCGTCGATAAATCGATTCTCAGACGTGTCGTAGCGTGTGCAATGTGTGCATGGATAACGTTTATATTAAGTTATTTTTTTATTGCTGTAGGACAGTAGACAGGCTAACGGCCCGCTTAGAAATTAGCAGTTACCGTCGCCTATGGGTGTTTGCAACGCCAGTGGCATCGTGAACACGTCGCTGTCCCATAAGAGTACAGGAACTTGGGTCACTAATGCCGGAGCACAACACAAGATTATTATGGCGGCATATTTAAGACCAAAGGTGGTCGCCAACCAAATGGGCTTGAGGCCCTACCACGTAGCTAGGATGGGTTGTTTTGTCGCCTTTTACGACAGGCCGACCCCGGCCGCAGAGGTTAGTATTCTTTCTCCGCCCTTGCACGGCTAAATAAATAACATTTATAAATAACCATTTAAAATATGTCCCTTACACATAACAGAAAGAATTACGAAAATCTATCTACATTTGAGGAAAATATTTAATAAGATACTTTTTTCAAAAATCCTTTCACAATCTATGCTAAATATGTGAAAATCAGCTTAGCACCATAAAGCTTAATTTATATGGCAGAACAACTTTTGCCGGGTCAACTAGTTTAAATTATATAAAGGTGTAGAAACTAAGTGAGATTTACGAGCCAAATGTTGTTCGCGCCAGCCTTTATCACTCTTTTTTGCGATCCTCCCGAGGTCCCATGGTCGGTATCTAGTAAAAAAAACCGCTGTTCTATCGCCTAGTGCGTGGTCCCACTAACAAAGACGTGTCAATACCGTGCCCCGGGCAATTATATCCCTTAACGCAAGCCTATATGAGTTATCAAAGAGAGAAAGAGACAGAAGATTTATGGTCTACATTGAATCACAAAATAATAAAATATAATAATTATTTTTTCGTAGGAAAAGAACTCTTTCCTAAACTACAACGTGTCGTGTATACTGACGCTGCCGCCCTACCAGAGGCAAGGGTACGGAAGACTTCTTATAGATTTCAGTAAGTAATTATTTATTTATCACAAATATAATTATTATCATAAAGTTTTTTTTATCGTTAACACCTGCCTTATGTAAGTACTAGGTGTAGATACTAGGTTTGTCAAGACTCGACTTTGACTCACAATGGCGGTAAACTTGTTTGAACACTTATATTTTAAAGTTAATATAAAATTTTATAGATAAAATCGATAAGTCTAAAATTTATAAATTCTTTATTATTGTACAAGCATTATTTATTTATTTAAAAATTGTCAATATTGTATTATATACAAGCACGATATTATACCAATTTTATAAAAAGGTCATATCTAATATATAAAATTCTCGTGTCACAGTTTTCGTTGCCATACTCCTCCGAAACGGCTTGACCGATTTTGATGAAATTTTTTGTGCTTATCCGGTATCTATGAAAATCGGCTAACATCTATTTTTCATCCCCCTAAATTTTAGGGGTGACCCACCCCCAAATTTTTTTTTTAATTTTTTGAAATTTTATTATTTATATGGCAGAACAACGTTTGCCGGGTCAGCTAGTTTTTGTATAAGTTATTGTTACAAAATAAGTGACTATTTGGATGACAAATTGAGTAATGACAAAATGTAGAATTAAATGTGACATTATAACAATTCTAACAAAGGCATTATCCTTATAATTTATTATTTACACTTAAAATGTATTCTGTTTGGTATCTTTTGACATTAAATCCATGTATAACCTAATGTTTTAAATAATTACAGTTAATGGTTTTATGTTATAATTCATGAAATAATATATTCGTGTATAATAATATTGTACACCCTAAGGGGTAAACTGTTGAAACAATTTAAATGTAAACCATCTCTGTATGTACACAGTTCTGACAATAAAAAGTATCTTATCTTATCTTAATATTATAAGAAAATAAAATTACAATGTCATATAAAAATAAATTAATGGTCAATAGTTGCATATAAATAATAAAATAATAATAAACATAGGGAAGTAAGTAATATCTAGCCATGCTACTCTGCAGTCCTTTGGAAAGATCCAAAATACATATACATCGTAAATGGGCCGTATCACACTCGATAAGTGAAGACCAAGAACTCTATCCGACTATTCCTTTCGTAACGCAAATTTCATGATTGAATGCGTTAGCTGCAATGGGAGTACATCGTAAAGACGTAGTTCAGTCTTAGCAATAGTGGGTCAAACGGGTTACCGACGTACAATCTGGCGCATTCATTAGGGCATGAACCTCTCGATATATTCGATACTATGCAATAAATAGTAACGGTATACGGAATAATATTGAACTATAACTAAATGTAGAATTTAAATACTATAACTAAATGTAGAAGAAAAATGCAGAAAAGTGGAATCCAGGTCTTAGACTAAAGACGTAAGAAGCCTTATCGATATTGTCGAGCCAGTGAACTACATCTACTAACTGATAAAATGCAGTACACGATGCAATAGCAGCCATATTAATTCAGGTATCGGGGACACGCGGTATCCGTAAAGTAGGAGTCAAAATTTTAATATAATCTGTCAGTGTCTCGAAGTGTATTTTATTTAGAAAACAAACATTTGCTAAAGCTTATTATATATTTAAACTTTGATAATAAATAAATATATTAGGACATTTCACATAACGCCATCTAGTCCTAAACTAAGTTGCATAGCACTTGTGTTATGGGTAATACAACTGATATACTACATATGTACTTTTTTTTAATAACTACATATTATACACAAACACCCAGACGATGGATGGGAATCGAACCCGTGACCTCCGCAAGTGTACCGACGTGCGTTAGCCGTTACGCCAGGAGGTCGTCAGTAACAATACATAAGCCCAATACTGGAGGATACAAAAGGAGGGATAGATCAAAGAAAAGATGGACTGTGTAAAATATGATTATTATTATTTATTTAAATTAATTAAAACGGCCGCATCAAGTTACATTTATTAATAATAAACGGAACTTAATAAATATGGCCAAAAAAAATTTTAATGTTGAAATAACCATTAATTGGGGAGAGTAGAAGAAGAAGAAAACATGTTGTGCCGGCTCCACATAGTTGGCATTAGAGCAGGAAGAAAAAGAAGCACAATATGTACAATCTTTATACAATAGTTTCCCAATTTTTCATGGCACATTTTATCAATTGATGAAAAACGAATGAATAAAAATATGTGCTTGAAATTAAATTAGTTTTAATAGAATATTCTCAAACAATACAGATTGTAGAGGAACCGTTTTAAATATATAACCAACTTTAATATGTAAGTAATATGTGTTTGAGTGGAGGTTCGCCTTAGGCCAATGACGTCCGCCACTGACCTACCCTACGGCCTGTAGGCTTACGTCATACCACATTACTATTCCAACCCTCCGAGACTCAATAATGTTTCGTTTTATTCGTCTACTATGTAAATAAAATTCGCTATTGGAATATGAGAATTATATAAATTATACACTTTATGTTCTATGAATATATCTGTTGAAAATGAGTCGATTCGCATATCAGTGAATCAGTGATCTGAATCATCTATACCGTCTCGTTTCTCTTTTACGACCGAGCACCCAATTCGTTTTAATAATTCACGTAAAATATGTAATGTATCTATACAATCATTAATTCGTCGGAAATAAATATTGGTTACTGAAAAATATTGACGACCTCCTGGCGTAACGGCTACCGCATGTCGGCACGCTTATGGAGGTCACGGGTGCAATTCCCGTCCAGAGGCTGGGTGTTTATATATAATATGTTATGTGGATATTTACAAAGAAAGTATATATGTATCAGTTGTGTAGTACCCATAGCACAAGTGCTATGCAACTTGTTTTGGAAATTCTTGTGCCAGTATATTTATTATGTAATTAACTCTAATTGTAAAAATGTATTTTGCTTGTGGTTATAATAAAAATCAACCATAATCTAAAATACTTTAACTAATGATTTCTCGAACGCAATTGGTCGTTTTAAGTATTCCATTGCTAAAACATTTTTCTTGTTACGACAATAGCGGGTTTCACGCATTACTGCTTCTGTATTGCAGTTCTCTCAGTGTTAAAGAATGCTTTTCTGCTTTTTTTTTTTAATTGCCGTTGACAGCCGCTGACACTGTCACGTAGGGAAATTGGAACCTGGTTCACATGTGCCAAGACACAGTACAAGGTTATTGTGGCAGCATATTTAGAGGCAAGGGGTGGTTGACAACCATGGCTTGGAGCCATCTAGCTAGGGTTGTTGTGTCGCTTATTTCGACAGGCCACCCCCCGGCTGTAGTGGTCTGTATTCTTACTCCGCCCCTGCACGGAGTATGAGTTTTTTTTTATACGCTTCTGGTTTTTTTTCTTGAGTATCAGTGACAATGTGTAATCCCCCATTTCTCGAGTTTTAATTTCGTATTGATGCTCAACACGAACACTTTAAATAATTACATATACACCGCAACGTATAATTGATAACTCACCTGTGCGGTCAACACGATAAGCCGTCTAACTGTGGGGTTTGTTTTGTCCCCGCGAGGGGAAGGGCTTTGGGGGCGAAGGGGGCTAGGTGGTCGTCGACCTGCGATCGATGCACTGCAGTATAGATCGGTCTGGCGTCTAGACTTGCCTCCCTTTAAACGCCCCCTGACGTAGGGCACCGTTGTTTTGTTATAGATAATTTTATTGGCCCTTTAAACATCTCGTAGCAGATTTGATACTACATTCTATTTATGTATATTATTTATTACATATGCAATGAATACATGAGGAGCCCACTATTGCTATTCGTTAACTTGTTAAATAGCTACTTATGTGGAGTTTCAATTCTGATCATTTGAATATTATTTAAGAAAGATATCCAGATTTTTCTTAGTTTAGATTTTTTTTTGTCAGTTATCCATGCTAATATTATAAACGTGAAAGTAACTCTGTCTTTCTGTTAAGTTTCACGCCTAAACTGCTGAACCAATTTTGATGAATTTCGGTATAGAGATGCCGGGTATACTGTCTGCTCCAGCAGTGGAACATGCTGAGCTGTGAGCGCCACTATTTTTTTTATTGCTGTACGACAGCAGACAAGCTGACGGCCCACTTAGAATTTAGCAGTTACTGTCGCCTATAGGTACAGAAACTTGGGTTATTAATGCGGGAACAAAACACAAAGTTATTATGGCGGCATACTTAAGACCAAAGGTGATCGCCACCCAGACGGGCTTGGGGCCCTACTACATAGCTGGGGTGGGTTGTTTTATCTCCTTCAACGACTGGCTGACACCGGCCGCAGAGGTCAGCATTCTTTCTCCGCCCCGGCACGGATTAAACCCCAAAAGTCCCGACGTAAGCAGTAGTGTTTTTGTGTTATGGGTATATTTATTTGTTTTTCTTTTTTGTAAATATGTATACATAAATTTGAATGATACTAAATTGTAGATTCATATCAATTTGTTCTTAACCTGCAAACGAAGTGTCCCTCGGTACGGTTTAATTTTAACGTATGATTGGCCACCCTCACAAACCGCCGTCGGCGCCTCCTGGTGGGGTAACCGACGAATCGTATGTAGGTTGTAGACTATTTTGATATACCCAGCCGTGGCCGCGGTTCACCAGGGCTGTCCAAATGACATATGTATTGTAAACATGGATTTAGAAGAAACTAGGGCTGGTCACTTGGTGATCTTGATTATTTTGTATTATAAAGAAAATACATTTGTTTATGACAGATGCAAACAATAATAACATAAAATAGGCAAATACAAAAATTTTGGCCCAAATTCAACATGTGCTGGTAAAAGCTACCATCGTTGTTCTTCCGTAATGACCCGGTTACCTCGGGGACTGCAAAGCCCCACTGAGGTACTTAGGTATATTTTATTTTTATTAATTATATTGATGTTTTGTTACTCAAATAAGGTAAATAAAATAGAGTATTAAACTAAGAATAAAATTAATGATACAGATAATTGAAATAACACAAATAACAGTGAAATATAAACCAGCTTTATATGCGATTGATAAGTAATAATTAAATAAAATAAATATTAAAAAAAATAATATAGAATAACTAAAATTATTAATTGATAACGGCTGTTTAGGGAAATGGAGGAAAACGATGCAACGCGTGCGCAGCATATGTTTTTAATGAAATAATCGCGATATGGCAGCGTCGTCGTAGAATGGGGGGAGGGGGGGGGGGGTGACAATGCATTTGCTTAGATACGATTAACTCAATACTAGGGAATATTCGCGGTAAATTGATTGTGCTAAATACGTAACATCTATTCCGACTACATTATTATCTATACTAACTTTACCGGCAAATGTTTTGCGATATAAATAAAAAGAATAATATATTTATCCGTCCTTAGCGAGCATCTACGCCACGAAATGTGTAAACTATGCTTAATTGCTAGTCAATCGTATATACTCGTGTATAATCGTATATAATCGTATATACTCATTCGTATGAGTGTAATTGAAGACTATTGGCGTAACAAGGCGCGCTGAATTTACCCGTGATAATACCTCAAAAGACCCGGTACTCCGAATGGAAATATTGGAATGTTATTGGAACAAAATGTACTGAAAGTAGTATAAAAACGGAATGTATTCTTGAAAACAATTGAGAAAAAACAAAGCTTTCTTTAGGAAATATTTGAAAAGTATAATAATTAATATTAGTTGTAAATAGTTTATCTAATTAAAATTAAACAATTTATTAATTTCATGTTTGATCTTCTTAAGGAGCGACGTTTCATCCATCCACTTACCGAATATTTTCTTTGTTTCATCAGTCTTTAGGAAAACTGATTTTGCTTATAAGTTTATTCATTGCTGTGGAACAGGAGACATGCCCACTTAATTATAAGTTACCGTCGCCTATTGATGTATGTGATGACAAGGGCATCGCTAACACGCTGCCGTCTATGTAGAGGAATTGAAACCTGGGTCACTTATGCCGAAATAGAACATTAAGTTATTATGGCGGCTAATTAGTGATAAGGGGTTGTCATTTCGGTTTTGAGCTCTGCCGCGTAGTTGCGTTTTTGTTGCCTATGATAGGCTGCCGCGGGGTCAGTATTTTTACTCCCCCGGCCCCTGCAAAGAAGAAGTAATAAATTAGTTAAGTAGTGTGAACATTTGTAAAATGTTTGAATCCGGTTGGGTAACCCTATTGAGTATCGTCGGGGACCAACCGCTCCCACTAGCACGTACAAATTATTGAGCTAACGTGTGTTAATTGGAATGATTGTGGACGGCGTTTATTTGTATTATTATGTAGCTTTAAAAACGTAAACTCAATACGAACAAATCCGTCTCATTGGAAAAAAAATAGCAATATTGTGTTAAAATACTTTTCATAAGATGTGGCTTCCTAACTAATCGAGTGGTTTTGATTTCTTATAGCTGAAGAACAGCAGATAGTCTGATGGCCCACTTAACAATAATACCATCCGATGAATGTTTGCGACGCCAGGTGCACTGCGTACACGCTGCTGTCCCATAGGGGTACAGGAACTTAGGTCACTAATGCCGGAACACAACACAAGGTTATTATGACGACTAGACCAAGGGTGGTTGCCATCCAAACGGGCTTGGGGTCCTACCGCGTAGCTAGGTTTGTTTTGTCACCTTTTGCAGCAGGCCGACCCCGGCCCCAGGGGTTAGTATTATTACTCTGCACGCTGCCCAGGCACAAAGAAAATACCAAGTTCCAAGTGCAATTCCCGAGTAATTATTACTAAAAGGATTATTCCGGATGTGAATTTTTATCCCATTACTTCTTTACACTCACCGTAATTAGGAAAAAACTGGCGTACGTTTGACTGCGCGCAAGCTATTGCTACACAACAATCTTGTGAGTACTGCGAATGCCTCTAACATTAAAATTTTTCATCAGGTTACCTCCTAACTAAAGTGGAGGGCAAAGTCGGCTCACCGGAAACCCCACTCTCCGACCTTGGACTAATATCGTACAGATCGTATTGGAAGGAGGCTCTCCTGAAGCGACTGTGCTCAGCACCCGGGCCCACTCTGTGCATAAGGGACCTGAGCAAGGACCTAGCTATAGCATCATCAGACATAGTCTCCACCCTGCAAGAGAGGGGACTTATGAAATACTGGAAGGGGAAGCATATTGTTCTCAAAAAACAGGTTTGTTTCATTTAATTATTTTGGCCTTATTTTCCGGTTGTTATTACCGTGTTTCCCGGTCCTATACAAAGTTTGTATACTTCTATTTTTGAATGAAAACTTTATGTTGAGGGTAGTGAACGAAACTGAGCCGTCACACTCAGCTTGTAACGCTAATTCGGACAAAGGCAAAGTCGCTTCAAGTCGACTAATAGAGCGAGCGAGATAGAGAGGTTAAATAAGACTTGACGGATGTCAGTCAATGTGTGTATATATAGATCCTTGGCATAAGCCAAGGATCTATATATACACACATTGACTGACATCCGTCATAATATAAATTATTGTAATTTTTTAGCTTTCATTTCTATAAAAATGCTTATAAGCAGTCCTCATTGCTTTCTTTAATCGCCACACCATTGGCACTTCTTTTCTTTTCTATAGAGATGTTCAATTGGTTTTTTGATCCTTTTGAGCGATGGTCTATCTGACGATAACAACATTTTTAATAGAATGGTTTTTTTTTTAGTAATAAAATATCAGAAAACTACGTCTTACTGCTGGGCTCGGTTCTCCCCCTAGCTATGGGAGCCACCTTGTCCAAAATGGATTATCGAATTGTAGCAATTGCTTTTAGTGTATCGCTTTCCTCGCAATGTTACTCTTCTCTGTCAAAACTTTACTAAAATATAAAATAAATAAATAAAATAAAATAAGCCTTTATTGCTGTATCCTAATCCTAAATATATCAAAACTTAGATGTGTAAAAATTAGACGTGCTTAAAACTACATTAATATTAATATAAATCTAATTTAAAATTAATTCTAACTTAA